>CM060879.1:19139061-19569841 GCA_030737845.1 Acorus calamus | reverse complement strand
TTGTGCCTGAAGGGTAGAAAAATAGAAGTCGAACTCAATACGTGTTGGAAAAACATATGATTCTAAAATCATCTAAAATTAATACTAACAATTGAAAAAACATAATGATTCTGAAATCATCCAACCAGTCTTACCTGATCCACAAGAATACCACTATGCTGGCGAACTTTATCAACCACTTCTTGTGCAGCAGCTCTACGTAACTGGCTTATTGACTTGCAAGCTACCAGAAGTGGGTACATGAGAGCCTGAGAAAGCAAACAATGTACCAACTCAGAGGTTGATCACATGACAGGTTTGTCAAGCCAAAATGAGTTTAAATTTATTCCAACTTTACACATCTGCAATGCAAATTTGTATTCCCTTGAAAAAAGACAAATTAGCCACAGAATCATATGCATTGGTCAGTGGCATTTCAATACAAAAGAATAGCTACCATGCGGAAGCGGATAAATTTATTACTCTTCAGCGCATGGAAATGTTGTGGATCAAATCCAAACTCCCATTAGTTGTTATCTTTATTTAGTTATTATCCTATATTTGTTAGGAGTTTAATTGATAAGAAATAAGAGTTTGTTAGATCAGTCAGTTAAGAGTTTGTTAGATTAGTAAGTTATTACAGAATTCGTTATGATCCTTAAAGTAGCCTATTAAAATGTAAGTTACTGAATAAAAATTTTCAGTATTTCTTCCTCCTCTATCAAAGAGACCTAGGGTCTCACAGAAAACACAAACAAGAAAAAAATCTGGTTAATTAATCAAATTTGATTTCTACATGAATCAAAGTTCTTTGGATAAACAAATTTAGTCCAAAATATAGAATGAACTTAAACTATAAAATGTCAGTAAACTCCCCCAGAGTTCATGTTGAAATGCTTTGTTCAGCTTAATAATCATATTGAATATGCTAAATAAATTAGTTTCAACATCGATAAAAGAATGACGCTAATACCAATAAACGAAAAGAACAAGAAATAACTGGGAACAAACCTGAGGATGTGCCTTTCCAATTCGCACCAAAAGGGCTTGAATTAATTCCCTCAGAGCTTTGTTGTTTGATTGTATTCTAGCAATTATTTGGGGTAATACAACAAGCCAAGTGTCAATATTTACATGTGAGAATCCCGTTTGCAAAGCCATTTGAACCTCAGAAGTAGCTCCATGGTTAAACCACAATGTGAGAAGACGAAGAATATCCTGGAATTGGACAACCATCATCAAATGAATCACTTGCAATATAAGCAAATACCTCCAAACAGTTGTCGATTGACAGAATTTGAGAGAATAATAATGTCCCGACACAATGGAGAAGACTTTAGAATTTCGATGATTGTAGAAACAAACATAAAATGCCCACATTTTTAGTAAGTAGCATATGAAAACCTTCTTTTGTCCTTCAACATCAACTAGGGCATTACTCGGATCAAAAAGTTATATAAGGATAAAAAGTTGAATGGTTTACCTGTAAGCTATCATCACCTCCTTTAACATTTGCAGCACAAGCTATTGAGTGAAAGTATCCATTAACTGCAGCAACAACATATTGTCCGGCAGGCAAGCCTCTTTTAGTATATTGAGACATCACTTCAGTGTTGAATAAAGCCCATGTATGCCAAGCTTTAGCCCATTCAGTAGCACATTGAGTAGCATTCCTAAACGCCGTGAGGATTTCTAGTAATCAGGAGGATACATCAATCATGTACAAGACCTTTTAAAATAATTAAGCATGAAACAAAGAAAAGGCAAAAGTCGCTACCTTCTATAGATTTATCATCCAATCGAGGTGAAAGCTCCCATTTCCAAGTTCCAAGTCTTAGAAAAACACGAGCTAGAAGAGGAACGGTGGGTCCCAATGCATTATATTGGCTCGTTGGTGCTCCTGGGCCAATAACTGTTGTGGCAGCAAGCTGTAAAGATAGATCCTACAAGATGCAAGATATAAATAATTGCTACAAAGTACTTGATAAATATAATTGCCTAACAGAATGAGAAGACATTTAAATTCGAAAGAAATATGTTTTGCATACTTGCAGCCTAGAGAAGGCTTCCTTCCTTTTATTATCCTCTCCAAGAGACCATTGATATTTTAAATACGCCAAAATAACTTGAGGTGGTCCATGATACAATGAATTCTCAGATGATTCAGGGTCACACTGTACATGAATTAAAGCAAAACAAAAGATATACCATTGCATGTCATAAATTGATAGTTAAAAAGGAAACCAAAAGGAGAACATGTAGATGTTAAGTGCCATAAGTCATGCTGAACTGACCTGCAGGAGTTTAACAAGAGTAGATCTAGCTTGGCTGATACGTCCACTTTTTCGGCAAAGAGAAGCAAATTTGAGCCAATTGTCTATATCTTCAGTGGGAGGTAGAACAAGCGCTCTTACAGATAGAAGTGCTTGCCATACCTACAATACTTAAAGAGCTATAATTAATAATGAAAACAAAAAAGAGTTGCAGTGAATATGAGAGCAAAACGCAGCAGGAATCTGAATTCATTGTTGGATGAATATGCAAGTCCAGAATACAAAAATCAAAGCGCCCTCAGACATGAAACTTTGCGTATAAATATAACCAATCAACCATCATTCTTCAATTTATAAAAGTATAACACAGAGCTTTTATAATATTATAACAGATATGAGCCCCAGGCCCACAGATCAAATAAAATGAACCAAAAAATGGGAAAGCATTATTAATACATCAAGATTCATTCCATGGATAAAAATACAAGCAAATGGTATGCAGTGTCTATTTTGTAATTTACAAAGCAAATGCAAATGGATTGGCATTTTACATAGCAGTTTTTCAAATCATTAAAAAGAGCAAGCTAAATCAAAGGAGAGTTATACCTCAACATTTCGCTTTGCTCCGTGTATGCGTTCAGTCCACATGTTACGAATTAGTTCCCTGCGACCTTCAGCAATGTTTCCCGCAGGAAGTGTACAGTAATCAATCACCTGTAAGAAGTCAAAAGGCATTTTCACATTCTAGAACCATATACTTCCACATTAATTTCATTGAAAGCAACAAAGCCGTCCATGAATTAACCAAGAAATATACCTCTTCCAACTCTGAAAGCTGCTGAACGCGAACCATATTGCTGTATGCTCGGTCATAGCTTTCAAGCACCTATGAAGGGAAAAATGTACACCAAGTAAAGCAGAAGAAAGCACTGAAAATGTATCAGAGCAGATTAAATAAACTGGTCATGGAACGAAGTATTTGGTTGTTCAAGTATACCAGAGATCCAAAAGTTTTCACAATTTTTTTTAGAAACTAACAGAATAATTTCTAATTGTTCTGAAGATGTGCGATTACAAGTTTTGACAACGCACAAAATGATATTCTGGCCTTCCCTTGGAATCTTGTTGGCAAAATGAACCAACAGCCATTAGAAAGATATAAGCACAAGGGATCCACGAAAAACGGTTCACTTCTAATTTTGTCCGTACAATCCTAAATTTAACTTGATCTAGATAAACTGATAAAAAGCCACCAGTACAATCTAAAGAGGGTTCCAGTAAGAGGTCCTTATGAAGTGGCAGTGCATATAAGACTCCATCCTATACACCCTACAATCCCAAAACAATGATACCCTATGTGTGGAAGATAAAAGAAGCCCGGAACTAACAACCAGACAAAAATGCTTCAAAATCAGCTTATTGATTTGAATTCACAGCTATAAGAATGTCCATCCCCATTAAAACACTAAGCACAAGAATCACCTGAAATCATTCCTGAAACTTCAAAAGTTGGAATACTTTCAAAAAAATTGTGATTTAACTCTTCTTTAAGCAACATAATTTAGGCGACTCTCATCATGTCTCATATTCTTGTGCTATAAACAGTCATACCTGCCCCATGTGCTTTGCTTCTCGAATTCATAATAATGGACACATCTAGTACTGTATGAGTAATTTTATGAAAAATGCCATTACACAATTTGTCAGACATTCCACATCAAGTCAGTTTCTACTTCAAACTCATCCTAGAAAGGCTAATGGAAATACAGCAATTGGAGAACATGAAAATAATATGACAATTATCCTTGCTCACCAGAAGCAATTCAAATACTAGAACACAGACAAAAAAAACATGACAAAGTAAAAGTACAAACCACAACATCAACAAAGTTATTTCCAAAACTGTTTGGGCGCAGTCATATTTTTTGTTTGCATAAATCTAAAATGTGGCCAGTAGCTAGTTATATAACATGATGCACTAACACCCAAGCAAATCTTAACAAACTTCAACAGCAATTGGGTGCTAAGAGAATAACCAGTGCTGCCAGCTCTGTTGCCAAACATTTCCTAGCTCTCTCTACTGACTCACGAGCTTCATCATACTGAGACAAAAGCACAAATTAGTTTTCAACCGAAAATAGGAAAGAAAACAAATGAGCTATGCATGTCAATCCAAAAGGCTACCTTCCCACGACGAACTAATAGAACAGCCCTGAAGAATGTGCCATTACTACTACCATCACCACTAGCAGCTGTATTACCCAATATACGGAGCTTGGTTTCATCACCATCGTCCAATCGATAAACATATTCATCCATTTGATCCCACTCTCCCATATTCCATGCAGCACTAGCAGCCTGCAATTATTAAATGATACACTTACAAGAAGGTCAACACAGCATATTGCCATAATTACAGACATCTATCAGAGCAGAATTATAATGGCATACCATGGGTGCCATTTCCAATCGAGCTGATGGCTCTGCTGGGGTCCAATACTCCTTGCAGAGGTTGTTAAGCTCCTCCCAACGAGCCAATGCAGCAAGACACCGCATTCGTCCTACAAATTATATTATTTAAGAAATCGAAACTACATATATAAAAGCACCTATAACTACATTGCAATATTAGCAAATAATTGCAGCTGCAAGAAAGGGGAGCATATTAGGGTCAAGAATGGCAAATAAAAATAATAAGAGATAGAAGAAAATGTGCACGCTGGAAGAAATACGCAAAGCTACATTTAGTCTCAAACCCCTCATTTCTCCGGGGCCTGATGGTTTTCCAGCCCGCTTCTTTCAACTATTCTGGGACCTAGTGCATCCTGACTTGGACGCCATTCAATTTTTCTTTAGATCGGGCAAACTACTCCGGCAGGTCAGCCACTCCTTCATTGCACTCATTCCTAAGACATTGAATGCTGAAAAAATGGATAATTTTAGACCAATTTCCTTATGCAATACCTTGTACAAAATTATTACCAAGGTAATGGCTTCGAGACTCCGCGATGTCCTTCCTCAACTTGTCAGTGAGCATCAAGCGGCCTTTATAAAGGGGAGGAGTATACATCACAACATCTTACTCGCTCATGAGATGGTCAAGTATCTTAACAATCAAGGAAAGTCCCGAGCTTGCATAAAAATTGATTTGCGCAAGGCTTTTGATAGTGTCAGGTGGATCTTTCTTGAAGAAGTGCTAAGGAGTTGCCAGCTTAATCATCATTGGATCCAACTCTGTATGGAATGCATCACCACTGCCAAATACTCAGTACTTATCAATGGCTCGCCAGAAGGCTTCTTCACCTCAAGTTGTGGAATTCGACAAGGTGACCCCCTTTCACCTCTCCTGTTCACACTAGTCATACAGGCTCTATCCACACAGCTTGACCATCTGGTAAAGGACGGCTCAGTGGGGAGTTATGTTAGAGGCAGGCTAAACATCTCCCATTTGGCCTTCGCGGATGACTTACTTGTATTTACCGATACAGACCCCAACACAGCAGCAGCCCTTCAAGAACTTTTTACCCAATTTGCAGCCATGTCTGGACTGATGTTAAACAACACTAAGAGCCAAATCTTTGCAAGTAGCGGCTCCTCATCAGGTACCTTTGCACATCATCTGAACATCGCCCTCTTCTCCTTGCCTGTGATGTATCTTGACTTACCTCTATTTCATGGGTCATTGAACAACCGACTTTGTCAACCCCTTATTGATAAGATTAGACAACGAGTCTCTTCCTGGGCTGGTCACTCACTCTCTACAACTGGGCGGGCAGAACTCATCAGGTCTGTACTAGCTTCATTCCAAGTTTTCTGGTCTTCAGCTTTTCGCATTCCTAGGAGAACTCAAAAAGATATTGAAAAATTACTCAGAGACTTCTTTTGGCAAGGATGCTCAACGAACAGGAGGATGCATCATGTAAACTGGGATATAATATGCCAACCATTCGAAGAAGGGGGATTGGGTATCAAGCACATTCGTGACTGGTCTAATGGCTCTATAGGGGTTCGGTTTTGGGAAATTGCAAGTAATAAGCTATCCATGTGGGCCCAATGGATGAGGAACAGATACCTTCGAAGGGACAATATTTGGAAGGCAAAAGCCCACTCGGGCTGCTCCTCTACTTGGACGTCTATTCTCCAGGCCAGAGAATGGATTCTCCCAAAAGTGCAATACTTGATATTTGAGGGTAAAACTATAAACTTGTGGTTTGATCCCTGGATGAACGGTAAAGGATTAGAACAATACTTTGGGCATGTAACATACGACTGGGGGCCTCCAAAGGAAGCAACATTGGCAGCTTTCATTAAGGATGGTCAATGGGCAAGGCCAAAACGCTGCCCGGTGGAACTCGAAATGTTATGGTCAGACATTCAGCAACAAGAAGTAGGTGGACTTGGTGATGACTTGCTGATATGGTCACCTAGCAAATTGGGCAATCTAAGCCTATCGGAGGCCTGGCAAGCAGTAAGAAATCGAGGAGAGACCCCTCCTTGGGTGAAGTGGTCATGGCAACCAATACAAACTCCAAAGCACTGCCTTTGTGCGTGGCAAGCGCTACTCAACAAGCTTCCCACTCTAGTTCGTCTTCAGCAGAGAGGTCTCACTCAATCTGTTAACTGCTCATTGTGTTCGATTGGGCCTGAGGATGCGGATCATCTTTTTTTGGGGTGCTCCTACTCTAGATTTATTTGGAGTAAACTATTCCGAGACCTTCAGATAAGAAACCCAGTCCCTCGAAAGCTTGAGCTATTTGCTCCTTGGATGACAGTGAATATAACTGATCCATTCAAAAAAGAGCTGGCCTACATCCTACTCTCCACATCTTTTTGGTTCCTCTGGACTGAAAGAAACAACAGGGTCTTCTCTGCCAAAAAAACCCACAAAATGGTCACTTTGAGGAGAATTAAGGACAGCATAAAGCTTAGTACTCTTTATAGGGTCTTCAATATCAGCCCTGCTCCTAATCTCCTTAAAATCTCAGAAGCTTTTGGTGTCCATACGATTGAGAAGGAGAGGATTACTTCAATTGTTACATGGATGCATCCTGAAGATGGTTGGCTGAAACTCAATACGGACGGCTCACTAGCGGAAGAGAGAGGGGGCTATGGGGCACTCATTCGAAACCATAAAGCAGATTTTCTGCTAGGCCTAGCTGGCAGACTTGACCTTCCTTCCATCAATCTCTTGGAGCTTAAAGCCATTGAGCAGGGAGTCAAGTTGTGTAACATGACTCAGGTCCAAAAATTGTGGATTGAATTTGATTCAACTACTGCATTGGCTTGGCTGAAGGGAAGAGGAACCATCCCATGGACTGCGATAAGATCACTTCGAACCACCCATAATTTTCTTAACCAGTTAGAAGACTGGAGGGCCACACACATACATAGGGAAGGAAACTCTCCGGCCGATATTCTCGCAGCATACCAATCGATGAGGGGGGAAACTATTTATCATCCTCACCAGCTTTGGAATGAGATTGACGAAGCACTTGAGCTGGACAGACAAGCTAAAGGGATCACACGTATCAGGGAATAAAACACCCTGATGGTCTTAGTGTTTTCATGAAAACAGGGGATTAAGTAGGACAAGGAGCTATGTTTGTGGCACCCTTGCACTCTTTTTTTTCCCATTTTGCATCATGTAAAGGTCTATGTATTTGTAAATCTCCTAAAGCAATACAAACGTTTTGATTACCAATCAAAAAAAAAAAGAAAATGTGCACGGAGACAGGAGTGATATTTTGAAAAATAATATATAATTAGTGAATTTAATCAATATGAATATTTCAAAAATAAAACAGTTATCCCAAATCCACGATTTTTTTTTTGGCAACAACATAGCCGCCAGAAAAGGTGGATTGGACAAGTTGGAAAAATTCGACTGCCCGACAAATCAGTATCCATTGTTGACTATTTTCTACATCAAACTCAAGTACTGAATATGAAGCCTCTATTTTAGTATACTATGTGTTGGTTTATCTTATATGAAGTGATTCCTAACACTTTGAGGGTTTGGGGATGGCTTTACAAGCTTACTACTGCAAAAGTTTCAGGTAAGAGGTCAATCCCATGCTAACACTTATTTTCCACATCCTTCCTTACAATCACCATCAAGGTCTTGTATACTCTTCTCAGGACAATCAAACTAAACTGACTTTTTTACAGGTATAGCTAATCATAAATGGCGCATGATTCCTAATGCCAAAAACATGGACCTGTTACTTCAATGGTTGAGAAGAATGGTCACAACTATGAGATTGTGGACTCGATCCCAGTCGTTTGCCTATTGTAAAAATAGAAAATGGAAAATGAAAAAAAGAAAAAGCCAAAGATGGTATGTCTTACCTGTATCCTGGATGGATACCTTCCAGATCCTACCTCTCTAGTTGTCATAGACCAACCTTTAAAACCTCATCTCAACAGAGCATAGATTATTACATTTCTAATTGCTGAACATCCAGATCCATAAAATATAGTTGGCCTAATTAGAGTTTTGCAACCTCCCTAATTTCATTCCTATTTAATCATGTTTGTCACACACAACCCAAAGGCAAACCTCCACTTCATCTAACAAGTTTCAATCTATACATACATTCAACCAACAACATTATTTTCACTATACATTATCCATTCACATATTCTATAACAGCAAAGAGTTTGAATTCAAGCAATACAGCTAGCCTAGTTAGTGTCATAAAATTTCCCTTTCATATGCCTGTATCATGCACAACACAGAGGCAAACCTTCACTTCACCCAACCACCATTAGCCCTATAAAAAGATATCTTAATATCCTCGGGTATTTGTATAATTGTATTTCAGAACTCAAGCACACGAATGCATTTGAGGTCCCATCTTACATGTAAAATTAGGATCAGGAAGAAAATACATTATAAAGAAGCTGAAAAATATACAAAATGGGATAGCAAAATGACACTTCTAGATTGATGTAACTTTTCGGGAATTGATTGTTTCAGAAACATACTCTCTAAACATTGACCCAAGGTTCACTGTCTAAGAAGAATAACTTGAGTGTCTGATTAAAGAGAACAGCTGATATTACACATTGCAATTTGCAAATGACAACCAAAAATAGCAATGGAAAAGCAGAAGAATGATAAGAGACCTAGTGTAGCTTCCAAAATGAGGTGTGGGCTAGTTGCCTGTGAGGCTTTAAGAGTATAGGCCTTGAGAGCATCATCCCATCGCTGCAATTTTTCATACCTGTACAAGTATTATAACAGTAAACAGAATTCAACCTCTGTGAACTCCAAATGAGGGGAATATATATAGCAAGCTACAGTCCATGTCAGGAGCCCGGAGCCCACCAAATTTTTTGAAAAGAGAGAGAACATTCATTGGTTCTCTGGAAAAACAAACTTTGGAGAACACAATTTTAGCCAAAAATAAAATTTAAAATTTTATATTCCTAATATATCTATATAACATAGTATCTTAGCGACTTAAATTAGAATTTACCAAGACTCCTTCAATTGGACATCCAATTGCTGCTGTGAGTATGTCAGTATCCCAATGGCAGCCTGAAAGCAACCAAAAATACATCAATCATTTAGAATACTCTAGCGCAAAAGAATTTGTTAAAAATAGAATGCAAAGGAAAGGCCAATAAGAAGATATGTAGATAGTAGATACGAAAAGCATGTTCACATGTTCTAATCTCAGTAGTATAGACAGACCTCATGCTGATGTAACTGATTGTTTATATGAATAAGAGCTTCAACCACAGCAACCGGATTTGCATCCTTCTTCGTGGAGCGTGCATCTTCAAACTCCATTTCTTTGTAGTGAAGAGCCTTGGCAAATGCTCGACACTGAAAAGTGGAATTGCAGACACAACAGATCAGACAATTTTTAAATAAATGTCACTGCAGGCAACAAAAAAAACTTCACAGGAGAATGCTTACTTTTTCTGCAAGAGCACCAAGAAGTCGAATATCAATTGGAAGAGGTTTCTCATCATGCTCCATGAATTCTGCCTGTATATCATTGCTTTAGAATTTATTGAATCAAGGATAATATGAATTGAAATTTATTAATTTAGCAGCAGTAACAATGTACAAGGTAAAATAATACCAGGTTCAATAGCGTAGCCAGAATTTCAGGAGGAATATTTTGAGATGAGAAGGCCATTTCAAGACTCCTGACCAAGTGTTCTTGACATTTTTCATTCAGATGTGCCCAACAACTCACAAAACCAGCAGCAAATAATTCACGCCCAACAAAAGGCTGCAAAAATGATGAGTCAGAAGGGGGGATGCATTGTAGAGTGGCCTGGGACCAAAAAAAACAGAAAAAAAAAAAAGAACAAAAGAGCACCTGCAACTGTGCAAGCCTTGCACAAGTACGTAAAGCTGGAGATGGAGATTCCTTGAGAAGTTCTATACTAAAGTGTCTCATCCACTCTGCCCAGTCTTCCTTAGTACTGCGTTGCGAAGCTTCACCAGCAATCCGCAATCGACTGTCATTAACCTAGGAAAACCAAAAATGAAAAAAAAAGAATTCTTTTATCCGTTTTCTAATATAAACTTAGAAGTTGTTACCTTCTCTGCCTGTCTAATTTTTCACAAACACTAACTTTCATGAAATTACGATCTAGTTAAACAAGCAATCAAAGAATGTTCTGTACTGTAGATGTGGCAGCATACGGCACAAATTATACACACTTACAGAAGGGATACACATGCATAGCTATACAAAGAAAGGCAAAATAACACCCAATAAAAAAGATATATCCTCCTACAAAATTAGCAATAATAATTAGATATTAACCCCCGTTTTGGGTAGCAACAAAAGCTATTTCAGGATAAATAATTATTCTAATATAGATAATTATACTAGTGGTTTTCCGTTTGGTTGTGTTTTTAATCATTCTCGTTGTAAAATGTAATAATGAAGTACTTGTTGTTTGGTTAACAATGGATAAGTTACTCAAAAAGTAATCGACAAATCATTTGCTAATTATAAAGGGAGTGACTTACTTGATGACTTCTAAATTGCCTGTGCAAGTCAGTCCCTTCCTCATAAGGGTCACTATCCACATCATTTATGGGGTCACTAATAACCTCGACAGGACCCCGTCGAGTCAATCTTTGGACAGACATATTATCCATGATTAATGGCTCACGTCTGCGTAGGCGGCCTTCAATCTCATCATATTCTTTGTGCTGGAAATAGAAACATATAAAATTTCTTTAGCAGCTTAAATTTTTATAAATAAAATGCAAAAATATATGTGAAGAAGGATACCCGCAAACGATGTTTCAGCAGAAGCTTATTTATTGATGGCATGAAAACAGTGAATTCATCTCCAAGAGCATGTGCTAAGCAGCATAAAGCATCAATTGCATCTTTCCGCAGATCATCATTGTTCCTGGAAAAACATTATCAGCACGGGAATTGCTAAGGTCCAGATATCCGAGAGAGAACATGAGAATGTTAAAAAAAATAGTTAGCGAGGAAAAGGCAGCATGAGGAATATAGTGGAATAATAAATAAATAAAATTAGCAGGACCAACACTAATAAGTTTAGATATATTCCACAAGTAAATAATACAATATTTTCTACAATTATTGGAATGTAATTTTCACACAGTATCCTGATACTATAGAAAATGATTGAATAAGAAAAAAAATCAATATATTCCAGCGAATAAGAAATCATCGCAAGTGTCAAGACAAATCATAATTAATGATGACAAAAATATCAAAAAAATATAAGAAGAACAGACCCATCCAAGACTAGCTTCAAATGATGCACCAAAGCTGATGTGTGGCCAGTGACCTGAAACAATACAAAAATAAAGAAGCACTGCTGAAATCACTGCAGCTCTAGTTAACTAGCAAGAGGCTAACTACAAGCAAGCTAATTGTGTAAATAACCTGAACACGAGGTATCAGATTGGTTAGAGTCTTGATTGCTGCACGTCTTGTATCAACCGAAGCATCAATTTTAAATAAGCGAATAAGTGCAGGGAAAAGTATGTGCATATGTTCATCCAGAGTCCCTACAAAATTGATGGGTTATGATAGGAACCTCATGTAATGCTTGGCATACTCAGAAACATGATATTTATACAAAAAAATAAAAGAAGAATGAGATACCAACCACCAAATACTTCAAGGGTGTGCAGTACATCTACAACATAGCTGTAGTCATTACACCGCTCAGCATCACTTAATACTTGAATACAACATGGGAGAATGGCAGGTAGATATGTCCTAAATTCATCATTCAAAGCTATGCATAGTTGTTCAACAAGGTGTAATATCTGTAAATATACAAAGAATTGAAGACATTATTTATCCAATGACCAATATAAGGGGAAAAAACACTTCACATTAAATTGTACAAATCTACAATTGGGAAATCATTCTACTGAAAGGCTCAACTCACTGGTGATCCTTGGACAAGACGGTTACTTGCAGGCAAACTGAAGGAAGACCACAGTTCAGATATAAGCGAAATCAGTTCAGGTAAGTATTTCCTTATATGCTGCCAATCAACACATAACTTGAGTAAGTAATCCTCATGCATGACTCAGTAATTTGCAAGGCACAGCCAGACAGAGTACCATCATGGCTATCATCAACCATACCTGGCGGATAATAGATACTAATGTACCAAGCTTCCAAGTGATGAACTCCTTCAATCCATCTTCACATGTGCGTACAGTATGGAAAAGATCAGGCAAAACCTGCAAAAACATGGAATCATTTCACAGTACTAAAGCATGCATTCCTGGAACCATGGAGAACTCAAAATTAAATGAAATTCTAATTGAAAATGGTGGGGAAATCAAAGGTATCCTTTCAAAAGATAAATTTCTCAAAAGATAAATTTCAAGTAAGACACCCAATTTCATTTTACAGCTGAAGCATGTCAATCTACAAGACTATAAAAATTTCAAGATAGATGTATATACAGTACATGATTTTATTAAAAATAGGAAAAAGATACACGTAGCCCCCATTGCAGCCTTAATTGCAGTCCATCCCGTTTTTCTTTTTTTATAAAATTATACACTCACTCTTTGACGTGCATGCTATTATATGAAATGAAGTATATACTGAGATACATTAATGCATTTTTTTCATGGTGAAAAAATTAAAAAAAAACAAACTGTAATATATACTATGATAATGCAGTATATACTACGTTATCATAGCGTACGGGCTGCAAAACGGACTACGTGTATCAACACTCTTAAAAATATGTTTTAGCCTGATATGTAAATGTTCATAAGCATGAAGAATGCTATAACTTTGGGACTTAGGTTCATTTCAAGTGTTATCATAGGCACTCTTGAAACAAATAAGTTGGAAAGCTAATTAACTTTTCTTAAAACATCCATATCACAAAATTCAGCATCAAAAAATTATTTGCTTTTCTCATAAAAATCACATTGGAACCTATTTTCGTGCCATTGTATCCATCTGTATAATTCTCCTTATGGTATGAACTGTGTCCTCCATCATGAAGATTTTTGGGTGTAACATAAAAGCATGACAATCTGCATTAAGTGTCACTTGACATAACATTCTAAGCAAAAATTTAAATTTTGAAACGACTCACCTTTGGTAGGTAGGGAACACAGCCAAGCCCCATGGACTAGTTTCACAAAACAGAAAGAACATTAATTTAATAAATGAGAAACAAATAAGAAAAAAAAAACGACAAAAATCTCAAATAGCTTACCTTAAATATGAACATAAGAGACCCTACCACCTTTTGATGATAGCTTGAAAGTGAGGGATCACGAAGAATCCGCAATAGAGAACTAATTGCAACCTGTTTAAACAATAAATTAAGGAAGACAGGTAAATGCTAAAGTTCACTGAAATAATCTACTTTTTTTTAGTAAAAAGGCAGAGTGTCCACTTAAAGTTACTGAAACGATCTCACTGTGGAATAGTAATCTTCAGAAGTGGCAAAAGATGGCCAAAGATCTGTAGGTAGATCTTCCATCGATCGGATGTGTTGATTGCTCTCACTTGCTGGACGAGTGACTTCTCCATGTGAGCCTGGTAATCTCTGCTGATTGCGCTTATGTACATGAGGATCTAAGGCACCCATAATTCCCAAAACCTGGTGAAAAGAAAGAAAAATGGACCATAAATCATAACCTGGAAGTCGTATTATGATATTATCTCTACACAGAATAAGTATTATCTACTACATATTTGCATCAAAAAATTATTATCTCTACACAGAATAACTGACTTAATGTAAGTACCTTGAGCACTTCTCGTCTTGTTGACCATGCCAACTCACCATTCAACAATTTTAGGAGTAGGCCAAGCAATGGTGGATATTCATTGTATGGTAAAATGACATAACTGAAAGCAAAACAAATTAGATGAACCATCCATAGAGCCTCAAAGTCTACAAACAAAATAAACCAACATACATGAAAGAATTGGACAAGATAAGCATACCCTGTACTCTGTACAACTTGACCAAGGGTTGACACAGCAACTTCCCGCTTAATAATGGATGCTCCATCCAAGAGAGCATCCACGATTAATGGCATCAGTTCTCCTAGGTATGGTCTCATAGCGAAACCGCCCTATAGAAATAGCAGGAGAAAAAATATTGAAATGAAATTGCAGGGAAAAGTAAAACTGAATTGACTTTTTGCGCAAAATTCTTGGGACAAAAAGGCTATATTTCAAATTACATATTTTATACACCTGTACAATTGCTGACACCTAGAGTCAGAGAAACGACCAGATATATCACTAAAATACTAAATAACAATAGAATATAAACAAGGATGGATATGTTCAAAATTAACGGCTTAGATGACTTAAATCTCCATCACTAGTATTCCCAATAATAAATGCCAAAAGAAGAGGCCATACCAATTGAGAACAAACAAAACCGAATATTTCATAGATACGAAAATCTTATTGTTATAAAGCATTGAAAAACTTCAGATAATGAGCATACAAGCAATGTGGGTAAAAAGCAAAGCAAGATGGGAAAATCAGCATACCACTCTGGAAAGCTCCCCCACCGTAGCAAGCACCCCAGTGACAACACCATTATTAGCATTCCCAGCGGTGCCTTCACGAAGCTTTGCAACAAGTGCCTGAAAGTAATTCAAAGTAAGCCACCATCGACGTAATTGGGAAAAAGAGTAAAACACAGAAAACAACCTTGTGAATTGGGGCAATATATGTTAATATAAGACGTTCACAATTGCGAATCAAGCAACCCAAGAGTTTTGCACTTTCTTCTCTGCATTTGCTATCTGCACTGCTGGTAAGACAGAAGTCAACATCCAAAAATAAAACAACAAAATGAGAAATGATATGCTCACAACCCAGAGTCTTGGCATAACCTTAGTTGTAAATGTGTCAATAACTGTATAAGATGGCGACGTAATGCTGGCAGAACATAGGCTGGGTTTTTTTCAGATAATCTACCCGCCACTGATATAGCAAATTCTCGAACATCATAATCCTATAACAATGTCAATCAATATAGATGATTAGCATTCTATCAATGAAAATAAATCTACTAAGAACCTATGATAACACAATAATGCATTACATAAATAACATAAATGAGTATAAGTGAATCCAATCCCATGGAAGATGCCTTGTGCCCCCTATCTACCTGATTCATTGTGCAAATAACACAAATGGGGATAGCCACTACCACTAAATCATATTTTTGGTAATGGTCTCTTATTTTGGGGTGAGGGAGATGCTTTCCCTACCTATCTTTCTTGTTTTGTTTATTTTAGTTGTTTCCTGAATTTTGGTTTTCACCCTTATGTTTTATCTGAAGCTTACATTCGGCAAATACATTACAGCTTTTGTGCTTCCATTTCTTCAGAAAAAAATAGCATCCAAGGCATAATTAAAGATAACAATGAGTGCCTACAAGTTCATTCATTGATACAGGAATATATATTAACTATGGCAAAATTAGAAAGATGTGTGCGCCGGTGTAGACTGGTAGAGTATGTGCAAACTTTCAGATAGAGAAACTCTCTAAGAGCTAGTTTAGCTAGGAGTTAAGGTTTTAAGGATAATTTATCCTAATTTTAGAGGATAAAAAGTTCATCAATTTTGTTCATATTTACATTTGTCAAAATTGGGACAAAAGATGGGTATAAATGTTATCCCAGCCTTTAAGTGGAACAAAATATCCCCATTTTAATTTCAAAATTAGGACAACTATCCACAGTTTATCTCGATTATTTTTTATACCAAGTGGGGTTGTCCTCCCACTCACTTATCTCCATAATTACCCATTATCCCACCACTTATCCCTTTGCCAAACTAGCCCTAAGGGGATTTACCTTGTGATTTAACAAGAAAAAGGACAAGAGTAACATATCTGACATGGATACCTTGAGCCAGTCATCATTACATGGACTGGACAGATATTTCATATCAATAACTAAGTGGTAAAATTTCTCTACTATTTTTTCCTTTTCCCTTTGCTTTTCAACATGTAAGCACCGTTTGTTTACTAGTTTAATACAAATTGATGACACACCCTCTATCAAATGAAATAATAATTTGCCAACCAGCAAGAGAGCCAAGAGCAGCATTACTTTATTTTTTGTGGATTCACCTATCCGATTTATATACATGCATAGGGGAAGTTTTCTAACAGCGGGACTACAACACAAAATCAAAAGGTGACCCGGTGAAGCAGCCACATACACAAAACTGGTGCCGGGGTGGGGTTGGGGAGTCTGAAGGTGGTTTCAAAGCTGATATGGCAATGCATGTTGTCATCTGAGTGCACTTGTTTCTTCCTTCTACATAAATTTATAATGGCAACCTAACCACGAAATACATAACCAAGACAGACATGACACTGACAAAATGTGTTGTGATGTGTCACGCTAGAATCACGTGAGTGTCAAGTCGATTGGCCAACACAGATAATATTTTACATCCATGCATCTTTCAAAGTGCACATTTTAGTCGTGCATTCAAACATATCAACTGTTCAGGTATGACCACCGAGTGTCAAAGACTTTTGGGCTGAAGTATGAATGTATGATATCTAAGAAATATCAGATTTTGCATAGAGTTACCATCCCAAGTCACAGTAAAAAAGAGAGTCCCTTATTAATATGATTGTGAAACATACCTCATCATTTAGAGCAACGAATATAGCACTCAAACTATCAGCCAGAGCCAAGAACTCATCAAACGCACAATTCGCATGTAGAGACTGGAAAACCGACCTCCGAACATTTACATCGCAATCTGCAACTGCTGCAATAAGAAGCTTCTCCACGATCTGCAGGTTGTTTAAGAGTGTCCAATAAACATGTGAAACTCAATTGGAAGACTTGTGCACAAATTTGTTATGACAACTCAAAAATAGGTTACAGGTACACTATCGGAAGGAGGGAATGAAGCCATAACTTCCACATAGCAAGCCCAATGAATGTTCAGGTCCAAAACAGAGCACCCTTTCGAGAGCTATTTTCTCCAACAATAAAAACTATTGTATGCCATACATGTCAATAGACAGAAAAGAAGTAATGAGGTTACTGCTCATGCACCAGATATCTTCTAAGGATCTAGACACAAGGCCAGGATGCCCAGCAGAAAAAGAAACATGTTCAAAACATCTTGAGCCATGTACACACTAAGAATAAGGGCACAATCAAACAGATGTGTATGATTTTTTTTTTTTGTATTGGATAGAAAGATGGTCAACATTGGAAGCAGGGAGTTAAATAAGAGACAGGTCCTGAAGATGTAAAAGCTGTCATAATGGCATTGGGTTTAAAACTTTTATATCTTACATTTTACCAAATGCTAAACCAGGGGTTGCCAGCACCAAAAATTTTTATCTTTTTACTGATTGGATTTTAGCCCCAAATATGTGCAATTTTCTTTTATTTATTGTTGCTACATAAAATAATGAAAACAAATTAGAAAACTTATAATACATTATTTCCAATAATTGATCGTTCAAAAATGATAGTCACATGAAGAAACAAAGACGTCAAACTTTACAAGTCCGCAGCAACTAATGCAGAAAAATAATTTCAACTTCAAACCATTTTTGTTCCAATTATCCCAGTAACTAGGAAGTAGTAACAATTTCATACTAGAAATGGTCAAAATGAGATAAATATGAAACTTAAAAAACACAAAAGCATGAAAAAATTTCCACATGCACTAGTCAATTTTTGACACAAACCTCCTCAATGAGACGGCGGCGTCTTCCCCCACCAGTTCGATTGGATCTACTTGAACTATAATGTGCATTCACAGTTCCAGATAAAGAGTTTGCAACTAGTCTGCAACAACATAATGCAGCATCTCTTCGTGTGGTACTATCCTCGTCCTCCAAATAGATAACAACAGTTTCTCTAGCAAACTCAAGCAACTCATGACCCTGTATGATTTACTTTTAGGTTTGAAAAATATAAAAAGAAGAAAAAAATGTGAAATGTGGCAATAAAATTAGCATACCTTGAAATTGAAACGAGCTAAAGTTCTCAAAGCCAATTGCACAAGAGCTGCACCACTTATATCTGAAATTTGCTGGGGAGTGTTTGTCATATTGGAACGAACACCCGCAGATCCTAGCTTCACCTGTGCATAATTGGTTTTTGAAAGAGCAGTGGAAATGCAGTCCAGCAGCCGCTCTTGTATGGTAGGCAAAAAAGTTGGAATGCTGGATCATACCACTGAGTTATGAGAATGCATTTCCTACCAATATAATAGAAAGCATCAATGGAAGCATAAATTTTGGCTAACCTGAGAGATATTTGCTCAAGGGCTTCCACAAGAGTTGGAGAAAGACCCGCCAAAAACATAGAATCCAGAAGACCACGAACATATGGTTCCATTGCAGGTCCCATGGCTTTAGCAAAGCTCCCCACACATGCCAGGGCCTCAAGGGAAGGTCTACCTCTACGAGGAGCAATCTATAGATAGTGAAAAAAGTTAAGATCCAAAAGCTTGTAAACACTAGATAACTTAGTTTGCAGGAAATTTATAAAGGTGACATACTGCATCACGCAAATGTGAAGTTATTGTCGGCAAATAGTGGATGAGTTCTCCATCCAAGGCACTGGCCATTTCTCCCAAAGCAATGAATCCACTGGCACGTTCAGCAGGTATACGAAGAACTGCAAGAATGTGTTCCATGCATATCTGCAAATATGACAGATACCAACCTTGGCAATTTGAATAATGACAGCCACAATAATTTCCGAATTTCAAACATAATAAAAGGGAAAGGATTATATCTGTATCAATGAACAACAGAAACTTGGAAGGCAATAGCTTTCCTATCATGAAAACTCACAGTAATGAGCTAATGCAGAAACATACCTTCAAATAGTTGGTGACAAACCGATCACGCAAAAAGTGCGCAATGCGAGGTAATAATGATGTTATGCTGAGGCGAACAAGCCGATCACGGTGCTCTAGGTACTTAAGAACAATATCAGCTACTTCTCTGTACCTCGACATCATAAACTCCCCCGTATTCCTGATAAAAATATTACAATACATTACATACCCCAAATAACAGTACAGATTACTATGTGCTTGCTACTAATGTACTATTAGAATGGGAGAATGAATCAAGCAGTTCACCGAAAAACTGGACTAGAAAAGCAGAACAGATTAGAATAAAATTGTGATTTACATCTACTACTAAAGCATAGTAAATGCAGCTTCATAAAGGGGACATCCCGCTTCAAAGACACATCCATGTTTCATCATAAAATAACAGCTTATGCTTTCCAAGGTTCCACGCCAACCAATGGATGTCCATGTATAATGACTATAACTTTCTACCATAATAAATGCATTAAAGTTGGTAAATAAGTACAAAAGGGAAAGCAATTTTATGTAATTTTATCACTCTATTATAGTTAATTTAATACATCCAAGACACAAGTTTGGCCAAATATAATATGGTCATACAAGCAAGCTTTTTAAAGATGGCATGTCATATATTTCGCATTACATAGACAAAAAAAAGCCCAAAAGATGGCACATTTGAAACTTAAAGTGCTCTCCATAGAATGCAAGAAGCCATCTACAGTAATATATGGCCATCACAGTGTACCTCAACAGCTCCCCAACTGCAAGTAGCGAACCATGTATGCTGTGAACAGAAGCATTCTTCCCAAGGCCATCTTGAGTAGCTTCAAACATACGGTAATACCTACCAACAATATAGGAAGAAAAAAAATGTACATGAAGATAACCAGTGATAAAACATTGCACGAAATTAAATGTTAAATGAATACATAATCAGACAATAAGGTTTGCAAACAGAAAAATCTTTCAATACCATCAGAAAAAATAGGCTAGAATTTCTATTAACAAAAGTTTATATTTTGGCTTTATTTATCCCTCCTCTTCTATTAATATTAAATTTTTTGTCTAAAATAATAAATTGTTAGCCAACAAGCACAAACGATAGTTTATTCTCTTCCCGTCCATTGTAAGAAGCATCAAACTAGAGATCCTCAGACACATCTGATAAAGACTACCGAAAATTACTTCTTTAGCTGCATACGGAATTTTAGACAGGGAGGGTTCCTTCTAATCATATATCAGATAAAATAGTGTAATCTACTTTTACCTGATTAATCCAATAAAATAATTCCCTGTTCTAGTATGTTCTCTAAAGCATATTATTATATGGACTCTTCATCCTGCACAGAGGCAAGTTGGAGGCAGGCCATGATGTGGAATCATGCAAACAATGGGAGATGCACTTCAAATAAAATGCTTATTTTAGAGGCTGTACAGAAAATATTCTAAAAGTCGCAGGAATGCCAAATGTCAATTCACATGCAAAGGGAGTTAGATCCCAATGCAAATCTCATACTAAGAATAAAATATTATTGGAACAGAAACAAAAATAAATAAAAAATTGTCTAAACTCTAAACCAATATCTCAGTTCCAATAAAGATATCTTGTGTCTTTAAACATACCATTGCACTCGCCAGCGCGTTTCACGTTTTTCAATGACACGGAGACAAGCACGCAAAGCCTCCACAGCCCGCTCTCGAACTGCTAATGTTGGGTCTCTCAATGCTACCCAGATGAGATCCACAAATTCAGGTACATGAACATTGAAAACTGTTGATGCATTTTCAGCCATTTCCTATTAAGGGAAAAGGAAAATATAAATAAAGGAATAAATCACTGGGCAAGGGAAAATCATTCATAAAATATTAAGATGCCAAAAAAATAAAAGACGAAACATTTACAATATGCTATTAAAAAAAATCTGTAGTGTTTTAAAATCAACATACCGGAAAAACCAAAATATCATGTAAAGCATTAACAAGTGCTACCAAACGAATGCGGAATCTTTTTTTTTTAAGAAGAAGAAGAAACAGTAGGCCTTTATCTTCTATTCAAGATAGGGACAAAAGCCCAAATTTGAGAAATAACAAGGAGTATAAGAACTACTACAGAGAGAGTTAGTAGACGAGAAAACTACAAACCCCCGCCGCAACCAAAAAAACCATAAGCCCTACGCCTGGACCGATAAAAGGCCCCCCTGGATGAAGATAGACGAGGCCCCCGCGCAGTACCTCCCCCAATCTTGAATGCATCTAATCGCCAGTTCCCATATGTTCTCCGCATACAGGGTCTGACCTCTGAATATAACATGGTTACGTGTGCACCACACAGCCCAAACCGTTGCGGGAACATAGATCTGAGTGACCTTAGCTTTCACACTCCTATCCCCCGCAATCCGAAGCTCCTTGTCAGCCATCCACAGCCCCTCGAGGGAGGATTGGCATGACATTCCAGTAGCCAAGTGCAGCCAGTACCATACCCTTCACGAATGCGGAATCTTAGAAGCATCAATGAGTCACAGAAAACTTCACTTGAACATGTAGACCTTATCTTATCTTACCATATATACATAAAATATAGAAAAATATGATAGTAAAAAAGGCGGGGTTATTGGTGCATCATGGCATGAAGAAAATGGAAAGTCAAACCATGGTTCCTCAATCAACAAATAATTGGAGGGGAATAACAAACTTTTGTGAGGGGGATTAGGGTTCTTTCCATGAGGGGGAGCTTATTAGTGAGTAGTAGGAATGGCTTGGCACTCCCTCTGGGATTGTAGGCACCCTGTCTACCCCTTACAGTCTCTGGTTTTCTCTTTCTTCTCTGGTTTCTGTTTTCTCGGCCCCTTGATTATGTAGTCCATTTTATTAATACATGGTGTTAGATAGCTCAACATTTTCATTTTCAAAAATAAAAATGTATCTATTTTGGGACAAGCACGAACCTTCATTTACAAAGAAAAGGCACATTCAGTAATCTAATTTATGGTGCTATGTTCTTCTTCAAAAAAAAATTCATGGTGTCATATAATTCTTTGCCATTCAGCTTATGGATATCAGCTGTGGTTACCTTCAAGATGAGAACGGCTGCGAATCGACGGTACTCTACCCGTTCCCCACGGAGCCAATCCAGCGCATTTTTCATCTACACAAAATAAAAATAACAATTAACAACACGTGATCGTTTAATAAATTTTAAAACCCATGTCACTCAATCAACCTGCCGTTCAACTTCATCCGCGGTCATAGCCCCACCGGCCCTGGCTAGGTGCCCCAAAACCCTACTCGCTAAAATCAAGACCTCCGTTTCGCGCTTCGTGTCGAACACCGTCCTCAGGTAGTTCGAGAACTTCGAGACCTTCGACGCGCTCTCCCCGAGCGGCGTGTCGATCAGTTCATCGATCGCCCGCAGCGCCCCGAGATTCTCCGCCACATCGCTGCTCTCCAGGAGACCGAAAATGCGGTCGTACAGCTGATCCATGAAGCGCGAAAAGGCTTCCCCGCTGAGGTCCCGGGCCTCCTCTTCCACATGTTTCTTCAAAGCCAAGGTCGACCCCTCCTTCACGTATGGAAATTCAGAGTTTCAGAGACTGCGAGGGTTAAAGAAACCATAGAGAGAGAGAGAGAGATGGAGAGAAACCTTGGGGTTGCCCTTGGTGCAGAGGTCGGAGAGGATCCGATGGAGGGCGTCGGAGGCGGCGGTGCCGGCGGCGGCGATGGTGGAGGAGGAGGCGGCGGCGGAGGCTCCGACGTAGCGGATCGAGGTCGTGGAGGACGACATGGCGGCGTACGGGGGGAACCCTAGCTCGCCCTCGCGGGCATCGCCTCCATCGCAGGCGTTCTAGAGGGGGTGAGGAGAGAGAGATGGTGAAAGAGAGAGTGGGCTCGTGATTGGGGATTCACGCGTGCGGGTCGGAAGGGCTGTCGGGGTGGGAAGGGGGGGGTGCTAATTCAATCATTGAACAGTGAAAGGTGCCAACTCGGGGTCGGGTTGGAACTGAATCCAAACCTTATTGAAAAATTCAATCGAATCCAATCCGTCTGGCATGTTTGGATGGAGAATAAGGGAGTGAATAAGCAGCGAGAAGAGGGAATAAAAGATTTACTGTCATGTTTATTGTAATTTAAATTTATAAATTATATATTATAACTTATCCTGTTTGGATCGATGAATAAATTATTTGGGTTTATGCTTATCCCAGGAACAGATAACTTTATCAATGGAATAAGTGATTTTCTATTTGATTGTATTTTTTTTATTCTCGTTGTAAAACGTAATTGTAAAGATTGAGTTATTTGGTTGATGAAGAATAAAATGTGAATAAGATGTAAAAAGTTGATTTAACATGTGGACTCTATTGATGTGTAAGAGGTGATGGTGATAGGTGATTTGATGTGATAAGATGTGATTTTTTTATGTGATGGTGTGCCCCACCTCCCATGGGAATAAATAAGATGGGTATAAGTTTATCCCAGGGATTACTTAAAATTGTTATACTCTCTTATACCATTTATACTCGCATAGTAATACCAAGTTATACTCATTAAACAAACAATCATTTTCCCCTATCCATTCTTACCCCCACATTATATTACCCTTATATAACCCTCCATCCACACGATAGATTATAGATTATATTTTTTTGATAAGTAGTTGACATGTTTTGTTGTAGTTATTGAAAAGCAGAGAATAAACAATTGTAAATGTTTGTTTGAATAAGCTTTAAAATAGCGTTTTGTTGTATAATTATTAAAAATATTATCGTCAAATGTAGAAGTTACATTTAATTTCTTTTTTATAATTAAATATGGTTTTACTTATAAAATGAGTTTATGATTATTTAAAATGCAAATTAATATAACAAAATTTAATATAATATAAAGAAAAGTTCAAATTAACAACCATAATTTTCAAATATTATACACCATATAAATAAAAAGTTTAAACGAAGGTGACGCCAAATTTAGGATAACCATAGATGACATGCCACATTCCAAAATTTACCCAACAATAAATAAATATAATCCAAAGTCTAATCTTACCTAGGTTATCAAATCTCTTCTTATTTCTTTATTTCTCCCCTTCTATTCTCTATCAGTTTTGGAAGATGGGGGGGGGGGGGGGGGGGGGGGGGTTTCTATAAATTATAATCTGAAAAGCACTTCAAACCCAACTTATAGATTATAGATTATGGTTTTTTTAACTTATAGATTATGATTATAATAATACAATACACATGTAATATAACAAAGCTAAAAGCTATAATATACAACTTACAAGTTTTAATAAACATGTACTAAAACTATTTGGATAATTGGAATAAATGAGAATCTGTATGCCAGAATAAACTGATATAAAGTCGTAATCCCTGGAATTAAGTTATTCAATGTTATTTAACTCAAAAAAAAATATGGGTCAACTATCAAGTCAATTGTTATGTTTTTTATAAATCGATTGTCATCGTTTTTTCACTTTTTATAAATTTTTATTCATACCTTATTCACATTTTATTCAACAACAAAAAATTTATTATTATGCTTCTCAACAAGAATAAAGCAAAACACAACCAAACAAAAAAATCATGTTATTCTTATTATTTATACTATAATAGTCATAAATCTTATAATAATTTAATTCTCTATCCAAATGGGGCGACGTCGAGTTTGGTTCACATTTGAGTTCGAGTTGTGTTCGGATTTGGTTTAGGTCTGGGTTCAAGTTGCATTCAATTGATTCACATTGGGTTACGTTCATATTGGTCTTTGGTTTGACTTCAGGAATATGTTATTTAAACAATCAAAACTTGCAAGAGCCATGTTTTGTATAAAAAATAAGAAAAGCATGAACATGAGAAGCATTTTGTGTAGAGAATAAAAAACGAAAACTATATAAGCGATAGATAAAAAAAATTTAAAAGATGGAAATGAGAAATATTTTTATTTATTTATAGAGGTAGTAACTATAAAAATGACATTGTATATAAAAATAACTGTACAATTTAAAACATATATCATACATAAATTTTGAATTCAGACAATAAAAATTATTGATTCCTACTTCGAGTTTTGGTTGGATTAAGGTAATCACAACTCAAATCGAATTAGGTTTGAGGTGCTAAGGTCTAAAACCACAATTTAAACCTGTCCAAATATTGAATTAGGTCAGATTCAACCGTCTAAGTTGCACCCCGCTTTATATGGTGGTGGCCTCGTCTTGTAATAGACTCAGTGATTGGGTGAGCCCAAATGCAATTTGTCCCGACACATCCCATTTGAAACCCTTTGTAACATGGACATGCACACTAAATTCATTCTACGGGAAAATGATACTCTCGTTTTATTTTACAATTCAAATTAAAATTTCACATATTTTTTATTTTTTAAAATCATATATCTCATATTTTTATAAAAAGTAAAATATGTACTCAAATGAATGGAATTATATCATTTAAAAAAAATTCCAACAAGACATGTATCATTACTCTTAGTGGAAGAAACTAAAGAGATAAATGAGAATGTATTTGATATTATAAAAACGATTGAGTGTAACAAAACTCTTGCATAAATTCATTGCACACTAACCTATGTCTGGTTCGAAAAAGATCAGAATAAATTAGAATTAATTGAAATAATCTCATTATGGATGTTTGGGATAAATAAGAATCTATAAACCAAAATTAACTGATATAAAATGGTAAATGGATTCCATCCGACCTCAAGAATTAAGTTATTATAAGTTATTCAACTCAAAAGAATATATAAACCCACTGTTAAATAAACTGGCACCATTTTTTACAAATCAAGTGTTATCATCTTTTATTTTGTATAAATAAATTTTTTATTATGTTTTCGAATAAAAATAATTTAAAACACAACCAAATAAAAAACTATTATATTTTTATTTATACTAGAATAGTAATAAAGCTTAGATAACTTAATTTTTGAACCGAACATCGGCTAATATATTTTAGGGGAATTGCTCAAATACCCTTGATTGAGGGTCTAATTTTTTTTACCCTTGTCCTTTTTTTTTTTTATTTACCCCTGAAATCTGGTCTTATTTTTTTTACCCCTGACCTGTGCCACCTCATTTTTTATACCTAAACCACCCCATCTTTAAATTAGTATTACATTTTTGTAATTAGTCGTTACATTTCTATAATCAGTTATTACATTTATGTAATTTACATGTCCTTAGTTTAATTCCTATGTAATATACTATAATTTCTAATTGTTATGATAGAAAATACTACATTTCTATTATGTAAGTAGTACATTATGTTATTGGGCATCACATATTGTGTTATGTTTTCGTAATTGTTAATTACATGAATCAAGAAGTAATTTTACTAAAATGTTACAATTGTTCCAGTTCGAATTCATGCTATTACTAATGTTCATATTGATAAATGAAAATTTATTTAGTAGATTGGAAAGCCCATTCTTTGTTATGAAGTATATTGAATGTCTAGTTCGATAGTCTTGTCGTAATCACGAAGATTTGAAGAAAACGTCGTAATTCAAACAATTGATGTATCTATTTTAACAATGCTGCTACATATTAAGCTCCATTTGAATAAGTGACACTTTCTTACTTATTTGACTTTTTCTAACTACCAAAATTACAATGACAAAATTACCCTTCTTATAATTTTAAAAAGTGGCTCTAACTAACTAACATCCTCATTAAACCTGCAACTGAATCCCACAAAATGTGACACCATTAAATCGACTCCCCACGTAACATATTTTGAAAAAATTTGAATTTTAGCGTTCCAACATAACATATACAAAGATTACAGAAGCACAATCCATGTATCTTAATAAACTATATTTGTATCTGAAAACCTGTTATGAAAATAAATATGAATATGACGCAATTATGTAGCAATATAGATCTCATTAGTCACATTACATGCTATTAGGAAATAGTCTAGTGTATTAAAAACTTCAATCTTATATTTTGGAATACTCAATTGTTTTTTTAAATCCTTTGATGAGATTAATGTAAACAGTATGTATCTTAATCAACTGTATATGAAATATAAAACATGTTGATTGTATCTGAAATTATCTGGTAGCATTTATTGATGTGGAATTTGACATGTATCACACTCTTGATTTAATTTTTAAGATACACATGTATCTTAATAAACAAAATGCACATTTCATACAAGTGAATATGCACTATATTTGTGAATCTGAATAAGTCGAATAATGTTGATACAAAGCTAAAAAAATATGATGAATGACACAATATGTAAACGATTGTACATATCATATTTGGTATGCATGTAAATCAAGATACAAGCCATGTATCTGTAAAATTCAGATTCAATACTCAAAGGAATGATGTAATATCACCTGTTTATATGTATCATATATGGTTTTGATTTCTCTTATATTTGTTTTCGATACACATGTATCATGCACATTTCTGAATATGCACTGAAAATCTTGAATCTGAATGAGTCAAATAATGTTGATGCTAAAAAAATATGATGAATGACACAATATGCATATTAATGAAAATTTATTCAAGATACAAGCCATGTATCTGAATTTAAAATAAAATTCATATTCAATCTGTATTGATGATTCAAATGAATGACGAAAAATCAAAATCAACATAATATATTCAGATCGAAAAAAGATTAGCCTGAATGAATATATTGTTTACATACAAACTGGTCACAAATAAAATTAAAGAATCAAATATTTTCTCTTCTCCCAAAAATAAAATTCATGTTTGTTTTCAAATCCACCGATTTGAAAACTTAAAAAAAATGCAAAATGAATTTTTGGGTCCGAAAAATATTGTATCAATTTCATAATGTCAATTGAAAAAAATGGTAGATATTTTATTTTCTTTCGATTTATATAGTCTGAAGAATGTTTCTGTTGATGATTTTACGAGATCTTTGGGTAAGATCTTGGTTACACACGATCTCGCTGATTTTGTGATTCTTAAAAAAAGTAAAAAATGGTAATTAATTGGTTAATAAAAAAAGATTAATATATATTGTAACCGCTCCTACATTAAAGGAAAAAGATCGGTTATCAAATAATCAAAAAATAAACGTAACCAACTCAGATAATTGGGAAGTTATACAAAAACGTCGTAGGTATTCAAACATGGGGCTTATGTTGGGGTTGATGGGGTATCTATTTTAATAAAACTTTGAGAATGTATTTATAACAATTTTGTGTACATTGAATGCATTTACATATGATAATATAACGACACTGAGAATGTATATATGACCATTTTTTGTATAAACATCTATGTGTACTTTAATATTTTTTGTAGATAACTATTAAATATCTGTAACTATGTGCATATTTTTGTATATATCACATTATATTTCAGCATTTCTGTAATTCTATCTGTAAGGGATAGTTCGGGTATTATGAAAATTCAGGGGAATAAAAAAAAAAAACCCGATTTCAGGAAAATAAAAAATAAAAAAAAGTACAGGGGTAGGAAAAAATTTAACCCTTAGTAAAGGGTATTTGAACAATTACCCCTATATTTTATGATCCAAAATGCAGATGATTAATGTTTTTTTTTAAATAATGTTACATCCAACTCTATTCCAACTTCAATTTCAGTTAAATGTGTTTTGAATTTTTTAAAAATAGTTTAAACGTTTTTATAAAATATAAGTATATAATACAATGAACTACGTTAATGAATTTATAGAAAATATTAAAAAAAATTTATAACCATATACACGCTATTAATTTTCTATGCATGAATAGAGCTGTATGGTTACAACAACGCCCTTTTTGTGGTAAAAAAGCCCACCCCGAAAAAACAAAAAACCCAAAAAAATAAAAAATAAAAATCTAGAACTCGAACTAGGGTTTTGAAGCGATGGAGCAGCAGCCACAGAAGCAGTGGAAAATCCTCGAATTTTACAGCGGGATCGGTGGTTTAGTAAGCTCACGACCTCAATCAGTGTTTCTCTCCGTCGATCGAAATCCATCGTTTGGTGTTTCATCGTCTATCTTGTTTTACATGCAGAGGTACTCTGTGGAGAAATCAGGGATCAGTGGGAGTGTTTTGGAAGCTTTTGATATAAACGATAAAGCCAACGATGTTTACGAGTTCAATTTCGGTCATCGCCCTTTTCAGGTCCTCCTCGTCTCTCTCTCTCTAACATGTTTTTAAATAATGTGTGATTGTTTTAGTTATATCTGAATTTAGAGTTATATTGTTCACAAATGATATGGTGCCCAGATAATCTAATGTGTTTTTTCAATGCACTTTACTATCCATTTTTATTATTGCATTTAAGATTGTTCTGTGGAGCCTGCTTGGATACTCTGTTGTTCTTGTCTATTACCTCTGCACCCAAAAGCATGATAAACCTTTATTGTTTCGACTGAATTTTTGTCACCATCGATGGAAAAATGCGACATTTTTGGATTTTTGGTGGGTGGGTATGATTTAAGGATTTGTGAATACATGTGAATACAAGAACAATAACAATAGCTACAACGATAACCACCACTACTATAAAGATTGTCTAAATATTCATCATTCAATTCCATCAAGGGCCATGTCTTCTAAAACACAGACATTCAATATGTCTCTCTTGCAGTCATCCAATTCTCTTTTTTTTGTCTACCCCTTTTCCTGGGAGCCCCTTCAATGATGACTATGATATTCCTGTTAACCGGTGCGTTCACTGGCCCTTGTTGCACATGTCTGGACTGATTCCAACGATTTTCCTCATCTTATCCTCTATTGGAGCAATCTCTAACTTTCATGAATATACTCATTCCTTATTCTATTATTTCTTGTCTTGCCAATCATTCTTCTCAACATTTTCATCTCAATTACACTCATCTTTTGAACATATTGTTTCTTAATAGCCCAACTGTTTCATCCATAAAGCAATGTTGGCTTTATTGTTTTCTCATGGAAATTCAATTCAGTTTCATGGGTATTTTGCCAACCAGTCTCACACATGACATAATTATTCTCTATTTCACAAATTTCACATAAAAATGTAAAAGTTAGTTACTTGGGTTTTGCAGGGTAACATACAAACACTTACTTATGGTGATCTTGACAACTACCAGGCTGATGCGTGGCTTCTATCACCTCCATGCCAACCATACACACGGCAAGGTCTTTACCCTTTTTATTCCCCCTTTTTATAGATTTCTTTATGCTTTTATTTGATTTTGATTGTTCCATGGAGCCATTAATATGTGTAGAATTTGCTGTTAAGGTCTCCAGAAGCAATCTGCTGATGCACGGGCCTCCTCTTTTCTCAAAATACTTGATCTTATACCACACATGTCTCGACCTCCACTGATGCTCTTTGTGGAGAATGTTGTTGGGTTCGAGGTCCAATTCGCACAAAAAATTTAATGTTTGATATTGCTATTCAATGTTCATATCAAACAACACACACGTCTGAAGGTTTGGATCCTTATTTCGCATGACCTGTTTTGTTTTTATTTTGCAGACATCTGATACACATGGTATGATGGTGGAGGTTCTGAAGAAATCTGGTTTTGTTACGCAGGAATTTGTGTTGAGCCCAATACAGTTTGGCATACCATATTCAAGACCCCGGTACTTTTGCTTGGTATATTAGCTTTAGCATCACATTTAACTCATTTGTCCACTAACGCAAGGTTTTTTGTTTCCATTTGATCTTTCATTTCCACTGATTTGGAAAATAAATACCATTTCATATGCATTGTTCTGTGTTTTTCTGCTGATTTTGAAATATTTTTACCATGTTAGGAAACATTTGTCCCTCATATGCTCATTTAATGCCATACTAAGCTCTCATATGTAGTTGCTCAATGTATTGTCTCACTGTGTCCATTTCTATATGAACCCAAGTGAATGGTATATTCATCTCATAACTACCATGTTTTGTCCTATAAATTGCAGGCAAAAAGAGAACCTGTGTCATTTCAAAACCCATTATTCAACAACCAGCTTCTCTGGACTCCCACTGTCTCCATGACGCAAGAGGATTCTAAGTTATATCCAAATACAAGATGTGAAGAGTCACAAATATCTCGTCAACCGATAAGCAATTTTCTGGAAATTCCATGTTCCTCTGCTGTCAAGGACCAGGGATCGCTAGGGGACTGTTGTGTCACTAATGTTAGCCAGTTTGCAGTTCCTCGGAGCTTGATAGGGAGGTGGGGAAATGTTATGGGTATCCTTTTGGTCTTCTTATTCTACAAGTCAGCAATAGTGTTTTTTTTGCTGGTTTAGATGCATTGTGGATGTTTGCACCCCCCCCCCCCCCCCCAAAACCCCAAAAAAAGAGAAGAAGAAGAGATAGTGGGAGAGAGAGAAAAAAGGAAAGGAAAAAGAATAAAAAGAAAAACAATATCCAATGCATTCACGTGTGTGTGTGGGGGGGGGGGGGGGGGGGGTTATTTCTACTTACGTGGCTTGAAGCTTTGAATCCTTGATAGAAAAAAGACATTGTCTACCCGGAATCGACACGCTGTTGCTGTTTTACAAAAAGCTATAATCGCTATGTGAAGGGTACTGGCTCCTTTCTGGCCACTGTCCAAGTAGGATAAATGTTTTGCTTTGCATCATTCTCATTTCATGCCAATAATTCATAGTGGTTATTCACATGCATTTGCTGGTGCCTTCTTTTGCAGCCTGACAAGAAATCTGAAGCATTACCTTTGAATGATTTGGGTCTTAGGTATTTCACCCCTCGGGAGGTAAAAATACTTGTTTGTGTCTTGCCTTCTGGACAGATATCACATTACCAACAACTGATTTCTTGAACATCAGGTTGCCAACTTGCATTGCTTCCCAAAGGATTTTCAGTTTCCTCAGCACATTAGCCTCAGACAACAGTAAGTTATCCATGACTTTTCTGCCTCCTATTATACAGCAAAATTTATCCCATGGGACAAGACTTATTGCTTTGGTTATTATTGACAAAGGTTTTTCTTCTTTATTTTGTACTTCAACCCAGAATGGTAAGCATTTGTTCGCAACAAATGAAGGTGGTAGGATTACTGCCTTGTTTCAGAAGAAAAAAAAATTGACATAAGTTGATTTTTTTTAATCTTGTTTTTTTTTTTTGAGAAAAAAGATTGCATGTCTGTGCAATCCATTTTGATATCTGTGCCGTTCTCACCTATATATTGCCTAGTCGTGTCATTAGTCATACTCATACTTGATTAAACCCTTCATCCCTTCGTTTGCTTTATGAATAGCTCTATCAAGGATAGACTTAGATGATTTTCTGCCTATTTGTTTCTTCTCTGTTTGGGTTTTCTTTTTTAGATATAGTTTTGTATGGATAAGCAGGAATAAATTATATGTGTCTCTTATAACTATTAATGTTCATTCTAACTTACCATGGCATAATTATCATAGCTCATTCACACCAAAGGAACATGTTTTTTCAATTAAGTATATTCTTTACTAATCACCTTTTCATTCGTGAAACAAACGACTCAATTTAAATTCGATTCATTCCAGCAATAACACACGAAGAATGGGGGGGCTAAATAAGGTTTTGGAGTTTTATTTTCATACACAACTAACCTTCCTGGTGTAGTAGGAGAAAGGAAATGTATCCATACATGCAAGCAACCTGTTATGTATCTACTCAATACACCAAAAGCACTAAATGAGCAGAGAGGAGGTCCAAATGACATACAACACTTTCTTTGTGGTGGACAATGTGACAACTCTAACCTCTCCTGATTTTTATCTGCAGATATGCATTGCTGGGAAACAGCGTGAGCGTGGCGGTGGTCGCTCCCTTGCTTCAATATCTATTCTTTGAATCCTATTCTCCATGAGAATGTGCTTTCCAGACACTAAAGCAAAGGCTTACTTCGTTATAGTCTACAAGACATCCAAATGAGGATCTTGGTTGGTTAGCCAGTGCTCCATCCCGCTGAAATTGCAAGGCGAATCGCCAAAATCATTAGATTAACCTTATTGAAGGCACATTATTGTCGTGTGTTTGATGAAAAAATTCCAGACAAAAATTGTTAATGAAGGATACGAAGATTGTTGACTATTTTACTCCCTTTGTGTAAGTTTACATTTTGATAGTCAAATATATTTTGTTGACTAGATTAACCTATTGATATATCTCGTTCAAAATTGTTTATATTTTCATTGGAGTATATACTTTATCTTTTATAAAATAAATGATACCATTTGAAATATATACTTCACCTTTTATAATCTTCCAAGAACTTTCAACCCATTTTATGCGTATTAAAAATGAAGTACAAAGCAAATCCATGAGAGGAAATTGTTGAAGCAACTCATGTAGACATATACTTTGCTTCTTAATCAGCATTAACCTTTAGAATCCACTAGCTCTAGAATACTTGGTTTCTTCAATTCAAAGTTAATATATTTAAACTATGCCTTCATTTATTTTGAAGTGTTCAATGAAGTGGCTCTGAATCGCAATTCATTCTTGTCTTCATTGGAGTGACATTCCATGGTAAAGAAGAGGTTCATTCGTCCCTACAAAGAATGGAATGGACGAGTTCCAAAATCCAAATCCACCAAACCATGCTACATTTTCTCAATCCTTCCAAACAAAATAGAGTGAGAGATATGGCGATGTTAAAATTTATAATTAACTTGAGTGAATCTTAATTAAAACCGGTTTGAGTCTTAGGCACCGTTTGGATATGAGTTTAAACAGATTCTGTGTTTGAAAAGCAAAAAAATCTCAAACTTATTAGATCCAAATATATTTTTAGCTTTCAACTTTTCAAATCACCTTTCTATTTTAGGCAAAAAATCTTGCGATTGAAAATATAATAAAACATAGCTTTTCAAAAACTGAGTTTAAAACACAAGATTTTAAAAATCTTAAAATTTCAATATCACATCTAAACACAACCTTAGGTCCATTTGCCTCGGCGGTGGAGTCGGCTGACTCTGGCGGACGCAAATGCTAAAACAAATAGGTTCTCATCCTTCTACGTTGACAACCCAACAATCCTTTGTCGCATGTGGTTTTTCCCTTCTTTTTTTTCGTGTTTCCTGTCTTCACAAAAACACTGTTTCGCCCAACAACCACCCCCCTCCTCCCCGCGTCTTGGCACTACGGACGCCGGACACCCGTGGACGCCAATTCAAACGGATCGTCATATAGTTTGAACCGGCACCTTTTTGTTTTACAAAAGCTTTTTTCTATATTGAATAATTGAGAGAAAATATGACTTTCAAAAATAATTTGAGCAAAACCAAAATTAATGGGTAGATAAACACTTTTTTTCATTTAAATTTTATGTGAAATTTAGGTATAGATTTAAATAAGGGTTGGATATGACCTAACAAGAAATATAATTTATTAAAGATATCTATATACTTTAATGAATTATATGAATTTATTTTCACAATATGTATTAAATATTTAATAACAAGGTGTTGCAAAATACATGAGATTGTAAGTAGGACTGTAAAATGAGTTGAGTCATAATTTTTATACTGTCCCAAAATATAATCTCATATACCAAATTAGCTATCCAGCGAAATATATATCTCTTTATGTGCATTATATATCTCGTTAATTTATTTTTACATTTGTTAAAATAGATTCATTTAATTCAAAATATAATGTCATACATTTTTCATTAAGATATATACCTTATATAGATAATGTTTGTTATTTAAAAATATTTTAAAGATTGCATTTAGGGCTGTACTAACTTTATAAAAAAAAGCAAGGAAAATGTTAAACTCGATCACTTTACCGTCAGACCACATGTGTTTTTATTTTTAAAAATAATAAACATATTCTAATTAGGTATATTTTGATAAATAATGTAAATCAGTCCATTTCAAGTTGAATGAACCAATTTTTAATAAATTTAAGAAAAAATTAAATGAAATATATACATTATTCGACAATGCATATGATTAATTGAATTTCTAACTAGGTATATAAATTTGAGTGTTGTTACACACGGTTTTTATTTTAGTCCCCACACTTTTAATCTTATATGTGTCGATAGAAAATGCTTTGATAATTTTTTACATTTTTTTATAAATATCTACATATAATTAATTGAAGTATATATTAATTTTAAAAATTCAAAAACACTCAAAAGAATGAATCACAAATATATGAACCCTCCCCTTCATAGATGCACACGTCATCGAACACTCAAAGAATCGCCTTTGAGTGGGTTCGGAACTCCTGTGGAGGTGACACAGGCCGACCCTGTGAACACCAACCCGTGCATGACATCTGTCCAGACGTCCACGTGATGCTCACGTGCTTAACTTATAAAAAAACAGAGAATGTAAACACAGTTCACACCGTCTCTTACGCCGTCTTCATCCCATCTAACGAGTTGGAAATAAGCAACTATTCAAATACTTAACAGTAGTGATACACAGCGATCAAATATAAGCCTCACTCACAAGCCTGAGACGTCATCACGTTATTGGTTGGTTTGTTGATTTTTCAAAAATTTTGAATTTTGAAATCCTTATTGAACATAAATTACACCAAAAGTTATCTAAATTCTTTTTGTTAAAATCCTTCAAATGGTCTAGATTTTTTTTTCAAACTTACATTCTTATTATACACTAACTTTGTTTTTAAGAATGTTATTAACTGAATATTAAAAAATCATGTATACAGTTACATGAAATACATTTATTAAATATTTTAATATCTCACAACGATATGTTACATTTGCATAAAAAAAATTACATTTACATTAATGTAACAAATTATGACATTTACCTAAATGTAACAAACAGTTACATTTACCTAAATATTTTACATTTAATGCAATATTTAAACAATTTAGAAACATATTCTTTTTTCAATAGTCAGTTATATTTTATAAAAAATGTCAAACACTTTTTTTGTTGTGTGATACATTTAACAAATATATGTATTTGACTGTTACATTAATAAATGTAACAAATATAAATTATTATTTGTATTGAAACAAATGCAATACATGAATGAATGTTACATTTCATACTATTACATTTTTTAATGTAACAAAAATTAGAATATGAATATTTTGATGTAAAAAATGTAATATTAACATCATAAAAACCATATATAATTTAAATGTAATTAACTTTAGAAACAGTAGAACAAAAAAAATAGGAGACTTTAAAATGCTTTGGAGTATCCTCTTTCTCTAAAAAAAAATGAAATGTTAGATGATATGAAAAACAAAGCCTCGAAAAAAGAAAAAAAAGACGGAGTGAATTCACGCCGTAACCCATCGTCCGTTGCATGTTCTGTTTGGTCAGTTGCTGGACAGGTGTTTGATTTTGGTTGGTCCTCACAGGGTCGGCCTGTGATACACACACAGGGTTCCCTCCATTTGTGAAGTATATAAATGCCTTCATTTTCTTTTATAAAGTATGGAATGAAGTGGCTCTGAATCACACTTCATCCTTGGCTTCATTGGAGTGACATTCTCTCCTTTATAAAACCATGAAATGGACGACCTCCAAACCATACCGCATTTCACAGATTTCCCAAAGAAGATAGAGAGAGATCGAGAGATTGAGAGATATGGCGATGATCGTGGACCCCCTCACGTCTCGCATCTTCGATGTGGTCACCAACATGGCCAAGGAAGAGGTGATGCTGCTGCTCGGCATCAAAGGCGATCTCGATAGGCTTGCGGAGAGGCTGAACATGTTCAAGGCCTACCTCCAAGACGCGCAGAGGAGGGGGGTCCAGGACAGGTCCGTCTCTCGCTGGCTCAAGAAGCTGAGGGACGCCATGTACGATGCCGACGACATCATCGACGAGTGCGAGGCCAAAGGTGTGGAGCTGCAGAAACAATCCGCTTCGGCGTCTTCTATGGTACGCTGTTGTTACCCTTCGCTGCTCTCTTGTTTCCGTAAAGTCGTGTTTCGTCATGAAATCGGGTACAAGATTAAGGGTGTTAATGCTAGGCTGGATTTCATCTTTAAGGAGAAATCTGATCTATCACTGAATTCATTAGCCAGACATGATGAGGACGATGTCCTCTCAAGGGCTACTAGAGCGAGCCGACAGACGATTCCTCTTAATTTGGAGTCGGAAGCCATTGGCATCGAAGATGATGTCACCAGTCTAGTGAATTTATTATTAGATGAGGGTAAAGCGAAGGACGTTGTTTTGGCGATTGTGGGTATGGGTGGGATTGGCAAGACCACTCTTGCTCAGGCGGTCTTTAATGATGGACGAATTCAGGCGCAATTCGATGTTAAGATATGGACGTGTGTAACCCAACACTACTCTGATGTTGATCTCTTGAAACAAATCATCAGATCTGCTGGAGGTAGTCATGGGGATGCACAAGAGAGCGCTGAACTTTCTCTCTTAGTTGAAAAAACAATCAGAAATAAAAGATTATTTCTTGTTTTGGATGATGTTTGGGTTGCAAGGTTCTGGGTTGATCTGCTGCGGTTTCCTCTTCAGAGAGGTACTGCTAAAAGCAGAATCTTAGTAACAACTAGGAATGAACTTGTAGCGAGGGAGATGGGGGCCATTTACTTTCATAATGTGAATTTTCTTAGCGACAAAACTGGTTTGTTGATGCTTTGCAAGATTGTGTTCGGCAATGAGGGTGTCGAAGAGGGTGTGTGGAAAATTGGGGAGAGGATTGTTGAGAAATGTCATGGTCTTCCTCTCGCAATCAAAACCGTAGCGGGGGTTCTCAAGACAAAACCTAGGAGTGTGAGGGAGTGGGAAAATGTTCTTCACAGTGAAATCTGGTCGTCCAGTGAGATTCCAAATGGGATCCTGCCAGCTTTATATTTGAGCTATCGGGACCTACCATCTCGTCTTAAGCAATGTTTCGGTTGTTGCTCTTTATTTCCAAAAGGTTATGAATTTTCTCGTCATTTTGTTGTACAATATTGGATATCAGAGGGATTTGTATCAGCCAATGGGGACATGTCTTTGGAGGAAGTGGGAGAAGAATATTTCAAGGAATTAGTGAAGAGATGTCTATTTAAGATAATTCCTCAATGTATTGATGAGAGTGAATGCACAATGCATGATCTCATACAAGATCTGGCTACATCAATGGCGGATGGTGAGTACTTTACTGGAGGATTACAAGGACTTATAGATGTTTCCATAAAGCCTCGACATGCATATATTGTAGAGTATAAGGCCACGACAATTCCAAATGCAATCGCGGTGCACGAGAGTATGAGGACAATCATGTTTGATACTCCTCAATTGAAAAACATTCAAGAAGATCTTTTTGAAAAACTTAGGAGATTACGGGTTTTAGATCTTTCTAATACAAAGATCGAGAACCTCCCACACAATATAGGGAACCTCATACACTTGAGGTATCTAGATGTTTGTGGAACAAGAATTAAAGAGTTACCAGAATCTGTGGCTCTCCTCGTGAACCTACAGTTCATGCTTATCCAAAAGTGTGAAAACTTGCATAACCTTCCTAATGGCATTGTGCAATTGCGCAAACTGAGGTCCCTCGACGTTTTGGGTACCCCGCTAAGCAAAATGCCTTTGGGCATAGGAAGAATTGAAGACCTTCGTGTGCTCAAAGGGTTTGTTGTGACGACAAACGAAGACAACAGTAGCAACATGGAAGAGTTAAAATCTCTCTCTAAGCTCACGTGGCTCACTGTACATCACCTGGAGAGAGTGCAAAGGGAAAACGAGGCAAACAAAGCAGCTCTTGGAAGCAAGCTCCACCTCATTCACTTACAATTGTATTGCGATGATGTTGTGGATGTGGAGGAGGGAGACAAGGAGAGAATCAAGCAAGTATTTGAGGAGCTCCACCCCCCTTCCTGTGTAGAGTACATTCAAATCAATGGTTTCTTTGGCCGTGAATTGCCGAGTTGGTTGTCAGCATCAAATCCATCATCTCTTAACTTGAGATACTTGGAATTTCACAATTGTAAGTTTTGCGAGCAACTCCCATCGCTTGGACAACTTCCCCAATTGGAGTTCCTCCATATGGAAGGTGCATCGGCGATCTTGACGGTTGGTCCAGAGTTTTTCGGCGGTAGCAGGGGAGGTTTCCCCAAGTTGAGAACAATGCAGATATGTAATATGCCAAACTGGGAGGACTGGCTGCTCACAGAGTGGCTTGAAGATGGATGGTCACTGTTGCTGCCTCATTTAAATTTCTTGTTACTTGATGATTGCCCAAAGCTGAAATCGATCCCAAAGTGCCTTTTACAACATGCGAAATCATTGACGGAGCTATATATTTTTAATGCCGGTAGCCTCAGCACACTGATGGATAGCTCAACATCAGTTAAGAAGGCGCACATATGGGATTGCCCCCATCTGGAAGCCATCTCCGATCTTCTCCAACTCGAGGACTTGGTCCTTAAAAGATGTCCCATACTGAAAGGGATGGACCGATTGCCCTCCCTCAAGTACTTGTTTATAAATGACACGCAAATGGAGGCATTGCCGGGCTGGTTGAAAGGCTTCACGACTCAACTAAAGAAGTTGGTACTGTGGGCCAGCCCCGAACTCTTAAGGCAATGCCTTCCCCCCAATGGTTCTGATTGGGTTGAGATCATCCAGCACATATCCCATGTCGAAGGCTTCGTTGATGAGTCAGGGGAGAATTTTTCCTACACCAAGAACCCCTACTCATTCCAGACCAACATGATATTAAATGAGGTATAATTAATTTTCTCTTGATTTTAGTTTTGAAGATGATGAATGAACCACTGACAAAAGGGGGTCATCTATTGAATTGCAATCTCTCCCTCTCTGTGCAGGAAATCCACTATGCCTCCATCACAACCGTTCGGCGCCATCCCCCTCGTCGGGAGTGAACCGGACCTGGTCGAGGTCATTCGCGAAGCTTGAGAGAGGTAATAGAAAAATAAGGTTTGCGCTCTCTTTCTATCTATAAAGAATGAAGAATCTAGTGCTTATAGATCCAATTAATATATGTTTGATGTTGTTGTGTCTTGTTATGTAGTCTTCTTGTTAATTTCACAAACCGGGTTGCTCATGAAATTTTTTTGTGCTTTTCATTTAGTGTTGGGAAACAATTTTTCAAAAATCAATTACTGGAAATATTGATCCGTTTCACCGGTTCTTTAGAAAAATCAGTTCAACTTAATTTTTACACGAGCATTGTTACACTTAGCTTTTTTACAGTCATAAATACAGTCTCATATATCTTGCCCCCTCTACTCACGGTAATGAGGTATATCATTCGTTGGAATTTTTGTCAATTATTTTATGAAGAATTTTGTTAACAAGTGCCCTTACATTTATTGCTAACTTTTAGGTAATCAAATAAATCTAATTATAATATGAATCAATAAATTAAATTTTTTTTAAAAAAATACCAACAATACCCCTAATAAATTCACTATCTTTTTTTCCCTCCCATACCCAAATTTTTTCTTACATATAATGAAAGATATAAAAGTTAAATTTTAGCATATGCTCTATAAATAAAACTACAAAGCATTTTTTTTTCATATATCACAAATCCGCCTACATCGATTGAATGTGAAGCACCGGTCAGAAGCATGCAAGACCATTTATTCATCATATATTGAAATAAATTCAAATGATAAAAAAAAAAACAAAAAATGGTGGTGCATATAAAATATTTTTTTAAAAGAAAAATTAAATCAAACAAAGAACGAAAATAAAGTACCTTATATACCGCACAAAAAATATTTTCACATAAGCAACACTAAAACAAGTATCACAACCATATGTAGAGGTGTATAACGGGACGGGCCGGCCCGGCACGGCCCGTTAAGGGCCCGTGCCGGCACGGCACGGCACGGCACGGGCCGTGCCGTGGGCCGGCACGTTTGAGTGCCGACGCGGGCTGGGCCTGCCCCCCGGCCCGCGTGCCGTTTCCGGCACGGCCCGCTAGGCCCGCCGTGCCGGAATGGCACGGCCCGCTAGGCCCGCGGCACGGTTTGTGCCGCGGGCCCCACCTCCATCCAAACTATAGTGATGCAATTATCACTATGTTATATTAATTTTTTGTATTTATCAATGTATTTTTTAAGAATTGTATAATTCATTTTTATTCATCAATGTACTATTTGTGAATTTTTTTTTCATTTTACAATTTATTTAATTAATGTTCAATTGTTCATGTACTCAAAAATTCAATATTCAATCAAATAAATACTTGTATTCTTGATTCCTTTTAGTTTTCAATTTTTATGAATAATTTATGTGTATTTCTTTTATTTTTTAACTTAAATCAACTAGTAAATTAAACATGGAATGAAATATTGAACTTTAAAATTTTTTTTAAAAAATGAGTATATAAACGGGCCGGCCGTTGGCCCGTCAATGGGCCCGGCCCGTTTGGCCCGCCGGGCTGGCACGGCACGGCACGTTGGCCCACCGGGCTGGCACGGAGGGCCGTGCTGGGCCGGCCCCCTGTGGCCCGTGCCGTGCCGGCACGGCACGGTAACATTAAACGGGCCGTGCCGTGCCGGCCCGTTAGCCCGTTGGCCCGGTTGGCTAGCGGGCCGGGCCGGCACGGCACGGCCCGTTTTACACCTCTAACCATATGAGATATGAGATAAGAACAAAAATGAAAGGGGATGTACATTTTTATATTTTTGGATGAAACTTTTGTGGAAGAAGAGGGAGAGTAGAGAGAAAAAAATTGGGTACGGGAGGGAAGAGAAAACAAGGTGGTGAATATATTAGGGATATTGTTGATATTTTTCTAAAAAAATTAATTTATTAATTCATTTCATAATTAAATTTGTTGGGTTACCTAAAAGTTAGCAAGAAATGTAAGTTAATAAGTGTCCTAGGAGCACTCGTTAACAAAACCATTTTATAAATGATACTATTCATTTAATTGAATTTCACATTTCATACAATACATACTCATTAGATGAGTTATGTGATTTTTAAAAAATAAAATAAATGTGTGGATTGCTTTTGGGACGACAAAGGTAAAATATATGATGGTAGCATCTGGAGCCAGTTAATCTGGAAGATGATTTTTTCGAACAAAAAAAAAAATCAACAATTAATAAAAAAATGTAATAAGAGCTGCCTTTTCTTTGATGACATTTTATAGAAGTGCCCGTGCCTTGTTAGTTTAAACTTCTATTCGTTATCTGTTTGAAATCAATGACCATAATTTTTTTTTACAATAAAAAAATATTATACTACTCTTGTCATCTGTCTAGAGTCTAAATGGAATGCTCATTTCATGGTCATTTAACAATCGTTCAATTTTTTGATATGAATAGGTGACATGAGCATTTAATCTAATGTCACTGGACATCGTCGTTAAATAGCCAACTGATTTTATGTAAGATTTTGCATTTATATATAGAATTAAGGTGTTTTCTCCTGTGAGCTACACTTTATTTAATCCTGCCGAGATTATAAAGAATGTGTATGGGAGTCCATCCTAAATAAATTAATTCAAGTTTATTATTATTATTATTATCTTTTATCATAACGGGCTTTATTTGGTAGATTTTTTTAAAAACTAATATATGGTGATATCTGATTTTTTTTTGGTTAAATCTCTTGAACCATGAGATTCAAATTCATATTCTCATTGTCTATCGAGTTTCGTAGATTTCTTATTTTTTATTTCGATATTTTGAAGAAGATTTGAAGAGCTTAAGTGTATACGAATATAATGCTCTGATGGTTTTCATGAATTTGGATTCCAACATGAGTTTCCTCTCAGGATGAGGATGCATGACAATTAGTGAATCTGAAATTCTGTGATCCAGAGGTGTACAAAATGGAAATAAACCTGCATATGAAGCCATATTAGTTGAAGAAGATAACAAACAGGTATGACTTAAACAGTTTTTTTTTTTTTTCAAGTGATCTTAAAGTAGATAACATACAACATTTTCTTGTTAGAAGTTGAGTCATTATTCTGCAATATGCACTTATGCAGAATATTGGATTGTTAGAAGTATCAGAAACAAGGTTGTGTGACCCAGTTTTCCAGTAAATCTGCGTGGGATAAATGGTTTCAAAAACAAATTAATGATCTACAACAAATTCTGTCATCAAATGTATAACAGGTAACTAAGTTTCTTCCCTTCTGTTAGCACATTTATTTATCTTCTGATAACCTTCACGTCCATATTTGTGAGTTCTACAACAAAGTTGAACAAACATTGTCATGAATCAAATTAAAGTCAGCTTAAGAAAACATCTCTCATGGAAGCATGATTTTGTCAAATTCTTGTAAAGCTGATTTTTAAAATTGAAAGTTGTTTTTTGCATACTTCAAATTCTTGTAAACTTGTAAAGCTGAGACAGCTGGGCACTTGGAAACGAGTTTTGATTTAAGTATGATCATCACATAAGCAAAATCTTTAAAAGCTGACCCGTTTTGAAATGCTATCTAAGTGTATATAACCCGTTGGAACCTGAGTACAGATATTGAAAGACAAATACGGTGGACATGGAATGGGTGATCGTAGGTGGCCAACCATTGGGGCGGGGGCGAGGGCTTCGGCGCTTTGCAAAGGTATATTTGGTGATTATGTGGAGTTTCATAAGCTCATTCAGTGGGAGGTTGGCTCTGGTTAGGGCATTCAGTTTTTGAGCAAAGTATGGTGCGGGGAGGTTCTTCTGTTATATATTGTGGAGTCTGATGATGTGCGTAGAGGATTATTGGCATATCATATTTTTCATTTGGTTTTAGGGTTTTTATTTCGGCGTGGCCATTGTAAAAACTTCTCGTTGATAGTGGATTGATCTCTGGTGTGCTCCATGGATGTAGGCATGATTTGCCGAACCACGTAATTTTTTGTGTCTTTCTTTCGATTTGTTTGTTTATTTCTTTAATTGGTTGCATCTCAAGATCCAAAATTCATAACAACCTCTATGTGTGAGGTTCCCAGACATCTACATACTCGCTCTTCGAATCGTCAAGCAGAGCCAGTCTGCGAATTCTGGTCAGATGATGGGGGCATGTGCAGATGGATGATCTCCTTGCGTAGGTCTCGTCTGTCGTCCGTGGAGGTGTCACTGCTTCTGTCAATGGCCAAATGCTTGGCAGCGTTGAATGGGTGCTTTGGGTCAGCATCGGATCGGCCTTGGTGGTCACCCAAACCTTCACGTTGCTTCACTGTTAAATGTTGTTATGACGGGTTCCGTCTTGGGCTCCCGTCGGCCCCCTTTGCGTGCGGAAGTCCATCGCAAATTTGGCGTCTCAAGATTCCAAAGAAAATTAAGGTCTTCATGTGGCTCCTTGTCCACAAGAGGCTCCTTACTAAAGTATACCGTGCAAAGTGGAGGAGAGACATGCCGATTTCGTGTGGACTGTGTGAGGAAGCTCCAAAAATAGTGGTCCACTTATTTTGTCAGTGTCGGAATGTAACAGCCTTATGGAGGGAGGTGAGCACCACAACTTCGGTCACCCCCTTTCATTCGCTTGAGGAGATGTGGGAGGCCGGTGAGGATCTTTGCGGGTGTTCGGCCCCTTGACTTGCGAAGTGATCCGCTTGTTCGAACATCCCAGTTGGGGCGTGGGTGATTTGGCGCACACGGAACGATGCGGTATTCAAGGGAGCATGTGCATATGTCGAGAATATGTGGGAGCTCATGGCATTGCTCCTGCGGGACTAGGCTAGGGAGTTGGCGGGAGCGCGGGGGGTGCTCCTTTGAGGCTTTGAGGAGGTGCTATTGAGATCATATCGTAGTCCTTGGCGGGGGATGGGGGGGGGGGACCGGTGGCAAATGGATACCCTATCCATTCCCACACCATCCCCCCCCCCCCCCCCCCCACACTGTCATTTTGTTTTTTTTTTAAATGGTTTTTTCTTTTTCTTTAATTTGTATTCTCTCATCCTCATTTAGATTTGTATCAACTCTTTTCATAAATAAAATCGGTTGGTAGTTTGAGAAATATAAATAAATTGTATATAATTAACCTATTAAATTGTGACTTTCAAATTCATGTTCTCATTATTTATCTGATATATAGCCTTTATATTTTGTATTTTGATGTTTCCAACAAATGCAGGTGGAGGAGAGCAAGAACCTGTAGTTAAAACAAAGCTGCTCAGTTAAATGCATTGGGAGGTCAGGATTCAGGGGAATCCATTTCACATTCTTTGTACACACACAAAAAAAAATGTAGAACATGTATAGACCACAAGTGAAGTTGTAATTTGGATCCATTAGCTAGACATGATGAGGACGATGTCCTCTCAAGCGCTACTAGAGCGAGCCGACAGACGATTCCTCTTAATTTGGAGTCGGAAGTCGTTGGCATCGAAGATGATGTCACCAGTCTAGTGAATTTATTATCAGATGAGGGTAAAGCGAAGGGTGTTGTTTTGGCGATTGTGGGTATGGGTGGGATTGGCAAGACCACTCTTGCTCAGACGGTCTTTAATGATGGACGAATTCAGGCGCAATTCGATGTTAAGATATGGACGTGTGTAACCCAACACTACTCTGATGTTGATCTCTTGAAACGGATCATCAGATCTGCTGAAGGTAGTCATGGGGATGCACAAGAGAGCGCTGAACTTTCTCTCTTAGTTGAAAAAACAGTCAGAAATAAAAGTTTATTTCTTGTTTTGGATGATGTTTGGGTTGCAAGGTTCTGGGTTGATCTACTGCGGTTTCCTCTTCAGAGAGGTAATGCTAAAAGCAGAATCTTAGTAACAACTAGGAATGAACTTGTAGCGAGGGAGATGGGGGCCATTTACTTTCATAATGTGAATTTTCTTAGCGACAAAACTGGTTTGTTGATGCTTTGCAAGATCTTTTTGAAAAACTTAGGAGATTACGGGTATTAGTTATTTCTGTGAGAGGTTGAGAACCTCCCACGCAATATAGGGAATCTCATACACTTGAGGTATCTAGATGTTTCTAGAACAAGAAAGAAAGAGTTACCAGAATCTGTGGCTCTCCTCGTGAACCTACAGTTCATGCTTATCCAAAAGTGTGAACACTTGCACAACCTTCTGTTGAAGAAGATTGTAATATGTGAAGTGGGTCCTTGATGAATAGTCCCACATCGGAAAATTGGAAGAGAAATTTCTAATTCAAAAGTGAATCAATTTCTAAAAGGATGTCTTAAAAAAGACAAACGGGGATCACACATGCTACACATGCTACATGTGTACGCGCTTACGCGCGCCTACGCGTGTAGGCGCATTATTAGGCATTAATATTGTTTGGTGAAACACATTCTTCACATATTCTTTATTTTGTTCTTTTTTTGTTTTTTTAGGAAGGATAGTCATAAATGTTATTCCAATTTTACAAAATAAGGATAAAAAAAATTAAGACAAAGTCTATTCTACTTTTTACCCAGAACAAACTATCTTCATTTTTTATCTTAAAATATGAATAATTGTTAATACTTTATCTTTTTTTTTAAAGTCATAAATAACAAATAATTTAATCTAATTTTCTTTTTTTATCCTGGAACTTTATTTTTATTTTCGTGTCTAACTGGCCTTAGAGGCCAACCATTACTAATCTCAAAAACCGTCTAATTACCAAGCGAGAGAGAGAGAGACAAAAAAAACAACCAAACCGTCTAATCAGTGCGGCCCACACCAAAAAGTGATCTGAACCGTTCCTTCAGGTAGGATTATATGTCATACCAATAATCACGATCCGTCAAAAATTAAGGATCACTGATTGCACGGTCCTGATCGGGTAGAACGCCAAAACCAGATTTGATTTTCGCTTTCAGGTCTTAAAATCATCGATTTTTTTTAAAATTTTTTATTCTCATAATTTATTTTTTTCAATTTTTGCTGAGAGAGGACGATCAGGAGATCAGAACCTCATTTGAAGGTCTGTACAACATGTATAGACCACTTTTTTATTTTTTTTACTAAGGCTCCGTTTGGCAAGACGTCCGGAGACGCTGCAGTGGACGGAACGCGGGGGGAAGATCCGCGGTGAGGGAATCATTGTTTTGAAGCGTCAGGGAACGCGAGACAAATGGGCGAAAAACCGGATACGACAAGGGGTGTGGGTTCTCGACGCAGCGACGCAATGGGTCGTTTGTGTCTGCGTTCGCATCTGCGGGCGTCCGCCACCACCGACGCGGGTGGGACGCGGATCCAAACGGAGCCTAAAATTAAACAATGTATTATGTGGAGTTGCCAGTTCTGGTCTTTTTTTTTTTTTTTTGGCATCTCTGTAAAATGTGGTGATGCCTCCATGTAATATTTTTATTTATTTATGATATGATATTGTGTTTGGATTGTTTTGTTTACACAATTTATTTTGGGTTCTGGTGCACTTAGTCCTATTTATATTGTATCAAATAAAATTTTTATTTAAATTTTTTGGGTCTGATTGGGTAAAAGCATAAGTTATTTTTGGGTTTATATCTATTCTAGGAATAAATAACTTTATCGAAAGAATAAGTGATTTTTTGTTTGGTTGTGTTTTTTGTTATTCTCATTGAAAAACGTGATTGAAAATGTATTTTTCCCCTTCAATCAAAACAAAATACCAGATCTACCCTTTCTATTAATGGGGCATTAATATTGTTTGGTAAAACACATTCTTCACATATTCTTTATTTTGTTCTTTTTTTTGTTTTTTAGGAATGATAGTTATAAATGTTATCCATATTTTGTAAAATAGGGATAAAAAATTGGGATAAAGTCTGTTCCACTTTTGACCCAGAACAAACTATTCTCATTTTTATCTCAAAATGTGGATAATTGTTAAGGATCGACCGCATTGTCCGAGGGCTCCCCCTCCTCCTCCATGATCTCCTCCGCCTCATGTGAGACCCATCCGATGTCCCTGTTGTCGTAGTAACCCGAGGAGACATTGCAGGTGGTGAGGACGCCGTCCCTTGAAATCGATCCCCGCCATGTTCCGGCGGTGGAGACCGACCATGAGGAGGCCAATCCGGTAGCGGAAGACATCGCCGACCTCCACTCCGGGGATGGACCCCACTATCGCTTCCCCGGTGTTCACCCACCGGTTCTTGAGGATCTTGGCCGCCTTGAAATCGACGTGGTTGCACTTCCCCGGGCCGGGGTTAGGGTATTCACGGAGGAGCCTCTTGCAGGTCTCTTAGAAGAGGAGGAACGTCTCTTGGACGGTCGATCGAAGGTCTCTGTTCTTGATCTTGGTCGGGATAGATCAGATTTTTCTAATTCTCTTTTTAATCCTATTTTGTCGTGTTTTTCAACATCAGAAGATAGTGTTTTTTCAATAATAGCTGTCACGGGTTGGTTTGTTGGGAAAAGGGTTTACCCCGTTTGGAACGGAGATATGTTTTATTCTAGGGTATATATTTATCCAAGTATAAGTGAGTATAAATAAGGATAAAATGATTTTATGTTTAGTTGTGTTTTGAATTATTCTTATTGGTAATATAAGAATAAATGTTTTATTGTTTGAATAAAATGTGAATGAAATATGATAAAGATTTATAAAAGGTAAAAAAATAATAATAATAAATTTAATAGATGATTTATAATAGGTGATGACAATTGATTTGACAGTGAACTTACATATTCTTTGGATGGAATAATCTAGGATAACTTTTATTTCAGAGATTGATTGGAATCTATATATCATTTTATCAGGGTTTATTCTAACATACTTTATCTGAGATTATTCGGAGTAAATAAACACCCAACAATACTTTATCTCGGGTTATTCGGAGTAAACAAACACTTAACAATACTTATTCGGGGTTATTCGGGGGTTATACCGGAAACAAACGGGATAGAGAGGATGCGTGAGGAGCTTCCGGCGGAAAGGCCCGAGAGAGAAGGGGTGAGGTGGGTTCTCTTTATAAAAATAAAATGAAAATTTTAATATTTTGGGGTGGGTTGAATACTTGAAGGGGTGGAAATAAACGCCCTCCCATGTAAAATGTGGTGACGTCTCCTTATAATTTTGATTAATTTATGATATTGTGTTTGGATTGTTTTATTCATATAATTTAGTTTGAGGTCAGTTACACTTTCACGACATATAATACTTCTTTAGCTTGTGTTAAATGAAAAGTGGTGATAAGCGAAAATTTTTTTATATCAATTTCTAATCTAAAAAATAAAAATCATCGATATTGTTATATTAAAAAAATAAAATAAAATCTCAATTTTTATTATCCAAAAATACTCGTATCCAATCCAAAAATATCATAACTGAAAATTAATTGAGTCCAGATCCAGTTAGAACTGGCTTTGATCAATTTTATTAATATCAAAATACACAGCTTATAAATCTTTTTTGTTTCTCAACAGTTTTTATTAACCTCTATTCCGTTAATTATTTATATTATCAAAATCCTAAATTATTTGAATGTTGATATTAATTTGGGTCCAGATCTAGTCAGGATTTATTTCAGTCAGTTCCATTAGTATTGAACAATTTAAATCGTACACCCTATTAATCGAAGTACTAATGAGGCTGATCAAAGCCAATCCTGATCGGATCCGAACCCAAATTATTATCAACGTCCAAGTGATTTAAGATTTTGATAACTGTTGTTGCCATGTTTCATTCACACGTAGGTATTTAACGGGATAGGGGTTTATAAAACTGTTGAAAAACAAATAAGATTTAGTTTTTTTATTCAATTAAGATATTGTGATTATGACATCAGATATAGATAAATAGTTAAATGTATTTGATGATTCATTTTGTGGTAAGTAGATGACACACATGCGGAAGGCCCCCCTAGTGGGGTGGTCGAGACGCACCCTCTCTGAAGGGGAGGTCGCAGGTTCGAATCTGCTCCCCCACCAATTACCAAGCACCAAGCAAAAAAAAAAGAAAAAAGATGACACACATATTTGTTCAAATCCTCATTGTCATGTCTCCAAATCCAACAACCCCCACCCCCCCCCCCCCTCCCCCCCCCCCCCCCTCCTTTGTATTCAATTGGCTTCAGGGTTTTTGCCATTCACAATTCTAATAAAAATAGGAATTGGCAACCGTGTTCGAGGCAGAATTTGTGTTCAAGTGCATCTTAATTAGGATGTCTTTTGATTCAATCTTTGAGTAGGCATTGTTTGCACTTCACTCAAAAGGGTGACATCTTTTAATATCTTAATTTTGTGACAAACAACTACTCTTCTAACCAGAAAAGCCAAAATAACAGCAATCATGGATTTGCCAGGAGGCCCCCTCCCCCCATGGAAACCCCAAATTTGATTTTGTATCCAACACTCTGTTAATGTTTGACCAAAGATGTTGTAGTCCATTAATTGGGGCCTTGGGGGCAATCTGAGATTGGAAGTGAAGAAATGTGTAGTAGCCTTTATTGGGCTCCAAAGCCAAGAAGAGGCTATATGAAAAGGAGGGTGTGTGTAGTGGTCACTGTGCAGTAACTGCAGTTGGTACAGAGTGGGCTCACCAAACGAGAATCTGATGATGAGAAAGCCATGCATTGGCCTCAGTCACACACTCACACAACCTATACATCTTGGATTTACGTGTCTGTATTCTTTCTATAAATAATTATTTTTAAAGTAGATTTACCCTTCCAATATGTTGCATGCATATATTTTTAGATGATGAATGATTAATTGGTGTGTTATTCATCAGTTTTGGTTAAAGTCACTTTAAATTGTAAACAAATTTTACCCTTCCAATAACTATACTCAAATATTCTTTTGTAAACAAACAGGTTTTGAGGTTTATTCACCCTTATTTCACTATATTTTCCACGTATTCCACTATCCAAATTGGCTCAGGGTTTCTAAGAGAGCATAAGTAAACATAGTGCTCCTTTTAGAGTGATAACAGAGAAAATAAAATTGTGTCTGCATACATATGTTGATCTTGATTAGGTTAAACTTTTGGGAGTTATGTAACAAATTTTTATTTTACTAGAGTGACAGTGGGAGAAAGGTTAGGCCAACTTTCATGATTTTTAGGTAATTCAAAATTAACGTGTTTCACAAATATGTTTTTGTGACTCTTGTCTGTATTTGTCATGTTTATAAACTTGAAAGTTGTAGATTTTAATTTTTAACTTAAAATAAGTTATTTTGACATAATTATTTAAATTTATTGGAGATCATTTAATTAATAATAACTTTTTCACAGTTGTGTCGTGAGTTTTTGAAAGTTCAAATGCGTGTGTGTGTGTTTTTTGTTGAGATGACCTTATTCAAGCACTAATGTATATTGAAAAGGAAGGTGTCCCTAAGAGAGGAAAGAAACAAAATATAAGACTATATACATTGTGGATATATGGATACATTGTTAGCTATTTGATGATCTTGGAGGAGTTCAGTGTGTTGAACAATCTTATTGTGAATGTGTCGTTTGTCAAAGCAAGTTCTTTGGAAAAAAGAAAAAAAGCCCGCTGATCCAAAATTCCAATTCGAAAACCTTTTTTTAGTGTCTATTTTGATTTTTTGGTTTTTGTTTATGTTCAATGGGATTTGTAACTTTCATTTTATAATATAAATAGCTGTAGCAAAATTTATATTTTTTTTAAAAAATAAAATTCCTAGATATAGTAGTAGAAAGTTATTTTTACTGAAGGTATTCTTATTGAAAATTTGCACGAGTCACTCTCTTCACAACACACTCACTTTTCTCCACTGAAATTATGTTAAGAACCCCGTAAGGCCCAACTTTAAAAGGTGGCAAAATAAAGGGTTGAGCTTTTGAAGATAAATTATCTTCATTTTAATTTTTAAGGAATAAAAAGTCCATTGGTTAAATTTTATTTTTATTCATATTTATCAAAATCAAAACACAATTTGGGATAAGTGTTATTTCATCATTTAGATGGAATAAAATATTTTATTTTTATTTTAAAATTAAGACAAATATTTATATCTTATCCTTATCAAGGTATAAAAAAATCCATAAATTTTTATCCTTATTCACATTTGTTTAAATGGAAAACTTGATATTACTCCCTACAAACTTGTTGAAATCATAAAAAGTCGTCCATGTAAAATCACAAAATATTTATAACTCCCTGTAATTTGTCATGCCTAGGTTAAAATTCTGTTAGTTGTGAAAGAATATTATCCAAATATTCAATTAAGTTAGCCGTGTTGGTTAAACTTATATTTGAATGAGTCCATGTAAAGTTAAAAAAAAGTCCAAAATAATCCTTTTATGATGAAAATGCCCTTTGATATTTGAAATATCAAAATGCCATCATCTTCTTCGTTGGATGTCCTCTAACAGTAATTTTTTTTATTTTGAACACCTTGAAAGCTTTTATGAAAAGTTGTGGATATTTCGTACGCTTGCTGCGCTCAAGGGGATCTGCGTAGGAAATGGTATCTATTTATTATGGACTTATTCCCTTCTCAAAATTAGTTGAAGCAGTAGTCTTGATTTTTTGTGAATTCTTAGGACCCGTTTGAATAGATACATAAGTTATTCTGAGGTTTATACCTATTTTAGAAATTGTTGACTTTATCAATAAAATAAGTGATTATCTATTTGGTTGTGTTTTAAATTATTTTCATTGAGAAACGTAATAATAAAATGAATGTGTTTGGTTGATAAAGAATATAATGTGAATAAAGTGTAAAAAGTTGATTTGACATATGGGCCTCATTGATATATAAGAGGTGATGACTAGGCCTGTCAACGGGTCACGGGTCGACCCGGACCCGACCCGGACTCGACCCGATAGAAGGCATAAATACCCGACCCGAAGAACCCGACAATGAAAACGGGTCAGGTCTGGGTCCACCCCGACCCAATCCTATGGACCCTATGGACCCGATGAACCCAACCCAAATACTTTGTGATTTTTTATTTATTTATGATCCAATCCAACATTCATGATCCAACCAAACATTTATAACTAAATATTGAATACTTATTTAAAATTTTAAGCATTTGAAATATTTTTAAAATCTTTTGACTTCACGTAAAAGCGTAATAATCTAAACCGTATTCTAAATATCATCTTATTAAACATTAAAAAATCAAAATAGTGAAAAACTCTTTATATATATTACACTCTATTATAAAGAAATAAAAATGAAGCCATTGTAGGCCTTTAAGAAATTTATCAATCTTTCTTTGTCTATCCTACTTTTGTTAATGGGTCGACCCGACCCGACCCGACCTGAAACCCGATGTGGACCCGACCCGAAAGACCCGACAATCAAACGGGTCGGGTCCGAGTCCACCCCGACCCGACCTGGACCCGACCCGTTGATAGGCCTAGTGATGACATGTGATTTGAAATGAAAAAAGAAAAATGGGACCCACTTATGATTGTTGTTGGAATAGACTAATTCTATGGAAAATAGAGGATTACTATACCCCTTTATTATTTGTTATTCCGACATCCAAATACCACCTTATTCCCCTCACCCAAACACCTTTTTTCTCTCTATTCCCTGCCTATTCCCACTTATTCCTTCCCCTAACCCTCTACCCAAGCAGTCCCTTAAGGGGAGGGGATCTTATAGTCACCAAATTTTTTGGGTCTGATTGGGTAAAAGCATAAGTTATTTTTAGGTTTATATCTATTCTAGGAATAAATAATTTTATCAAAAAAATAAGTGATTTTTTGTTTGGTTGTGTTTTTTGTTATTCTCATTGAAAAACGTAATTGAAAATGTATTTTTCCCCTTCAATCAAAATAAAATACCAGATCTATCCTTTCTATTAATGGGGCATTAATATTGTTTGATAAAACACATTCTTCACATATTTTTTATTTAGGAATGATAGTTATAAATGTTATCCATATTTTGTAAAATAGGGATAAAAAATTAGGATAAAATCTGTTCCACTTTTTATCCATAACAAACTATTCTCATTTTTATCTCAAAATGTGGATAATTGTTAAGGCTTTATCATTTTTTTTTAAAGTCATATGAAATAACAAGTGATTTAATCTAATTTTTTTCTTATCCTAAATCTTTATTCCAATGTCAAACTAGACCTTACTGGCCAACCATTACTAATCTCAACAACCGTCTAATCACCAAGCGAGAGAGAGAGAGAGAGAAACAACCGTCTAATCAGTGCGGCCCACACCAAAAAGAGATCTGAACCGTTCCTTCCGGTAGGATTACATGTCATACCAATAATCACGATCCGTCAAAAATTAAGGATCACTGATTGCACGGTCCTGATCGGGTAGAACGCCAAAACCAGATTTGATTTTGGCTTTCAGGTCTTAAAATCATCGATTTTTTTTAAAATTTTTTATTCTCATAATTTATTTTTTTCAATTTTTGCTGAGAGAGGACGATCAGGAGATCAGAACCTCATTTGAAGGTCTGTACAACATGTATAGACCACTTTTTTTTTTTTTTTTTACTAAAATTAAACAATGTATTATGTGGAGTTGCCAGTTCAGGTCTTTTTTTTTTTTTTTGACATGTCTCTATAAAATGTGGTGATGCCTCCATGTAATATTTTTATTTATTTATGATATGATATTGTGTTTGGATTGTTCTGTTTACACAATTTATTTTGGGTTCTGGTCCACTTAGTCCTATTTATATTGTATCAAATAAAATTTTTATTTAAATTTTTAGTAAAATTCAGATATAGATTTGATTAAGGGCTGGTGATGTTCTAATGATGTTTGTACTTATAAAAGATGAAGACCCTGCTTATAAATGCGTTTGTCTAGATATTATATTTGAAAAGTAAAAGACTCTTAAACATGGATCTAATAATATTTTTAACATTTAGTTTTTCATTCCCCTTTTCTTTCTTTTTTTTTTAAAAAAAAACCCAACGAATTGAAAAGACAACATTGTTTAAAAACTAAATTTGAAATATAAAATTTTAAGAATATCAACTCAACCATGCATCCAAATGCAGCCAGAATATATATGTCAAAGAATTTTAATGAATTTATTTTTAGAATATGTAAAAATAAAATAAAATAATGAGAAATTGAGTCTAACATTTTTCTTTAAAAAAATCTTTCCAGTCAAGCCCTCCAAATATAATACAAAAACGCTGATACACCCATCCATTTTTCATTTTTCAGTCACGTTCGTAGTCTAAAAATGATCCACACCCTCAATTATCATCCGTCAGCCACATAATATCTAAAATAAACGTATGGACGAACACTTTTGTATTATATTAAGGGGATCTCTAAAAGTAACTCAAACATAATGATGAGGAAGGATTCCTGAACACAAAGGTTTTTCTTCTGAAAATCTACATAATTTAATACGACACGATTAAGTCCTCACAACCACTCATATGTTAGGCTTTGCAATTGTTCTTCCTTCAAAAAATCTATGGTCCGTTTGAAAACACAGATTGAAAAATAGATTTTGGAATAAAACTACATTTTAAAATGATTTTGATTTCGGTTTTTATTGGGATATTTTTTTTTAATTCAAGAAACAATATTTGAAAAAAGTTGATGTTTAACAGATAAAGTTGATTTTCAATTCAAAAAATCGATTTCGACAAAAAAACAATGTTTCTGAGCTTTTTAAAATACAGATTTCGAGGAAAAAATTAAAAGGAATCCAGCTTCCGATTCTGAATTAATCCGCTCCTTTTGACTGCACAATTTAAGTTTTTCAGCTTTTCAAAAAGCGGAATCCGCCCAATCGCCCAACCAAACGGAGCCTAAGAATTTAATGAGACGTGTCAAGGCTATGTGGTCAGTCTTAGTGGTGTGTAATAAACAAAGTTAGTCAAAGTCACCCAAAAATAAATTCCATAGTCCCAGTGGCCATAACACAACGGTTTAGGGTTTGCCTGGTTAAAGAGGAGGTCTTGTATTCGAGTCTTGGCGTTGACTTACTCACCTGTTTGTTGGCTATTATTCGAAAGAATTTTTCGTGGGATCGAGAAAAACAGACGGAGGTACCTTTTCCAGCTCGACCGTAAGGTCAGCTACGAGGAATCCCTCCGATATCAACAACAACAAAAAAAAAATTCCATACCAATACCAAATGAAAACAATTTCAAAATTTAATTCAACTAAAGGGATAGCCAAATCTTACCCAAAATTTTCAACAATCATTTTTTTTTCTTTCCAGAAAAACATCTTTTATTATATCAAATTAGTGAATAATTAAAAGAAAATATGATTCTTTTAAATACATAAAGAAAACTCAGAGTAATGTTTGTGAACTTTTAATGGTTTTACTAAAATTTAGTTATAGATTTAAATAAGAGCTCACTAGGACCATTACCACTCTTTTTAAAGGCCCTATTTGGAAAGCATTAACACTGTACGTGGTTAATGTAGCTTTTGAAAAAAAGAGCGCTCATACATTAATTCAGTTAGTTTTGCAAAGCTCTGTATAGTTTTATACGCTATGATAATACAGTATATATTTGTTATTATAATGCATGAGCTCTATTATAATATATAAATATATAAATATTTTTATTTTTCTGAACAAAAAATAAATCAACGTATTTTAGAATATAATTAATTTCATATAATAACGTATACTTAGAGAATATATAATTTTTTATGAGAAAAATGGTGTGCACACTCTGTGTGGAATGTACTTTTTTTCAAGAAATAAATGTTTGGATGTTTCCAAGGATCCGTCCACCGATAGAAATGGATCTCAACCAACTGTCACCACCAAAAGAAAATTATTTCGTTCATTGTTCATTTCAGTTAATAAAAATCAAACAATTGAAAAAGATCTGTATTTAAAAGTTCAATTTGAAACGTAAGATTATAAAAATCTCATTTCAATCATGCAACTAAACATAGTTAGAATATTCACTTCAATTAAATGCAGTTGGAATCTATATGTCAATGAATTGTATGAATTTATTTTCTTTCCAAACAATTCTTTTTAAGTCAAATAAGTGAATAATTAGGAGAAAACATGTTTTTTTGTAAATGAATAAATAAAACCCAGAGTAATGATTGTAAACTTTTAACGATTTTACTCAAACTATTAGTAAAATTTAGTTATAAATTTAAGGCTCAATATGACCTTTACCACACTTCTTAAGGCATTAATTGGAAAGCATTAACATTGTATGTGGCAAATGTGGTGTTTGGAAAATAGTGTTAATACATCTATAATCCTATACACTAGGATAATGTAGTATATACTTGCTATTATTTTGTATATTGTATACTATTATAGTGTTCGAAGGTTAAATTTTTTTAATTTTTTCAAATGAAAAAATATATTAATGTTTCTTAGTAAATGTAATTTATATACCAATATTTGTTTCAATCGAATATAATGTTTTCAAGAAAAAAAAGGGTGTAGGGTGTTGAATGTATTGTTTTCCAAGAAATAAATATTTGAATGTTTGAAAAATCCATCGATGGACTGAAATGGACCCGCCAACCGTCACCACAAAAACAAAATTCATTTGTTCATTATCATTTTTTTTGAAAAAAAAATGGTGTGGACGCAAGGTGTTGAACGTATCTTTTTTCAAGAAATAAATGTTGTTAAATGTATATTATTTCAAAAAAATAAATGTTTGGATGTATTCAAAATTCTGCCCAGCGACAGAAATGGACCCTCAGCCCACTGTCACCACTAAAACAAAATTCATTTGTTTATTATTATTTTTTTTTTTGAAAAAGAAAATGGTGTGGACACAATGTATTTTTTTCAAGAAATAAATATCTTTAAATGTACATTTTTTCAAGAAATAATTGTTTGGATGTATCCAAAAATCGTCGACCGACAGAAATGGACCCTCAGGCAAAGTGTCACCGTCAAAACACAATTCATTAATGAGCACGTCTTATTCTCACCAACAAATTTTCTTACCCCACCAGTCAGGAAAAAAAAAAAAACTCCCGGTGTTTTCCTATTCCCACCGATTCGACTAGTTCGATCAGATTTGGTCGCCATTTCAGGTTTTGGACGATCGGATTTAGTCGTCATTTCAGGTTTTGAACCGAAACTGGTTGAACATGATTTGTAATAAAGTTTATAAATTTTTTTCTTAAAAACATAATCTCATGACGTGTATCCTCCTTGAATCTTTCATATCACTCCAAGTCTGAGTTGTAATATATAGAGAATAAATCATTATTATTAAATGTAGAATATAAGAACAATTTTTTTACATAAGTCATTGACAAATTTCAAAAGCCAAATATAAAATGTGTTTGGATCAACTGGTAGGTTTTTTTGTTTTCAAATAAAGAATCATTTTAACAACGAATTCAAACGAAGCTTAAAAATGATATATATTTGTCTAATAAGATATTTTTCTATAAAAATTTGAATTAATTGAAAATATATATATTTACATTTTTTTCAGTCCCTTAGCTGTTGTTTGGATAGAAGAATAAATGTAGAATATGATGGATAAACCCAAAAATTTATTTGTTTACAAAAAATAAGTAGATATAGTTCTGAATCCTGTTCGACCAATTACGATCGCCCAGAACCTGAACTAACGACCAAGTCCGGTCGCCAAAACCTGAAATGCCGACCGATTTCGGTTGAACTGGATTGGTGGAAACAACAAAACACCGATTTATTTTTATTTTTTTTTATTGGTGGGATGAGAAATATGCTTGGTGGGGATAGACACGCCCTTCATTAATTCATTATTTGTTTTTGAACAAAAAAATAAAATCGTATTCTAATTTAAAAATTAAATCAGTACAAAGTTCAAAATCGGAACATAAACACATTCGTTCACACATCCTTTGTACACGCACAAAAATATGTACATGTATAGACGACAAGTGAAGTAGTGGTTTTTTAGCTGGTTTGGAGTGGGCTTTGGAGTCCCCAGGGGAGCATATGCGGCCTCTTTTGTTATTAATAAAATTAGGGTTTTTTTTTAGTTTTAAGTCCATATAAACATATCTATTCAGGGATTAATTCCTTACTTCTTCGTATTTTATTTTTAGTTTACAGATTTAAATGATATATTACTTTTTAGTCCTTAGGAGGAATCTATCTCTAAATTATTTGATTTTTTTTAGTCACTGAGAGGGAATAAAAATGAATATATCCTTTAAATATGTCGACTAAAAACAAAATACAAAAAAGTGAAAGATCGATATTTAAATAGATATGTTTATAGAGACTTAAAATTAAACATCCCTGAAATTAAAGCTGTGTTATCATGTGCAGTTGCCTGTTCAATCATGTCACGTGTGCATGTCAGAAAAATGTAGTGATGCTTCCACATAATTTTTTTATTTATAATGTTGTATTTGGATTGTACATAATTTATTTTGAGTTCTGGTACACTTTTATAACAATTTAATGTTTGGTTGTGAGGTTTGGGACGATTCTGCTTTTTGAAAAGCTAAAATCTCAAAATCGTGCAACCAAACGGGGTGGATTCTGGCAGAATCAAAAGCTGGATTCTTTTTAATTTCTCTCTCGAAATCCGTGTTTTAAAAAGCTCAGAAACTGTGATTTTCGGTCGGTATCGATTTTTTGAATTGAAAATCAACTTTCTCTACCAAACATTAAATTCCTTTCAAATATTGATTCCTGAATTTAAAAAAATCATTCTAAAAAGGCAAGGTCTAAAATCATCTTAAAAAACAGCTTTATTATAAAAGCTACTTTTCAATCTGTGTTTCCAAACGGACCTGGCAGTGAAATTTAGTTATATATTTAAGCAAATGCTGAAAATATCCTATTATGCATGCAAGGGCGGAACCATGAATTAGAGTAAGGGAGGGCCAGAGGGCCTAGGGAATGAGTAAGATAAAAAAAAATATGGATATATGATTGGTTAAGACGAAATCAAGACAATTGGATAATGATCGTTTCGACAATCAATTTATATTGAAGGTTATTTTTTACTTATTTTTTATATTTAGTGATCTAAAATAACTTATAGAAGATATCTGAAAAATCTTGAAATCTCATTACTCTCATCACAAAAATTAGAAAAAAAATAAAGCTTCAAAATTTTAAAATATGAATACAAAGAAAATAATTAATCACAAAAACATATAAGGATTTTTTTTAGTTTTTTATTTCATAAAGATATTTTCAAACTTAACTTTCAAAAAAATATGAGAGACCCAATACAGTAAGGATGAAAAAATCAAAATAAACAAAAAAAAATCGTTAAACCATTTGAATATGTGACCTTTCAACACCTCAAAATTAGATATCGATGTGAAAACAAAAATTATCACATTTTTTAAAAAATGACCCACGACTCTATATCTTAATGGGTGCTTAATACACTAAGTCCATTTTATAGTTCTATTTTAATTTGACACGTCTAATGAGGTATATAAAATTAATTAAAGAAGTATATATATTTCATTATCTCTGTTTAGATTATTATAGAAAACGTAAATAAAAGATTTGTATTTCTTTTATATGAGCATGTACTTCATTTTTATAAAAAATTAATATACTTTATTATATGAGTATATGCTTCAAAAAAATTAAATGTGTGCATACTAATCAAGATGCAAACAGGATTGCACATAACATTTTTCAACATTAAACTCACTCATTTCAATATGGAGTTTTTTCATATACCCCTATAAAGATTTTATTTTGTCAAAAATATATATTTCATACAAAATAACGATCTCTCTATATGATCCAAATCAATCTACTTAGAGGTTATGCTATTATATATCATATTGTGTGTTTCTTATATATATCTTGCATGATGTTGTTTATTATTTTTCATTTTGTATAATCATAAGATGTGATTTAAATTTGTATTGTATCCCAGTACAACGGATGATATTTAATATTCTAAATCTTTATTACATTTTTTTTTGTTTGGCTATTCACATTTTTAAAGGCGTCCTTAGTGTATATTTATTTTTTAAAAGAAGCATTTAATGGAGTTCATCATAAAAACTCAAATTATATTACAAATATATCACAAAATCTACGTAATCACAAAAAATCTAGAATAAATTTTTTTATATAATAATATCTGAAATACATTAACAAAATAAAGAGGATAAAATATTTTAACAAAATTAAGAAGTATAAAATATGTTAAGGAACTAATTACATAAGGGTAGGTTAATCTTTTGTGTTTCCAAAATTGTGAAATGAGACTTTTTTATGTATAATTTTAAAAAGTGGCTGATTTTAGATATTTTTAACTTTTAGAAGATTTTCTTAATCATTTTCCCTTTATTCAAATTATAAGTGAAATTTAGTTATAGATTAAAATAAAAGCTCAATATAACCTTTGTTACTCTTTTTAAAGTTCTATTTGGAAAGCATTATTAACACTGTGCGTGGTAAATATGGCGGCACTAATACATTCACTTCGTTTTGCAATCCCCTTTATTGATTTATACAATAATGATAATGCAGTATGTATTTGCTATCATAATGCATTAATATATGCATGAGCTCTATCATAATGTATAAATATTAAAATATTTTTACATTTTAATGAAAATATATCAATGTATTTTAATATATAATAATTCATTTCATATTATATTATTTTTTTTATAAAAAAAATGGTGTGGACACTCGGTGTTGAATGTATCGTTTTCCCAGTAATAAATGTTTGGATGTTTTCAAGAATGGCCCGTCTAGCCCCACCCACCGATTTTCTTACCCCACAAATTAATAATAAAAAAAAACCGGTGTTTTGCTATCCCCACCGATCCGACCAGTTCGAACGGATTTGGTCGCCATTTCAGGTTTCGCGCGACCGGATTTCGTCGCCATTTCAGGTTTCGCGCGACCGAATCTGGTCGAACAGGATTTGTAATAAAGTTTATAATTTTTTTCTTGAAAACATAATCTCACGATGTGTATCCTCCTTGAATCTTTCATATCACTCCAAGTCTGAGTTGTAATGTAAGGACAATAAATCATTATTCTTAAATGTAGAATATAAGAATACTTTTTTTTTACATAAATTACAGACAAATTTCAAAAGCCAAATATAAATTGTGTTTGGATCAACTGATATATTTTTTTGTTTTCAAACAAAAATTCATCTTAATTACGAATTCAAACGAAGCTTAAAAATTATATATATTTGTCTAATAAGATATTTTTCTATAAAAATTTTGAATTAATTGAAAGTATATCTACTTACATTTTTTTTAATCCCTTAGTTGTTGTTTGGATGAAAGAATAAATGTAGAATATGATGAATAAATCCAAAAATTTATTTGTTTACAAAAAATAAGTAAATATAATTTTGAACCCTATTCGATTAATTATGGTCGTCCAAAACCTGAAATGACGACGAATTACGGTCGCCCAAAACCTGAAATGACGATCAAGTCTGGTCGCCCAAAACCTGAAATGGCGACCGAATTCAGTCGAACTGAATCGGTGGGAACAGCCAAACACCGATTTTTTTTTTTTTTTATTGATGGGATTGGAAAATTGTTTGGTGGGGATAGACGGCCCTTTAAGAATCCACACACTTGTAATCTAAAAGTGGCCCCCACGTAATCTGTCAGCCACGTAACAACATAGAAAAATCAAAGCCATCTAGAAGAATTCTTTGGCATTATTAGCCGATTATCCCCAAAAGGCTAATTGAACATTGTAACAGTAGAAGTCAAAAGAATGTTCATTCGTTCAACTATTTAAGGCACCGATTGGAGTGAGCACCAATTCATTCTACAACACTGGTTCATTATCCTTTCTTTCTGTTGTCTGAGTGAGTCTTATTGAGAGAGATCGAGAGATTGAGAGAGATGGCGATGATCGTGGACCCTCTCACGTCTCGCATCTTCGATGTGGTCACCAACATGGCCAAGGAAGAGGTGATGCTGCTGCTCGGCATCAAAGGCGATCTCGAAAGGCTTGCGGAGAGGCTGGACATGTTCAAGGCCTACCTCCAAGACGCGCAGAGGAGGGGGGTCCAGGACAGGTCCGTCTCTCGCTGGCTCAAGAAGCTGAGGGACGCCATGTACGATGCCGACGACATCATCGACGAGTGCGAGGCCAAAGGTGTGGAGCTGCAGAAACAATCCGCTTCGGCGTCTTCTATGGTACGCTGTTGTTACCCTCCGCAGCTCTCTTGTTTCCGTAAAGTCGTGTTTCGTCATGATATCGGGTACAAGATTAAGGATGTTAATGCTAGGCTGGATTTCATCTTTAAGGAGAAATCTGATCTATCACTGAATCCATTAGCCAGACATGATGAGGACGATGTCCTCTCAAGGGCTACTAGAGCGAGCCGACAGACGATTCCTCTTAATTTGGAGTCGGAAGTCGTTGGCATCGAAGATGATGTCATCAGTCTAGTGAATTTATTATCAGATGAGGGTAAAGCGAAGGACGTTGTTTTGGCGATTGTGGTATGGGTGGGATTGGCAAGACCACTCTTGCTCAGGCGGTCTTTAATGATGGACGAATTCAGGCGTAATTCGATGTTAAGATATGGACGTGTGTAAACCAACACTACTCTGATGTTGATCTCTTGAAACAGATCATCAGATCTGCTGGAGGTAGTCATGGGGATGCACAAGAGAGCGCTGAACTTTCTCTCTTAGTTGAAAAAACAATCAGAAATAAAAGATTATTTCTTGTTTTGGATGATGTTTGGGTTGCAAGGTTCTGGGTTGATCTACTGCGGTTTCCTCTTCAGAGAGGTACCGCTAAAAGTAGAGTCTTAGTAACAACTAGGAATGAACTTGTAGCGAGGGAAATGGGGGCCATTCACTTTCATAATGTGAATTTACTTAGTGACAAAACTGGTTTGTTGATGCTTTGCAAGATTGTGTTCGGCAATGAGGGTGTCAAAGAGGGTGTGAGGGAAATCGGGGAGAGGATTGTTGAGAAATGTCATGGTCTTCCTCTGACAATTAAAACCGTAGCGGGGGTTCTCAAGACAAAAGCTAGGAGTGTGAGGGAGTGGGAAAATGTTCTTCGTAGTGAAATTTGGTCTTCCAATGAGATTCCAAATGGGATCCTGCCAGCTTTATATTTGAGCTATCAGGACCTACCATCCCGTCTTAAGCAATGCTTCACTTATTGCTCTTTATTTCCAAAAGGTTACAAATTGACACGTCATTTTGTTGTACAATATTGGATATCAGAGGGATTTGTATCAGCCAATGGGGACATGTCTTTGGAGGAAGTGGGAGAAGAATATTTCAAGGAATTAGTGAAGAGATGTCTATTTAAGATAATTCCTGAATATATTGATGAGAGTGAATGCACAATGCATGATCTCATACAAGATCTGGCTACATCAATGGCGGATGGTGAGTACTTTACTGGAGGATTACAAGGACTTATAGATGTTTCCATAAAGCCTCGACATGCATATATTGTAGAGTATGAGGCCACGACAATTCCAAATGCAATCGCGGTGCACGAGATTATGAGGACAATCATGTTTGATACTCCTCAATTGAAAAACATTCAAGAAGATCTTTTTGAAAAACTTAGGAGATTACGGGTTTTAGATCTTTCTAATACAAAGATCGAGAACCTCCCACACAATATAGGGAACCTCATACACTTGAGGTATCTAGATGTTTGTGGAACAAGAATTAAAGAGTTACCAGAATCTGTGGCTCTCCTCGTGAACCTACAGTTCATGCTTATCCAAAGGTGTGAACACTTGCACAACCTTCCTAATGGCATTGTGAAATTGCGCAAACTGAGGTCCCTCGACGTTTTGGGCACCCCGCTAAGCAAAATGCCTTTGGGCATAGGAAGAATTGAAGACCTTCGTGTGCTCCAAGGGTTTGTTGTGACGACAAACGAAGACAACAGTAGCAACATGGAAGAGTTAAAATCTCTCTCTAAGCTCACGTGGCTCACTGTACATCACCTGGAGAGAGTGCAAAGGGAAAACGAGGCAAACAAAGCAGCTCTTGGAAGCAAGCTCCACCTCATTCACTTACGATTGTATTGCGATGATGTTGTGGATGTGGAGGAGGGAGACAAGGAGAGAATCAAGCAAGTATTTGAGGAGCTCCACCCCCCTTCCTGTGTAGAGTACATTGAAATCAATGGTTTCTTTGGCCGTGAATTGCCGAGTTGGTTGTCAGCATCAAATCCATCATCCTTTCTTAACTTGAGATACTTGGAATTTCACAATTGTAAGTTTTGCGAGCAACTCCCATCGCTTGGACAACTCCCCCAATTGGAGTTCCTCCATATGGAAGGTGCATTGGCGGTTGTGACGGTTGGTCCAGAGTTTTTCGGCGATATCTGGGGAGGTTTCCCCAAGTTGGAAACGATGCAGATAAGAAATATGCCAAACTGGGAAGACTGGCAGCTCACAGAGTGGCTTGAAGATGGAGGGTCACCGTTGCTGCCTGTTTAAATTGTTACTTGATGATTGTCCAAAGCTGAAATCGATCCCAAAGTGCCTTTTACAGCATGCGAAATCATTGACAAGTCTATATATTTATGAAGCCGGTAGCCTCAGCACACTGATGGATAGCTCAACATCAGTTAAGAAGGCGCACATATGGGATTGCCCCCATCTGGAAGCCATCTCCGATCTTCTCCAACTCGAGGACTTGGTCCTTAAAAGATGTCCCATACTGAAAGGGATGGACCGATTGCCCTCCCTCAAGTACTTGTTTATAAATGACACGCAAATGGAGGCATTGCCGGCTGGTTGAAAGGCTTCACGACTCAACTAAAGAAGTTGGTACTGTGGGCCAGCCCGAACTCTTAAGGCAATGCCTTCCCCCAATGGTTCTGATTGGGTTGAGATCATCCAGCACATATCCCATGTCGAAGGCTTCGTTGATGAGTCAGGGGAGAATTTTTCCTACACCAAGAACCCCTACTCATTCCAGACCAACATGATCCAACAATGATATTAAATGAGGTATAATTAATTTTCTCTTGATTTTAGTTTTGAAGATGATGAATGAACCACTGACAAAAGGGAGTCATTTATTGAATTGCAATCTCTCCCTCTCTGTGCAGGAAATCCACTATGCCTCCATCACAACCGTTCGGCGCCATCCCCCTCGTCGGGCCTGAACCGGACCTGGTCGAGGTCATTCGCGAAGCTTGAGAGAGGTAATAGAAAAATAAGGTTTGCGCTCTCTTTCTATCTATGAAGAATCTAGTGCTTATAGATCCAATTAATATATGTTTGATGTTGTTGTGTCTTGTTATGTAGTCTTCTTGTTAATTTCACAAACCGGGTTGCTCATGAAATTTTTTTGTGCTTTTCATTTAGTGTTGGGAAACAATTTTTCAAAAATCAATTACTGGAAATATTGATCCGTTCACCGGTTCTTTAGAAAAATCAGTTCAACTTAATTTTTACACAAGCATTATTACACTTAGCTTTTTTACAGTCATAAATACAGTCTCATATATCTTGTTGGCCCCCTCTACTCACGGTAATGAGGTATATCATTCGTTGGAATTTTTGTCAATTATTTTATGAAGAGTTTTGTTAACAAGTGCCCTTACATTTATTGCTAACTTTTAGGTAATCAAATAAATCTAATTATAATATGAATCAATAAATTAATTTTTTTTAAAAAAATACCAACAATACCCCTAATAAATTCACCATCTTTTTTTCCCTCCCATACCCAAATTTTTTCTTACATATAATGAAAGATATAAAAGTTAAATTTTAGCATCTGCTCTATAAATAAAACTACAAAGCATTTTTTTTTCATTTATCACAAATCCGCCTACATCGATTTAATGTGAAGCACCGGTCGGAAGCATGCAAGACCATTTATTCATCATATATTGAAATAAATTCAAATGATAAAAAAAAAACAAAAAATGGAGGTGCATATGTAAAATATTTTTTAAAAGAAAAATTAAATCAAACAAAGAATGAAAATAAAGTACCTTATATACCGCACAAAAAATATTTTCACATAAGCAACACTAAAACAAGTATCACAACCATTGAGATATGAGATAAGAACAAAAATGAAAGGGAATGTACATTTTTATATTTTTGGATGAAACTTTTGTGGAAGAAGAGGGAGAGTAGAGAGAAAAAAATTGGGTACGGGAGGGAAGAGAAAAAAGGTGGTGAATATATTAGGGATATTGTTGATATTTTTCTAAAAAAATTAATTTATTAATTCATTTCATAATTAAATTTGTTGGGTTACCTAAAAGTTAGCAAGAAATGTAAGTTAATAAGTGCCCTAGGAGCACTCGTTAACAAAACCATTTTATAAATGATACTATTCATTTAATTGAATTTCACATTTCATAAATACATACTCATTAGATGAGGTATGTGATTTAAAAAATAAAATAAATGTGTGGATTGCTTTTGGGACGATAAAGGTAAAATATATGATGGTAGCATCTGGAGCCAGTTAATCTGGAAGATGATTTTTTCGAGCAAAAAAAAAAAAATCAACAATTAATCAAAAAATGTAATAAGAGCTGCCTTTTCTTTGATGACATTTTATAGAAGTGCCCGTGCCTTGTTAGTTTAAACTTCTATTCGTTATCTGTTTGAAATCAATGACCATAATTTTTTTTTACAATAAAAAAATATTATACTACTCTTGTCATCTGTCTAGAGTCTAAATGGAATGCTCATTTCATGGTCATTTAACAATCGTTCAATTTTTTGATATGAATAGGTGACATGAGCATTTAATCTAATGTTACTGGACATCGTCGTTAAATAGCCAACTGATTTTATGTAAGATTTTGCATTTATATATAGAATTAAGGTGTTTTCTCCTGTGAGCTACACTTTATTTAATCCTGCCGAGATTATAAAGAATGTGTATGGGAGTCCATCCTAAATAAATTAATTCAAGTTTATTATTATTATTATTATCTTTTATCATAACGGGCTTTATTTGGTAGATTTTTAAAAACTAATATATGGTGATATCTGATTTTTTTTGGTTAAATCTCTTGAACATGAGATTCAAATTCATATTCTCATTGTCTATCGAGTTTCGTAGATTTCTTATTTTTTATTTCGATATTTTGAAGAAGATTTGAAGAGCTTAAGTGTATACGAATATAATGCTCTGATGGTTTTCATGAATTTGGATTCCAACATGAGTTTCCTCTCAGGATGAGGATGCATGACAATTAGTGAATCTGAAATTCAGTGATCCAGAGGTGTACAAAATGGAAATAAACCTGCCAATGAAGCCATATTAGTTGAAGAAGATAACAAACAGGTATGACTTAAACAGTTTTTTTTTTTTCAAGTGATCTTAAAGTAGATAACATACAACATTTTCTTGTTAGAAGTTGAGTCATTATTCTGCAATATGCACTTATGCAGAATATTGGATTGTTAGAAGTATCAGAAACAAGGTTGTGTGACCCAGTTTTCCAGTAAATCTGCGTGGGATAAATGGTTTCAAAAACAAATTAATGATCTACAACAAATTCTGTCATCAAATGTATAACAGGTAACTAAGTTTCTTCCCTTCTGTTAGCACATTTATTTATCTTCTGATAACCTTCACGTCCATATTTGTGAGTTCTACAACAAAGTTGAACAAACATTGTCATGAATCAAATTAAAGTCAGCTTAAGAAAACATCTCTCATGGAAGCATGATTTTGTCAAATTCTTGTAAAGCTGATTTTTAAAATTGAAAGTTGTTTTTTGCTTACTTCAAATTCTTGTAAAGTTGTAAAGCTGAGACCGCTGGGCACTTGGAAACGAGTTTTGATTTAAGTATGATCATCACATAAGCAAAATCTTTAAAAGCTGACCCGTTTTGAAATGCTATCTAAGTGTATATAACCCGTTGGAACCTGAGTACAGATATTGAAAGACAAATACGGTGGACATGGAATGGGTGATCGTAGGTGGCCAACCATTGGGGCGAGGGCTTCGGCGCTTTGCAAAGGTATATTTGGTGATTATGTGGAGTTTCATAAGCTCATTCAGTGGGAGGTTGGCTCTGGTTAGGGCATTCAGTTTTTGAGCAAAGTATGGTGCGTGGAGGTTCTTCTGTTATATATTGTGGAGTCTGATGATGTGCGTAGAGGATTGTTGGCATATCATATTTTTCATTTGGTTTTAGGGTTTTTATTTCGGCGTGGCCATTCTAAAAACTTCTCGTTGATAGTGGATTGATCTCTGGTGTGCTCCATAGATGTAGGCATGATTTGCCGAACCACGTAATTTTTTGTGTCTTTCTTTCGATTTGTTTGTTTATTTCTTTAATTGGTTGCATCTCAAGATCCAAAATTCATAACAACCTCTATGTGTGAGGTTCCCGGACATCTACATACTCGCTCTTCGAATCGTCAAGCAGAGCCAGTCCGCGAATTCTGGTCGGATGATGGGGGCATGTGCAGATGGATGATCTCCTTGCGTAGGTCTCGTCTGTCGTCTGTGGAGGTGTCACAGCTTTAGTCAATGGCCAAATGCTTGGCAGCGTTGAATGGGTGCTTTGGGTCAGCATCGGATCGGCCTTGGTGATCACCCAAACCTTCACGTTGCTTCACTGTTAAATGTTGTTATGACGGGTTCCGTCTTGGGCTCCCGTCGGCCCCCTTTGCGTGCGGAAGTCCATCGCAAATTTGGCGTCTCAAGATTCCAAAGAAAATTAAGGTCTTCATGTGGCTCCTTGTCCACAAGAGGCTCCTTACTAAAGTATACCGTGCAAAGTGGAGGAGAGACATGCCGATTTCGTGTGGACTGTGTGGGGAAGCTCCAAAAATAGTGGTCCACTTATTTTGTCCGTGTCGGAATGTAACAGCCTTATGGAGGGAGGTGAGCACCACAACTTCGGTCACCCCCTTTCATTCGCTTGAGGAGATGTGGGAGGCCGGTGAGGATCTTTGCGGGTGTTCGGCCCCGGGACTTGCGAAGTGATCCGCTTGTTCGATCATCCCAGTTGGGGCGTGGGTGATTTGGCGCACACGGAACGATGCGGTATTCAAGGGAGCAAGGGCATATGTCGAGAATATGTGGGAGCTCATGGCATTGCTCCTGCGGGACTAGGCTAGGGAGTTGGCGGGAGCGCGGGGGGTGCTCCTTTGAGGCTTTGAGGAGGTGCTATCGAGATCATATCGTAGTCCTTGGCGGGGGATGGGGGGGGGGGACCGGTGGCAAATGGATACCCTATCCATTCCCACACCATCCCCCCCCCCCCCCCCCCCCCGGACACTGTCATTTTGTTTTTTTTTTAAATGATTTTTTCTTTTTCTTTAATTTGTATTCTCTCATCCTCATTCAGATTTGTATCAACTCTTTTCATAAATAAAATCGGTTGGTAGTTTGAGAAATATAAATAAATTGTATATAATTAACCTATTAAATTGTGACTTTCAAATTCATGTTCTCATTATTTATCTGATATATAGCCTTTATGTTTTGTATTTTGATGTTTCCAACAAATGCAGGTGGAGGAGAGCAAGAACCTGTAGTTAAAACAAAGCTGCTCAGTTAAATGCATTGGGAGGTCAGGATTCAGGGGAATCCATTTCACATTCTTTGTACACACAAAAAAAAAAAAATGTAGAACATGTATAGACCACAAGTGAAGTTGTAATTTGGATCCATTAGCTAGACATGATGAGGACGATGTCCTCTCAAGCGCTACTAGAGCGAGCCGACAGACGATTCCTCTTAATTTGGAGTCGGAAGTCGTTGGCATCGAAGATGATGTCACCAGTCTAGTGAATTTATTATCAGATGAGGGTAAAGCGAAGGGCGTTGTTTTGGCGATTGTGGGTATGGGTGGGATTGGCAAGACCACTCTTGCTCAGACGGTCTTTAATGATGGACGAATTCAGGCGCAATTCGATGTTAAGATATGGATGTGTGTAACCCAACACTACTCTGATGTTGATCTCTTGAAACGGATCATCAGATCTGCTGAAGGTAGTCATGGGGATGCACAAGAGAGCGCTGAACTTTCTCTCTTAGTTGAAAAAACAGTCAGAAATAAAAGTTTATTTCTTGTTTTGGATGATGTTTGGGTTGCAAGGTTCTGGGTTGATCTACTGCGGTTTCCTCTTCAGAGAGGTAATGCTAAAAGCAGAATCTTAGTAACAACTAGGAATGAACTTGTAGCGAGGGAGATGGGGGCCATTTACTTTCATAATGTGAATTTTCTTAGCGACAAAACTGGTTTGTTGATGCTTTGCAAGATCTTTTTGAAAAACTTAGGAGATTACGGGTATTAGTTATTTCTGTGACAGAGGTCGAGAACCTCCCACGCAATATAGGGAATCTCATACACTTGAGGTATCTAGATGTTTCTAGAACAAGAAAGAAAGAGTTACTAGAATCTGTGGCTCTCCTCGTGAACCTATAGTTCATGCTTATCCAAAAGTGTGAACACTTGCACAACTTTCCGTTGAAGAAGATTGTAATATGTGAAGTGGGTCCTTGATGAATAGTCTCACATCAGAAAATTGGAAGAGAAATTTCTAATTTAAAAGTGAATCAACTTCTAGAAGGATGTCTTAAAAAAGACAAAGTGGAACCGCACATGCTATACATGCTACATGTGTACGCGCCTACGCGTGTAGGCGCATTATTAGGCATTAATATTGTTTGGTGAAACACATTCTTCACATATTCCTTATTTTGTTCTTTTTTTGTTTTTTTAGGAAGGATAGTCATAAATGTTATTCCAATTTTACAAAATAAGGATAAAAAAAATTGAGACAAAGTCTATTCTACTTTTTACCCAGAACAAACTATCTCCATTTTTTATCTCAAAATATGAATAATTGTTAATATATTTTTTTTTTTTTAAAGTCATAAATAACAAATGATTTAATCTAATTTTTTTTTTTTATCCTAAAACTTTATTTTCGTGTGAAACTAGGCCTTACAGGCCAACCATTACTAATCTCTAAAACCGTCTAATCACCAAGCGAGAGAGAGAGAGACAAAAAAAACAACCAAACCGTCTAATCAGTGCGGCCCACACCAAAAAGTGATCTGAACCGTTCCTTCCGGTAGGATTATATGTCATACCAATAATCACGATCCGTCAAAAATTAAGGATCACTGATTGCACGGTCCTGATCGGGTAGAACGCCAAAACCAGATTTGATTTTCGCTTTCAGGTCTTAAAATCATCGATTTTTTTTAAAATTTTTTATTCTCATAATTTATTTTTTTCAAATTTTGCTGAGAGAGGACGATCAGGAGATCAGAACCTCATTTGAAGGTCTGTACAACATGTATAGACCACTTTTTTATTTTTTTTACTAAAATTAAACAATGTATTATGTGGAGTTGCCAGTTCTGGTCTTTTTTCTTTTTTTTTTTTGGCATCTCTGTAAAATGTGGTGATGCCTATGTAATATTTTTATTTATTTATGATATGATATTGTGTTTGGATTGTTCTGTTTACACAATTTATTTTGGGTTCTGGTGCACTTAGTCCTATTTATATTGTATCAAATAAAATTTTTATTTAAATTTTTTGGGTTTGGTTGGGTAAAAGCATAAGTTATTTTTGAGTTTATATCTATTCTAGGAATAAATAACTTTATCAAAAGAATAAGTGATTTTTTGTTTGGTTGTGTTTTTTGTTATTCTCATTGAAAAACGTGATTGAAAATGTATTTTTTCCATTCAATCAAAATAAAATACCAGATCTACCCTTTCTATTAATGGGGCATTAATATTGTTTGGTAAAACACATTCTTCACATATTCTTTATTTTGTTCTTTTTTTTGTTTTTTAGGAATGATAGTTATAAATGTTATCCATATTTTGTAAAATAGGGATAAAAAATTGGGATAAAGTCTGTTCCACTTTTGACCCAGAACAAACTATTCTCATTTTTATCTCAAAATGTGAATAATTGTTAATGGTTTATCATTTTTTTTTAAAGTCATATGAATAACAAGTGATTTAATCTAATTTTTTTTTATCCTAATTTACAGGCCAACCATTACTAATCTCAACAACCGTCTAATCACCAAGCGAGAGAGAGAGAGAGAGAGAGAAACAACCGTCTAATCAGTGCGGCCCACACCAAAAAGTGATCTGAACCGTTCCTTCCGGTAGGATTATATGTCATACCAATAATCATGATCCGTCAAAAATTAAGGATCACTGATTGCACGGTCCTGATCGGGTAGAACGCCAAAACCAGATTTGATTTTCGCTCTCAGGTCTTAAAATCATCGATTTTTTTTTAAAACTTTTATTCTCATAATTTATTTTTTTCAATTTTTGCTGAGAGAGGACGATCAGGAGATCAGAACCTCATTTGAAGGTCTGTACAACATGTATAGACCACTTTTTTTTTATTACTAAAATTAGACAATGTATTATGTGGAGTTGCCAGTTCAGGTCTTTTTTTTTTTTTTTTTTTTTGGCATGTCTCTGTAAAATGTGGTGATGCCTCCATGTAATATTTTTATTTATTTATGATATGATATTGTGTTTGGATTGTTCTGTTTACACAATTTATTATGGTTCTGGTGCACTTAGTCCTATTTATATTGTATCAAATAAAATTTTTATTTAAATTTTTAGTAAAATTCAGATATAGATTTGATTAAGGGCTGGTGATGTTCTAATGATGTTTGTACTTATAAAAGATGAAGACCCTGCTTATAAATGCGTTTGTCTAGATATTATATTTGAAAAGTAAAAGATTCTTAAACATGGATCTAATAATATTTTTAACATTTAGTTTTTCATTCCCCTTTTCTTTTCTTTTTTTTTTAAAAAAAGCCCAACGAATTGAAAAGACAACATTGTTTAAAAACTAAATTTGAAATATAAAATTTTAAGAATATCAACTCAACCATGCATCCAAATGCAGCCAGAATATATATGTCAAAGACTTTTAATGAATTTATTTTTAGAATATGTAAAAATAAAATAAAATAATGAGAAATTGAGTCTAACATTTTTCCTCAAAAAATCTTCCCAGTCAAGCCCTCCAAATATAATACAAAAACGCTGATACACCTAGGGGTGGTAAACGAGCCGAACGAGCCGAGCCGAGCTCACGAGCCTCAACGAGCCTAGCGTTCTTCTTCATTTTAGGGTTTTTAGAAATTGATAACAAAATTTTAGCCTAAAAGAGCCAAGTTCATGAGCTTAAACGAGCATAACTTTGTATTAATTTAATATTCTGATTTTATAAATGAGTTTAGTCAAGCTTCAACTAAGTTTTAATAACATAAACGAGTCGAATTTGAACATAAAATGAAGCTCGATACAGATCCCGAGCCTAACCGAGCTTTAAAATTTGTTCAAGCTCGCTCATTTATCTAAACGAACGAGCCTGAACGAGCTCAAATCGAGCCGAGCCCGAGCCGCTTGATTCGTTTACCAGCCCTAGATACACCCATCCATTTTAGAGTCACGTTCGTAGTCTAAAAATGATCCACACCCTCAATTATCATCCGTCAGCCACATAATATCTAAAATAAACGTATGGAAGAACACTTTTGTATTATATTAAGGGGATCTCTAATTCAAACATAATGATGAGGAAGGATTCCTGAACACAAAGGTTTTTCTTCTGAAAATCTACATAATTTAATACGACATGATTAAGACCTCACAACCACTCATATGTTAGGCTTTGCAATTGCAAGGATTCTTCCTTCAAAAAATCTATGGTCCGTTTGAAAACACAGATTGAAAAATAGATTTTGGAATAAAGCTACATTTTAAAATGATTTTGATATCGGTTTTTATTGGGATATTTTTTTTAATTCAAGAAACAATATTTGAAAAAAGTTGATGTTTAACAGATAAAGTTGATTTTCAATTCAAAAAATCGATTTCGACAAAAAAACAATGTTTCTGAGCTTTTTAAAATACAGATTTCGAGAAAAAAATTAAAAGGAATTCAGCTTCCGATTATGAATTAATCCGCTCCATTTGACTGCACAATTTAAGTTTTTCAGCTTTTCAAAAAGTAGAATCCGCCCAATAGCCCAACCAAACGGAGCCTAAGAATTTAATGAGACGTGTCAAGGCTATGTGGTCAATCTTAGTGGTGTGTAATAAACAAAGTTAGTTAAAGTCACCCAAAAATAAATTCCATAGTCCCAGTGGCCATAACACAATGGTTTAGGGCTTGCCTGGTTAAAAAGGAGGTCTTGTATTCGAGTCTTGGCGTTGACTTACTCACTTGTTTGTTGTCTATTATTCGAAAGAATTTTTCGTGGGATCGGGACAAACAGACGAAGGTACATTTTCCAGCTCGACCGTAAGGTCAGCCATGAGGAGTCCCTCCGATATCAACAAAAAAAAAAAAAAAATTCCATACCAATACCAAATGAAAACAATTTCAAAATTTAATTCAACTAAAGGGATAGCCAAATCTTACCCAAAATTTTCAACAATCATTTTTTTTTCTTTCCAAAAAAACCTCTTTTATTATATCAAATCAGTGAATAATTAAAAGAAAATATGATTCTTTTAAATACATAAAGAAAACTCAGAGTAATGATTGTGAACTTTTAATGGTTTTACTAAAATTTAGTTATAGATTTAAATAAGAGCTCACTAGGACCATTACCACTCTTTTTTAATGTTGTATTTGGATTGTACATAATTTATTTTGAGTTCTGGTACACTTTTATAACATTTTAACGTTTAGTTGCGAGGTTTGGGACGATTCCGCTTTTTGAAAAGCTAAAATCTCAAAATTGTGCAACCAAACGGGGTGGATTCTGGCAGAATCAAAAGATGGATTCCTTTTAATTTCTCACTCGAAATCCATGTTTTAAAAAGCTCAGAAACTGTGATTTTCGGTCGGAATCGATTTTTTGAATTGAAAAGCAACTTTCTCTACCAAACATTAAATTCTTTTGAAATATTGATTCCTGAATTAAAAAAAATCATTATAAAAAAGTCAAGGTCTAAAATCATCTTAAAAAGCAGTTTTATTCCAAAAGCTACCTTTCAATATGTGTTTCCAAACGGACCCTAAATTTGCAGTGAAATTTAGTTATAGATTTAAGCAAATGCTGAAAATATCCTATTATGCATGCAAGGGCGGAACCATAAATTAGAGTAAGGGAGGGCCAGAGGGCCTAGGGAATGAGTAAGATAAAAAAAAAATTATAGATATATAATTGGTTATGACGAAATCAAGACAGTTGGATAATGATCGTTTCGACAATCAATTTATATTGAAGGTTATTTTTTATTTATTTTTTATATTTAGTGATCTAAAATAACTTATAGAAGATATCTGAAAAATCTTGAAATCTCATTACTCCCATCACGAAAATTAGAAAAAAAAATAAAGCTTCTAAATTTTAAAATATGAATACAAAGAAAATAATTGATCACAAAAACATATAAGGATTTTTTTTAGTTTTTTATTTCATAAAGATATTTTCAAACTTAACTTTCAAAAAAATATGAGAGACTTAATACAGTAAGGATGAAAAAATCAAAATAAACAAAAAAAAATCGTTAAACCATTTGAATATGTGACCTTTCAACACCTCAAAATTAGATATCAAAGTGAAAACAAAAATTATCACATTTTTTTTAAAATGACCCACGACTCTATATCTTAATGGGTGCTTAATACACTAAGTCCTTTTTATAGTTCTATTTTAATTTGACACGTCTAATGAAGTATATAAAATTAATTAAAGAAGTATATATATATTTCATTATCTCTGTTTAGATTATTATAGAAAACGTAAATAAAAGATTTGTATTTATTTTATATGAGCATGTACTTCATTTTTATAAAAAATTAATATACTTTATTATATGAGTATATGCTTCAAAAAAATTAAATGTGTGCTTACTAATCAAGATGCAAACATGATTGCACATAATATTTTTTAACATTAAACTCACTCATTTCAATATGGAGTTTTTTCATATACCCCTATAAAGATTTTTTTTTTTGTCAAAATATACAATTCATACAAAATAACGATCTCTCTATATGATCCAAATCAATCTACTTAGAGGTTATGCTATTATATATCATATTGTGTGTTTCTTATATATATCTTGCATGATATTGTTTATTATTTTTCATTATGTATAATCATAAGATGTGATTTAAATTTGTGTTGTATCCCAGTACAACGGATGATATTTAATATTCTAAATCTGTATTACATTTTTTTTTGCTTGGCTATTCACATTTTTTAAAGGCGTCCTTAGTATATATTTATTTTTTAAAAGAAGCATTTAATGGAGTTCATCATAAAAACTCAAATTATATTACAAATATATCACACAATCTATGTAATCACAAAAAATCTAGAATAAATTTTTTTATATAATAATATGTAAAATACATTAACAAAATAAAGAGGATAAGATATTTTAACAAAATTAAGAAGTATAAAATATGTTAAGGAACTAATTACATAAGTGTAGGTTAATCTTTTGTGTTTACAAAATTGTGAAATGAGACTTTTTTATGTATAATTTTAAACAGTGGCTGATTTTAGATATTTCTAACTTTTAGAAGATTTCTTAATCATTTTTCCTTTATTCAAATTATAAGTGAAATTTAGTTATAGATTAAAATAAAAGCACAATATAACCTTTGTTACTCTTTTTAAAGTTCTATTTGGAAAGCATTATTAACACTGTGCGTGGTAAATATGGCGGCACTAATACATTCATTTCGTTTTGCAATCCCCTTTGTTGATTTATACACTATGATAATGCAGTATGTACTTGCTATCATATTGCATTAATAATGCATGATCTCTATCATAATGTATAAATATTAAAATATTTTTACATTTTAATGAAAATATATCAATGTATTTTAATATATAATAATTCATTTCATATTATATTATTTTTTTTATAAAAAAAATGGTGTGGACACTCGGTGTTGAATGTATCGTTTTCCCAGTAATAAATGTTTGGATGTTTTCAAGAAGGGCGCGGCTAGAGCCACCCCACATGTTATCCTACCCACCCCATAAAAAATTAATTTATTTCATATCTAATCCACCCCACGAGTTCGACATAGACGATGTCTTCTGTGTTCAAGATTGTTCGACATAGATCATGTCGATCGAACAATTTTAAACACAGAAGATATCGTCTATGTCGAACAATATTAAACACAGAAGACGTCATCTATGTCGAACATGGGGTGGGTTAGATATAAAATAAATTAATTTTTTTATGGGGTGGGTAGGATAACTTGTGGGGTGGCTATAGCCCCACCCTTTCAAGAATCCAAACACTTGTAATCTAAAAGTGGCCCCCACGTAATCTGTCAGCCACGTAACATCATAGAAAAATCAAAGCCATCTAGAAGAATTCTTTTGCATTATTAGCCGATTATCCCCAAAAGGCTAATTGAACATTGTAACAGTAGAAGTCAAAAGAATGTTCATTCGTTCAATTATTTAAGACACCGATTGGAGGGAGCACCAATTCATTCTACAACACTGGTTCATTATCCTTTCTTTCTGTTGCCTGAGTGAGTCTTATTGAGAGAGAGAGAGAGAGATTGAGAGAGATGGCGATGATCGTGGACCCTCTCACGTCTCGCATCTTCGCTGCTAGGCATCAAAGGCGATCTCGAAAGACATCAAAGGACGTTGTTTTGGCGATTGTGGGTATGGGTGGGATTGGGAAGACCACTCTTGCTCAGGCGGTCTTTAATGATGGACGAATTCAGGCGCAATTCGATGTTAAGATATGGACGAGTGTAACCCAACACTACTCTGATGTTGATCTCTTGAAACGGATCATCAGATCTGCTGAAGGTAGTCATGGGGATGCACAAGAGAGCGCTGAACTTTCTCTCTTAGTTGAAAAAACAATCAGAAATAAAAGATTATTTCTTGTTTTGGAAGATGTTTGGGTTGCAAGGTTCTGGGTTGATCTAATGCGGTTTCCTCTTCAGAGAGGTACTGCTAAAAGCAGAATCTTAGTAACAACTAGGAATGAACTCGTAGCGAGGGAGATGGGGGCCATTCACTTTCATAATGTGAATTTACTGAGCGACAAAACTAGTTTATTGATGCTTTGCAAGATTGAGTTCGGCAATGAGGGTGTCGAACAGAGTGTGAGGGAAATCGGGGAGAGGATTGTTGAGAAATGTCATGGTCTTCCTCTGGCAATCAAAACCGTAGCAGGGGTTCTCAAGACAAAAGCTAGCAGTGTGAGGGAGTGGGAAAATGTTCTTCACAGTGAAATCTGGTCGTCCAGTGAGATTCCAAATGGGATCCTGCCAGCTTTATATTTGAGCTATCAGGACCTACCATCCCGTCTTAAGCAATGCTTCACTTATTGCTCTTTATTTCCAAAAGGTTACAAATTGACACGTCAATTTGTTGTACAATATTGGATATCAGAGGGATTTGTATCAGCCAATGGGGACATGTCTTTGGAGGAAGTGGGAGAAGAATATTTCAAGGAATTAGTGAAGAGATGTCTGTTTAAGATAAATCCTCGATATGTTGATGAGACTGAATGCACAATGCACGATCTCATACGAGATCTGGTTACATCAAAGGCGGATGGTGAGTACTTTACTGGAGGATTACAAAAACTTATAGATGTTTCCATAAAGCCTCGACGTGCGTATATTGTAGAGTATGAGGCCACGACAATTCCAAATGCAATCGCGGTGCACGAGAGTATGAGGACAATCATATTTCGTGAAACTCCTCAATTGAAAAGCATTCAAGAAGATCTTTTTGACAAACTTAGGAGATTACGGGTATTAATTCTTTCTAATACAGAGATCGTGAACCTCCCACGCAATATAGGGAACCTCATACACTTGAGGTATCTAAATGTTTGTCACACAAGAATTAATGAGTTACCAGAATCTGTGGCTCTCCTCGTTAACCTACAGTTCTTGCTCATCCAACATTGTGAATACTTGCACAACCTTCCTAATGGCATTGTGCAATTGCGCAAACTGAGGTCCCTCGACCTTTTGAGCACCCCGCTAAGCAAAATGCCTTTGGGCATAGGAAGACTTGAAGACCTTCGTGTGCTCAAAGGGTTTGTTGTGACTATAAATGAAGACAACAGCAACAATATGGAAGAGTTAAAATTTCACTCTAAGCTCACGTGGCTCACTATATATCACCTGGAGAGAGTGCGAAGGGAAAACGAGGCAAACAAAGCAGCTCTTGGAAGCAAGCTCCACCTCATTCACTTAGGATTGTATTGCGATGATGTTGTGGATGTGGAGGAGGGAGACAAGGACAGAATCAAGCAAGTATTTGAGGAGCTCCACCCCCCATCCTGTGTAGAGTACCTTGAAATCAATGGTTTCTTTGGTCGTGAATTGCCGAGTTGGTTGTCAGCATCAAATCCATCATCCTTTCTTAACTTGAGAGGGTTGGAATTTCGCAATTGTAAGTTTTGCGAGCCACTCCCGTCGCTCGGACGACTTCCCCAACTCGATTTCCTCCATATCGAAGGTGCATTGGCGATCTTGACGGTTGGTCCAGAGATTTTCGGCAGTTGCAGGGGAGGTTTCCCCAAGTTGAAAACGATGCAGATAATAAATATGCCAAACTGGGAGGACTGGCTGCTCGCAGAGTGGCTTGAAGATGGAGGGTCACCGTTGCTGCCTTGTTTAAAAGAATTGTTACTTGTTGATTGCCCAAAGCTGAAATCGATCCCAAAGTGCCTTTTACAACATGCGAAATCATTGACGGAGCTATATATTTTAAGCCGGTAGCCTCAGCACACTGACAGATAGCTCAACATCGGTCAAGAAGGCGAGCATAAGGAATTGCCCCCGTCTTGAAGCCATCTCCAATCTTCTCCAACTGGAGGGCTTGGACCTTTGAAGATGTCCCACATTGAAAAGGATGGACCGATTGCCCTCCCTCAAGTACTTGTTTATAAATGACACGCAAATGGAGGCATTGCCGGGCTGGTTGAAAGGCTTCACGACTCAACTAAAGAAGTTGGTACTGTGGGCCAGCCTCGAACTCTTAAGGCAATGCCTTCCACCCAATGGTTCTGATTGGGTTGAGATCATCCAGCACATATCCCATGTCGAAGGGTTCGTTGATTAGTCAGGGGAGAATTTTTCCTACACCAAGAACCCCTACTCATTCCAGACCAACATGATCCAACAATGATATTGAATGAGGTATAATTAATTTTCTCTTGATTTTAGTTTTGAAGATGATGAATGAACCACAGACAGAATGGGTTTGTTTATTGAATTGCAATCTCTCCATCTCTCTGTGCAGGAAATTCACTATGCCTCCATCACAACCGTTTGGCGCCATCCCCCTCGTCGGGCCTGAACCGGACCTGGTCGAGGTCATTCGCGAAGCTTGAGAGAGGTAATAGAAAAATAAGGTTTGCTTTCTCTTTCTATCTATGAAGAATGAAGAATCTAGTGCTTATAGAGCCAAATAATATATGTTTGATGTTGTTGTGTCTTGTGATGTAGTCTTCTTGTTAATTTCACAAACCGGGTTGCTCATGAAATTTTTTTGTGCTTTTCATTTAGTGTTGGGAAACAATTTTTCAAATATCAATTACTGGAAATATTGATCCGTTTCACCGGTTCTTTAGAAAAATCAGTTCAACTTAATTTTTACACGAGCATTGTTACACTTAGCCTTTTTACAGTCATAAATACAGTCTCATATATCCCTTTGACCCCCTCTACTCACGGTAATGAGGTATATCATTCGTTGGAATGTTTGTCAATTATTTTATGAAGAGTTTTGTTAACAAGTGCCCTTACATTTATTGCTAACTTTTAGGCAATCAAATAAATCTAATTATAATATGAATCAATAAATTAATTTTTTTTTTAAAAATACCAGCAATACCCCTAATAAATTCACCATCTTTTTTTCCCTCCCATACCCAAATTTTTTCTTACATATAATGAAAGATATAAAAGTTAAATTTTAGCATCTGCTCTATAAATAAAACTACAAAGCATTTTTTTTCATTTATCACGAATCCGCCTACATCGATTTAATGTGAAGCACCGGTCGGAAGCATGCAAGACCATTTATTCATCATATATTGAAATAAATTCAAATGATAAAAAAAAAACAACAAAAAATGGAGGTGCATGTAAAATATTTTTTTAAAAGAAAAATTAAATCAAACAAAGAATGAAAATAAAGTACCTTATATACCGCACAAAAAATATTTTCACATAAGCAACACTAAAACAAGTATCACAACCAATGAGATATGAGATAAGAACAAAAATGCAAGGGAATGTACATTTTTATATTTTTGGATGAAACTTTTGTGGAAGAAGAGGGAGAGTAGAGAGAAAAAAATTGGGTACGGGAGGGAAGAGAAAAAAAGGTGGTGAATATATTGGGATATTGTTGATATTTTTCTAAAAAAATTAATTTATTAATTCATTTCATAATTAAATTTGTTGGGTTACCTAAAAGTTAGCAAGAAATGTAAGTTAATAAGTGCCCTAAGAGCACTCGTTAACTAAACCATTTTATAAATGATACTATTCATTTAATTGAATTTCACATTTCATAAAATACATACTCATTAGATGAGGTATGTGATTTAAAAAAAATAAAATAAATGTGTGGATTGCTTTTGGGACGATAAAGGTAAAATATATGATGGTAGCATCTGGAGCCAGTTAATCTGGAAGATGATTTTTTCGAGCAAAAAAAAAAAAAATCAACAATTAATCAAAAAATGTAATAAGAGCTGCCTTTTCTTTGATGACATTTTATAGAAGTGCCCGTGCCTTGTTAGTTTAAACTTCTATTCGTTATCTGTTTGAAATCAATGACCATAATTTTTTTTTACAATAAAAAAATATTATATTACTCTTGTCATCTGTCTAGAGTCTAAATGGAATGCTCATTTCATGGTCATTTAACAATCGTTCAATTTTTTGATATGAATAGGTGACATGAGCATTTAGTCTAATGTTACTGGACATCGTCGTTAAATAGCCAACTGATTTTATGTAAGATTTTGCATTTATATATAGAATTAAGGTGTTTTCTCCTGTGAGCTACACTTTATTTAATCCTGCCGAGATTATAAAGAATGTGTATGGGAGTCCATCCTAAATAAATTAATTCAAGTTTACTATTATTATTATCGTTTATCATAACGGGCTTTATTTGGTATATTTTTAAAAAACTAATATATGGTGACATCTGATTTTTTTTGGGTTAAATCTCTTGAACCATGAGATTCAAATTCATATTCTCATTGTCTTTCGAGTTTCGTAGATTTCTCATTGAAGAAGATTTGAAGAGCTTAAGTGTATACGAATATAATGCTCTGATGGTTTTCATGAATTTGGATTCCAACATGAGTTTCCTCTCAGGATGAGGATGCATGACAATTAGTGAATCTGAAATTCAGTGATCCAGAGGTGTACAAAATGGAAATAAACCTGCCAATGAAGCCATATTAGTTGAAGAAGATAACAAACAGGTATGACTTAAACAGTTTTTTTTTTTTCAAGTGATCTTAAAGTAGATAACATACAACATTTTCTTGTTAGAAGTTGAGTCATTATTCTGCAATATGCACTTATGCAGAATATTGGATTGTTAGAAGTATCAGAAACAAGGTTGTGTGACCCAGTTTTCCAGTAAATCTGCGTGGGATAAATGGTTTCAAAAACAAATTAATGATCTACAACAAATTCTGTCATCAAATGTATAACAGGTAACTAAGTTTCTTCCCTTCTGTTAGCACATTTATTTATCTTCTGATAACCTTCACGTCCATATTTGTGAGTTCTACAACAAAGTTGAACAAACATTGTCATGAATCAAATTAAAGTCAGCTTAAGAAAACATCTCTCATGGAAGCATGATTTTGTCAAATTCTTGTAAAGCTGATTTTTAAAATTGAAAGTTGTTTTTTGCTTACTTCAAATTCTTGTAAAGTTGTAAAGCTGAGACCGCTGGGCACTTGGAAACGAGTTTTGATTTAAGTATGATCATCACATAAGCAAAATCTTTAAAAGCTGCCCAAACCCGTTTTGAAATGCTATCTAAGTGTATATAACCCGTTGGAACCTGAGTACAGATATTGAAAGACAAATACGGTGGACATGGAATGGGTGATCGTAGGTGGCCAACTATTGGGGCGAGGGCTTCGGCGCTTTGCAAAGGTATATTTGGTGATTATGTGGAGTTTCATAAGCTCATTCAGTGGGAGGTTGGCTCTGGTTAGGGCATTCAGTTTTTGAGCAAAGTATGGTGCGGGGAGGTTCTTCTGTTATATATTGTGGAGTCTGATGATGTGCGTAGAGGATTGTTGGCATATCATATTTTTCATTAGGTTTTAGGGTTTTTATTTCGGCGTGACCATTGTAAAAACTTCTCGTTGATAGTGGATTGATCTCTGGTGTGCTTCGTGGATGTAGGCACAATTTGCCGAACCACGTAATTTTTTGTGTCTTTCTTTCGATTTGTTTGTTTATTTCTTTAATTGGTTGCATCTCAAGATCCAAAATTCATAACAACCTCTATGTGTGAGGTTCCCGGACATCTACATACTCGCTCTTCGAATCGTCAAGCAGAGCCAGTCCGTGAATTCTGGTCGGATGATGGGGGCATGTGCAGATGGATGATCTCCTTGCGCAGGTCTCGTCTGTCGTCCGTGGAGGTGTAACATTTTAAATTTGCAGTGAAATTTAGTTATAGATTTAAGCAAATGCGGAAAATATCCTATTATGCATGTAAGGGCGTAGCCAGGAATTAGAGTAAGGAAGGGTCAAAGGATCTAGGGAATGAGTAAGATAATTTTTTTTATAGATATATGATTGGTTAAGACGAAATCAAGACAGTTGGATAATGATCGTTTCGACAATCAATTTATATTGAAGGTTATTTTTTACTTATTTTTTATATTTAGTGATCTAGAAAATTTATAGAAGATATCTGAAAAATCTTGAAATCTCATTACTCCCATCACGAAAAATAGAAAAAAAAATAAAGCTTCAAAATTTTAAAATATGAACACAAAGAAAATAATCGATCACAAAAACATATAAGGATTTTTTTAAAATTTTTATTTCATAAAGATATTTTCATACTTAACTTCCAAAAAAAATATGAGAGACTCAGTGCAGTAAGGATGAAAAAATCAAAATAAACAAAAAAAAATCATTAAACCATTTGAATATGTGACCTTTCAACACCTCAAAATTAGATATCAAAGTGAAAACAAAAATTATCACATTTTTTTTAAAATGACCCATGACTTTATATCTTAATGGGTGCTTAATTCACTAAGTCCATTTTATAGTTCTATTTTAATTTGACACGTCTAATGAAGTATATAAAATTAATTAAAGAAGTTTATATATATTTCTTTATCTCTGTTTAGACTATTATAGAAAACCTAAATAAAAGATTTGTATTTATTTTATATGAGCATGTACTTCATTTTTATAAAAAATTAATATACTTTATTATATGAGTATATACTTCAAAAAAATTAAATGTGTGCATGCTAATCAAGATGCAGACAAGATTGCACATAACATTTTTCAACATTAAACTCACTCATTTCAATATGGAGTTTTTTCATATACCCCTACAAAGATCTTATTTTGTCAAAAATATATATTTCATACAAAATAACGATCTCTCTCTATATGATCCAAACCAATCTACTTAGAAGTTATGTCATTATATATCATATTGTGTGTTTCTTATACATATCTTACATGACTCAATTTAAATTCAATTTATTCCAACAATAACACACGAAGAACGGGGGGGCTAAAAAAGGTTTTAGAGTTTTATTTTCATACACAACTAACCTTCCTGGTGTAGTAGGAGAAAGGAAATGTATCCATACATGCAAGCAACCTGTTATGTATCTACTCAATACACCAAAAGCACTAAATGAGCAGAGAGGAGGTCCAAATGACAACACTTTCTTTATGGTGGACAACGTGACAACTCTAACCTCTCCTGATTTTTATCTGCAGATATGCATTGCTGGGAAACAGCGTGAGCGTGGCAGTGGTCGCTCCCTTGCTTCAATATCTATTCTTTGAATCCTATTCTCCATGAGAATGTGCTTTCCAGACACTAAAGCAAAGGCTTACTTCGTTATAGTCTACAAGACATCCAAATGAGGATCTTGGTTGGTTAGCCAGTGCTCCATCCCGCAGAAATTGCAAGGCGAATTAAGATTTTGCAATCAAAGGCCAAAATCACTAGATTAACCTTATTGAAGGCACATTATTGTCGTGTGTGATGAAAAAATTCCAGACAAAAATTGTTAATGAAGGATAACAAGATTGTTGACTATTTTCCTCCCTTTGTGTACGTTTACATTTTGATAGTCAAATATATTTTGTTGATTAAATTAACTTTATTGATGTATCTCGTTCAAAATTGTTTATATTTTCATTGGAGTATATATTTTACCTTTTATAAAATAGATTGATACTATTTGAAATATATACTTCACCTTTTATAATCTTTTAAGAACTTTCAATCCATTTTATGCGTATTAAAAATAAAGTACAAAGCAAATCCATGTGAGGAAATTGTTGAAGCAACTCATGTAGACATGTACTTTGCTTTTTAATCAGCATTAACCTTTAGAATCCACTAGCTCTAGAATACTTGGTTTCTTCAATTCAAATTTAATATGTTTAAACTATGCTTTCATTTATTTTGAAGTGTTGAATGAAGTGGCTCTGCATCGCACTTCATTCTTGTCTTCATTGGAGTGACATTCCATGGTAAAGAACAGGTTCATTCGTCCCTACAAAGAATGGAATGGACAAGTTCCAAAATCCAAATCCACCAAACCATGCTACATTTTCTCAATCCTTCCAAACAAAATAGAGTGAGAGAGATGGCGATGTTAAAATTTATAATTAACTTGAGTGAATCTTAATTAAAACCGGTTTGAGTCTTAGGCACCGTTTGGATATGAGTTTAAGCAGATTATGCGTTTGAAAAGCAAAAAAATCTCAAACTTATTAGATCCAAATATATTTTTAGCTTTTAATTTTTCAAACCACCTTTTCTTTTTAGACAAAAAAATCTTGCGATTGAAAATATAATAAAACATAGCTTTTCAAAAACTGAGTTTAAAACACAAGATTTTAAGAATCTTAACATTTCAATCTCACATTTAAAACGCAACCTTAGGTCCATTTGCCTCGACGGTGGAATCGGCTGACTCTGGCGGACGCAAATGCTAAAACAAATAGGTTCTCGTCCTTCTACGTTTGACAACCCAACAATCCCTTGTCGCATGTGGTTTTTCCCTTCTTTTTTTCATGTTTCCTGTCTTCGCAAAAACACTGATTCGCCCCTACAACTACCCCCCTCCCCCCTGCGTCTTGGCACTACGAATGCCGGACGCCCGTGGACGCCAATTCAAACGGACCCTCATATAGTTTGAACCGGCACCTTTTTGTTTTACAAAAGCTTTTTTCTGTATTGAATAATTGAGAGAAAATATGACTTTCAAAAATAATTTGAGCAAAACCAAAATTAATGGTTAGATAAACACTTTTTTTCATTTAAATTTTATGTGAAATTTAGATATAGATTTAAATAAGGGTTGAAGATGACCTAACAAGAAATATAATTGATTAAAGATATCTATATACTTTAATAAATTATATGAATTTATTTTCACAATATGTATTAAATATTTAATAACAAGGTATTGCAAAATACATGGGACAATAAGTAGGACTGTAAAATGAGTTGAGTCATAATTTTTATACTGCCCCAAAATATAATCTCATATACCCAATTAGCCATCCAACGAAATATATATCTCTTTATGTGCATTATATATCTCGTTAATTTATTTTTACATTTGTTAAAATATATTCATTTAATTCAAAATATAATGACATACATTTTTCATTAAAATATATACCTTATATAGATAATGTTTGATATTTAAAAATATTTTAAAGATTGCATTTAGGGTTATACTAACTTTATAAAAAAAAAGCAAGGAAAATGTTAAACTCGATCACTTTACAGTCAGACCACACGTGTTTTTATTTTTAAAAATAATAAACATATTCTAATTAGGTATGCTTTGATAAATAATGTAAATCAATCCATTTCAAGTTGAATGAACCCATTTTTAATAAATTTAAGAAAAAATTTAATGAGATATATACATTATTGGATGATGCATATGATTAATTGAATTTCTAACTAGGTATATAAAATTGAGTGTTGTTACACACAGTTTTTATTTTAGTCCTCACATTGGTTCGCATTGGGTTACGTTCATATTGGTCTTGGGTTTGACTTCAAGAATATGTTATTTCAAACAATCAAAACTTGCAAGAGCCATGTTTTGTATAAAAAATAAGAAAAGCATGAACATGAGAAGCATTTTGTGTAGAGAATAAAAAACGAAAACTATATAAGCAATAAATAAAAAAAATTTAAAAGATAGAAATGAGAAATATTTTTATTTATTTATAGAGGTAGTAACTATAAAAATGACATTGTATATAAAAATAACTGTACAATTTAAAACATATATCATACATAAATTTTGACTTCAGACAATAAAAATTATTGATTCCTACTTCGAGTTTTGGTTGGATTAAGGTAATCACAACTCAAATCGAATTAGGTTTGAGGTGCTAAGGTCTAAAACAACAATTTAAACCTGTCCAAATATTGAATTAGGTCAGATTCAACCGTCTAAGTTGCACCCGGCTTTATATGGTGGTGGCCTCGTCTTGTAATAGACTCAGTGATTGGGTGAGCCCAAATGCAATTTGTCCCGACACATCCCATTTGAAACCCTTTGTAACATGGACATGCACACTAAATTCATTCTACGGGAAAATGATACTCTCGTTTTATTTTACAATTCAAATTAAAATTTCACATATTTTTTATTTTTTAAAATCATATATCTCATATTTTTATAAAAAGTAAAATATGTACTCAAATGAATGGAATTATATCATTTAAAAAAAATTCCAACAAGACATGTATCATTACTCTTAGTGGAAGAAACTAAAGAGATATATGAGAATGTATTTGATATTATAAAAACGATTGAGTGTAATAAAACTCTTGCATAAATTCAGTGCACACTAACCTATGTCTGGTTCGAAAAAGATCAGAATAAATTAGAATTAATTGAAATAATCTCATTATGGATGTTTGGGATAAATAAGAATCTATAAACCAAAATTAACTGATATAAAATGGTAAATGGATTCCATCCGACCTCAAGAATTAAGTTATTATAAGTTATTCAACTCAAAAGAATTTATAAACCCACTGTTAAATAAACTGGCACCATTTTTTACAAATCAAGTGTTATCATTTTTTATTTTTTATAAATAAATTTTTTATTATGTTTTTGAATAAAAATAATTTAAAACACAACCAAATAAAAAACTATATTATTTTTATTTATACTAGAATAGTAATAAAGCTTAGATAACTTAATTTTTGAACCGAACATCGGCTAATATATTTTAGGGGGAATTGCTCAAATACCCCTTGATTGAGGGTCTAATTTTTTTTACCCTTGTCCTTTTTTTTATTTTTTATTTACCCCTGAAATCTGGTCTTATTTGTTTTACCCCTGACCTGTGCCACCTCATTTTTTATACCTAAACCACCCCATCTTTAAATTAGTATTACATTTTTGTAATTAGTCGTTACATTTCTATAATCAGTTATTACATTTATGTAATTTACATGTCCTTAGTTTAATTCTATATTTCTATGTATGATATACATATTTGTTATGTAAATGATAGTTTTTGTAATTTCTGTTGTAATTGTTATAAGAATAATAGAAAATACTACATTTCTATTATGTAAGTAGCACATTATGTTATTGGGCATCACATTGGTAGTTTTTGTTGTAGTAATTATATAAATGTTAGTTTTCGTAATTGTTAATTACATGAATCAAGAAGTAATTTTACTAAAATGTTACAATTGTTCATAAATTTTCAGTTCGAATTCATGCTATTACTAATTTTGTTCATATTGATAAATGAAAATTTATTTAGGTGTCTGTTTGTTGTATTTTTTATATAGATTGGAAAGCCCATTTTTTGTTATGAAGTATATTGAATGTCTAGTTCGATAGTCTTGTTTCATTTTACTTAAGAGGACACGAAGAAGTTTAAAAGAGAGAACAATTAATCACGAAGATTTGAAGAAAACGTCGTAATTCAAACAATTGATGTATCTATTTTAATAAAACTTTGAGAATGTATTTATAACAATTTTGTGTACATTGAATGCATTTACATATGATAATATAACGACACTGAGAATGTATATATGACCATTTTTTGTATAAACATCTATGTGTACTTTAATATTTTTTGTAGATAACTATTAAATATCTGTAACTATGTGCATATTTTTGTATATATCACATTATATTTCAGCATTTCTGTAATTCTATCTGTAAGGGATAGTTCGGGTATTATGAAAATTCAGGGGAATAAAAAAAAAAAACCCGATTTCAGGAAAATAAAAAATAAAAAAAAGTACAGGGGTAGGAAAAAATTTAACCCTTAGTAAAGGGTATTTGAACAATTACCCCTATATTTTATGATCCAAAATGCAGATGATTAATGTTTTTTTTTAAATAATGTTACATCCAACTCTATTCCAACTTCAATTTCAGTTTATATGTGTTTTAAATTTTTTAGAAATAGTTTAAACATTTTTATAAAATATAAGTATATAATACAATGAACTACGTGAATGAATTTATAGAAAATATTAAAAAAAATTTATAACCATATACGCAGTAAATTTTCTATCAATGCATGAATAGAGCTGTAGTTGCCTTGGGAGTTAGAAACGAATATGGTTACAACAACGCCCTTTTTGTGGTAAAAAAGCCCACCCCGAAAAAACAAAAAACCCAAAAAAATAAAAAATAAAAAATAAAAATCTAGAACCCGAACTAGGGTTTTGAAGCGATGGAGCAGCAGCCACAGAAGCAGTGGAAAATCCTCGAATTTTACAGCGGGATCGGTGGTTTGGTAAGCTCACGACCTCAATCAGTGTTTCTCTCCGTCGATCGAAATCCATCATTTGGTGTTTCATCGTCTATCTTGTTTTACATGCAGAGGTACTCTGTGGAGAAATCAGGGATCAGTGGGAGTGTTTTGGAAGCTTTTGATATAAACGATAAAGCCAACGATGTTTACGAGTTCAATTTCGGTCATCGCCCTTTTCAGGTCCTCCTCGTCTCTCTCTCTCTAACATGTTTTTAAATAATGTGTGATTGTTTTAGTTATATCTGAATTTAGAGTTATATTGTTCACAAATGATATGGTGCCCAGATAATCTAATGTGTTTTTTCAATGCACTTTACTATCCATTTTTATTATTGCATTTAAGATTGTTCTGTGGAGCCTGCTTGGATACTCTGTTGTTCTTGTCTATTACCTCTGCACCCAAAAGCATGATAAACCTTTATTGTTTCGACTGAATTTTTGTCACCATCGATGGAAAAATGCGACATTTTTGGATTTTGGTGGGTGGGTATGATTTAAGGATTTGTGAATACATGTGAATACAAGAACAATAACAATAGCTACAACGATAACCACCACTACTATAAAGATTGTCTAAATATTCATCATTCAATTCCATCAAGGGCCATGTCTTCTAAAACACAGACATTCAATATGTCTCTCTTGCAGTCATCCAATTCTCTTTTTTTTGTCTACCCCTTTTCCTGGGAGCCCCTTCAATGATGACTATGATATTCCTGTTAACCGGTGCGTTCACTGGCCCTTGTTGCACATGTCTGGACTGATTCCAACGATTTTCCTCATCTTATCCTCTATTGGAGCAATCTCTAACTTTCATGAATATACTCATTCCTTATTCTATTATTTCTTGTCTTGCCAATCATTCTTCTCAACATTTTCATCTCAATTACACTCATCTTTTGAACATATTGTTTCTTAATAGCCCAACTGTTTCATCCATAAAGCAATGTTGGCTTTATTGTTTTCTCATGGAAATTCAATTCAGTTTCATGGGTATTTTGCCAACCAGTCTCACACATGACATAATTATTCTCTATTTCACAAATTTCACATAAAAATGTAAAAGTTAGTTACTTGGGTTTTGCAGGGTAACATACAAACACTTACTTATGGTGATCTTGACAACTACCAGGCTGATGCGTGGCTTCTATCACCTCCATGCCAACCATACACACGGCAAGGTCTTTACCCTTTTTATTCCCCCTTTTTATAGATTTCTTTATGCTTTTATTTGATTTTGATTGTTCCATGGAGCCATTAATATGTGTAGAATTTGCTGTTAAGGTCTCCAGAAGCAATCTGCTGATGCACGGGCCTCCTCTTTTCTCAAAATACTTGATCTTATCCCACACATGTCTCGACCTCCACTGATGCTTTTTGTGGAGAATGTTGTTGGGTTCGAGGTCCAATTCGCACAAAAAATTTAATGTTTGATATTGCTATTCAATATTCATATCAAACAACACACACGTCTGAAGGTTTGGATCCTTATTTTGAATGACCTGTTTTGTTTTATTTTGCAGACATCTGATACACATGGTATGATGGTGGAGGTTCTGAAGAAATCTGGTTTTGTTATGCAGGAATTTGTGTTGAGCCCAATACAGTTTGGCATACCATATTCAAGACCCCGGTACTTTTGCTTGGTATATTAACTTTAGCATCACATTTAACTCATTTGTCCACTAACACAAGGTTTTTTTGTTTCCATTTGATCTTTCATTTCCACTGATTTGGAAAATAAATACCATTACATATGCACAGTTCTGTGTTTTTCTGCTGATTTTGAAATATTTTTACCATGTTAGGAAACATTTGTCCCTCATATGCTCATTTAATGCCATACTAAGCTCTCATATGTAGTTGCTCAATGTATTGTCTCACTGTGTCCATTTCTATATGAACCCAAGTGAATGGTATGTTCATCTCATAACTACCATGTATTGTCCTATAAATTGCAGGCAAAGAGAGAACCTGTGTCATTTCAAAACCCATTATTCAACAACCAGCTTCTCTGGACTCCCACTGTCTCCATGACACAAGAGGATTCTAAGTTATATCCAAATACAAGATGTGAAGAGTCACAAATATCTCGTCAACCGATAAGCAATTTTCTGGAAATTCCATGTTCCTCTGCTCTCAAGGACCAGGGATCGCTAGGGGACTGTTGTGTCACTAATGTTAGCCAGTTTGCAGTTCCTCGGAGCTTGATAGAGAGGTGGGGAAATGTTATGGGTATCCTTTTGGTCTTCTTATCCTACAAGTCAGCAATAGTGTTTTTTTTGCTGGTTTAGATGCATTGTGGATGTTTGCACCCCCCCCCCCCCCCCCCCACACACCCCCAAAAAAAGAGAAGAAGAAGAAGAGATAGTGGGAGAGAGAGAAAGGAAAGGAAAGGAAAAGGAATAAAAAGAAAAACAAAATATCCAATGCATTCACGTGTGTGTGTGTGGGGGGGGGGGGGGGGGGGTTATTTCTACTTACGTGGCTTGAAGCTTTGAATCCTTGATAGAAAAAAAGACATTGTCTACCCGGAATCGACACGCTGTTGCTGTTTTACAAAAAGCTATAATCGCTATGTGAAGGGTACTGGCTCCTTTCTGGCCACTGTCCAAGTAGGATAAATGTTTTGCTTTGCATCATTCTCATTTCATGCCAATAATTCATAGTGGTTATTCACATGCATTTGCTGGTGCCTTCTTTTTGCAGCCTGACAAGAAATCTGAAGCATTACCTTTGAATGATTTGGGTCTTAGGTATTTCACCCCTCGGGAGGTAAAAATACTTGTTTGTGTCTTGCCTTCTGGACAGATATCACATTACCAACAACTGATTTCTTGAACATCAGGTTGCCAACTTGCATTGCTTCCCAAAGGATTTTCAGTTTCCTCAGCACATTAGCCTCAGACAACAGTAAGTTATCCATGACTTTTCTGCCTCCTATTATACAGCAAAATTTATCCCATGGGACAAGACTTATTGCTTTGGTTATTATTGACAAAGGTTTTTCTTCTTTATTTTGTACTTCAACCCAGAATGTTAAGCATTTGTTCGCAACAAATGAAGGTGGTAGGATTAATGCCTTGTTTCAGAAAAAAAAAATTGACATAAGTTGATTTTTTTTAATCTTGGTTTTTATTTTTGAGAAAAAAGATTGCATGTCTGTGCAATCCATTTTGATATCTGTGCCGTTCTCACCTATATACTGCCTAGTTGTGTCATTAGTCATACTCATACTTGATTAAACCCTTCTTCCCTTCGTTTGCTTTATGAATAGCTTATTCAAGGATAGACTTAGATGATTTTCTGCCTATTTGTTTCTTCTCTGTTTGGGTTTTCTTTTTTAGATATAGTTTTGTATGGATAAGCAGGAATAAATTATGTCTCTCTTATAACTATTAATGTTCATTCTAACTTACCATGGCATAATTATCACAGCTCATTCACACCAAAGGAACATGTTTTTTCAATTAAGTATATTCTTCACTAATCACCTTTTCATTTGCGAAACAAATGACTCAATTTAAATTCGATTTATTCCAACAGTAACACACGAAGAACGGGGGGGCTAAATAAGGTTTTAGAGTTTTATTTTCATACACAACTAACCTTCCTGGTGTAGTAGGAGAAAGGAAATGTATCCATACATGCAAGCAACCTGTTATGTATCTACTCAATACACCAAAAGCACTAAATGAGCAGAGAGGAGGTCCAAATGACACAACACTTTCTTTATGGTGGACAACGTGACAACTCTAACCTCTCCTGATTTTTATCTGCAGATATGCATTGCTGGGAAACAGCGTGAGCGTGGCAGTGGTCGCTCCCTTGCTTCAATATCTATTCTTTGAATCCTATTCTCCATGAGAATGTGCTTTCCAGACACTAAAGCAAAGGCTTACTTCGTTATAGTCTACAAGACATCCAAATGAGGATCTTGGTTGGTTAGCCAGTGCTCCATCCCGCTGAAATTGCAAGGCGAATTAAGATTTTGCAATCAAAGGCCAAAATCACTAGATTAACCTTATTGAAGGCACATTATTGTCGTGTGTGATGAAAAAATTCCAGACAAAAATTGTTAATGAAGGATAACAAGATTGTTGACTATTTTCCTCCCTTTGTGTACGTTTACATTTTGATAGTCAAATATATTTTGTTGATTAGATTAACTTTATTGATGTATCTCGTTCAAAATTGTTTATATTTTCATTGGAGTATATATTTTACCTTTTATAAAATAGATTGATACCATTTCAAATATATACTTCACCTTTTATGATCTTTTAAGAACTTTCAATCCATTTTATGCGTATTAAAAATAAAGTACAAAGCAAATCCATGTGAGGAAATTGTTGAAGCAACTCATGTAGACATGTACTTTGCTTTTAATCAGCATTAACCTTTAGAATCCACTGGCTCTAGAATACTTGGTTTCTTCAATTCAAATTTAATATGTTTAAACTATGCCTTCATTTATTTTGAAGTGTTGAATGACGTGGCTCTGCATCGCACTTCATTCTTGTCTTCATTGGAGTGACATTCCATGGTAAAGAAGAGGTTCATTCGTCCCTACAAAGAATGGAATGGACAAGTTCCAAAATCCAAATCCACCAAACCATGCTACATTTTCTCAATCCTTCCAAACAAAATAGAGTGAGAGAGATGGCGATGTTAAAATTTATAATTAACTTGAGTGAATCTTAATTAAAACCGGTTTGAGTCTTAGGCACCGTTTGGATATGAGTTTAAGCAGATTATGCGTTTAAAAAGCAAAAAAATCTCAAACTTATTAGATCCAAATATATTTTTAGCTTTTAACTTTTCAAACCACCTTTCCTTTTTAGGCAGAAAAATCTTATGATTGAAAATATAATAAAACATAGCTTTTCAAAAACTGAGTTTAAAACACAAGATTTTAAGAATCTTAACATTTCAATCTCACATCTAAACACAACCTTAGGTCCATTTGCCTTGGCGGTGGAGTCGACTAACTCTGGCGGATGCAAATGCTAAAACAAATAGGTTATTGTCCTTCTACGTTGACAACCCAACAATCCCTTGTCGCATGTGGTTTTTCCCTTCTTTTTTTCATGTTTCCTGTCTTTGGAAAAACACTGCTTCGCCCCTACAACTACCCCCCTCCCCCCCGCGTCTTGGCACTACGAACGCCGGACGCCCGTGGACGCCAATTCAAACGGACCCTCATATAGTTTGAACCGGCACCTTTTTGTTTTACAAAAGCTTTTTTCTGTATTGAATAATTGAGAGAAAATATGACTTTCAAAAATAATTTGAGCAAAACCAAAATTAATGGTTAGATAAACACTTTTTTTCATTTAAATTTTATGTGAAATTTAGATATAGATTTAAATAAGGGTTGAAGATGACCTAACAAGAAATATAATTTATTAAAGATATCTATATACTTTAATAAATTATATGAATTTATTTTCACAATATGTATTAAATATTTAATAACAAGGTATTGCAAAATACATGGGACAATAAGTAGGACTGTAAAATGAGTTGAGTCATAATTTTTATACTGCCCCAAAATATAATCTCATATACCCAATTAGCCATCCAACGAAATATATATCTCTTTATGTGCATTATATATCTTTTTAATTTATTTTTACATTTGTTAAAATAGATTCATTTAATTCAAAATATAATGACATACATTTTTCATTAAAATATATAACTTATATATATAATGTTTACTATTTAAAAATATTTTAAAGATTGCATTTAGGGCTGTACTGACTTTATAAAAAAAAAAGTAAGAAAAATGTTAAACTCGATCACTTTACAGTAAGACCACAAGTGTTTTTATTTTTAGAAATAATAAACATATTCTAATTAGGTATGCTTTGATAAATAATGTAAATCAGTCCATTTCAAGTTAAATGAACCCATTTCTAATAAATTTTAAATTTTTTTTAATGAGATATATACATTATTTGACGAAGCATATGATTAATTGAATTTCTAACTAGGTATATAAACTTGAGTGTTGTTGTACAACAGTTTTTATTTTAGTCCCCACACTTCTAGTCTTATATGCATCGATTAGAAAATCTTTGATAAATTTTTTTATGTTTTCTATAAATGTGTACATGTAATTAATTGAAGTATATAAATTATTAGATGTATCTCACTAGATGAGATATATTAATTTTAAAAATTCATAGATGTACACGTCGTCGAACACTCACTCCCCGTTTGGATAGCGGAATTGAATTATTCCGGATAGATAACTATGCCAGTATAGATAACAAATCTACTGGAATAAGAGATTTTCTGTTTGATTGTGTTTTTGTTTAATCTCATTGGAAAACGTAAGAATAAATGTTGAGTTGTTTAGTTGATAAAGAATAAAATATAAATAAAGTGTAAAAAAATTGATTTGACATGTGGGCCCCTTGATGCATAAGAGGTGTTGATAGGTGATTTGATGTGATAAAGTGTAAAAAGTTGATTTGACATGTGGGCCCATGGGAATAAATAAACTTAGTATAACTTATCCTAGGGGTTACTTAGAATTGTTATACTCTCTTATACTCGTTTAAACTGGCTTAGTAATACTAAGTTATACTTTGTAAACAAACAACCATTTTTCCTATCCATTCTTATACCACCCTTATACTATTCTTATCCTAGCTTATTCCGCTTCTCAAACGGGGTGTCAAAGAATCGCATTTGAAACCACTTTGAGTGCTCCATTTATGAGGTATGCGTGCCTTCATTTTCTTTAATTTGATAAAGTATGGAATGAAGTGGCTCTGAATCACACTTCATCCTTGGCTTCATTGGAGTGACATTCTCTCCTTTATAAAACCATGGAATGGACGACCTCCAAACCCTCGAAACCATACAGCATTTTCTCAGATTTCCCAAAGAAGATTGAGCGAGATTGAGAGAGATGGCGATGATCGTGGACCCCCTCACGTCTCGCATCTTCGATGTGGTCACCAACATGGCCAAGGAAGAGGTGATGCTGCTGCTCGGCATCAAAGGCGATCTCGAAAGCCTTGCGGAGAGGCTGGACATGTTCAAGGCCTACCTCCAAGACGCGCAGAGGAGGGGGGTCCAGGACAGGTCCGTCTCTCGCTGGCTCAAGAAGCTGAGGGACGCCATGTACGATGCCGACGACATCATCGACGAGTGCGAGGCCAAAGGTGTGGAGCTGCAGAAACAATCCGCTTCGGCGTCTTCTATGGTACGCTGTTGTTACCCTTCGCTGCTCTCTTGTTTCCGTAAAGTCGTGTTTCGTCATGATATCGGGTACAAGATTAAGGGTGTTAATGCTAGGCTGGATTTCATCTTTAAGGAGAAATCTGATCTATCACTGAATCCATTAGCCAGACATGATGAGGACGATGTCCTCTCAAGGGCTACTAGAGCGAGCCGACAGACGATTCCTCTTAATTTGGAGTCGGAAGTCGTTGGCATCGAAGATGATGTCACCAGTCTAGTGAATTTATTATCAGATGAGGGTAAAGCGAAGGACGTTGTTTTGGCGATTGTGGGTATGGGTGGGATTGGCAAGACCACTCTTGCTCAGGCGGTCTTTAATGATGGACGAATTCAGGCGAAATTCGATGTTAAGATATGGACGTGTGTAACCCAACACTACTCTGATGTTGATCTCTTGAAACAAATCATCAGATCTGCTGAAGGTAGTCATGGGGATGCACAAGAGAGCGGGGAACTTTCTCTCTTAGTTGAAAAAACAATCAGAAATAAAAGATTACTTCTTGTGTTGGATGATGTTTGGGTTGCAAGGTTCTGGGTTGATCTACTGCGGTTTCCTCTTCAGAGAGGTACCGCTAAAAGTAGAGTCTTAGTAACAACTAGGAATGAACTTGTAGCGAGGGAAATGGGGGCCATTCACTTTCATAATGTGAATTTACTTAGCAACAAAACTGGTTTGTTGATGCTTTGCAAGATTGTGTTCGGCAATGAGGGTGTTGAAGAGGGTGTGAGGGAAATCGGGGAGAGGATTGTTGAGAAATGTCATGGTCTTCCTCTGGCAATTAAAACCGTAGCAGGGGTTCTCAAGACAAAACTAGGAGTGTGAGGGAGTGGGAAAATGTTCTTCACAGTGAAATCTGGTCTTCTAGTGAGATTCCAAGTGGGATCCTGCCAGCTTTATATTTGAGCTATCAGGACCTACCATCCCGTCTTAAGCAATGCTTCGCTTATTGCTCTTTATTTCCAAAAGGTTGTGTATTGCAACGTCATTTTGTAATTCAATTTTGGATATCAGAGGGATTTGTATCAGCCAATGGGGATATGTCTTTGGAGGAAGTGGGAGAAGAATATTTCAAGGAATTAGTGAAGAGATGTCTATTTAAGATAGATCCTCACTATGTTGATGAGAGTGAATGCACAATGCATGATCTCATACTAGATCTGGCTGCATCAATGGCGGATGATGAGTACTATAATGGAGGATTACAAGGACTTATAGATGTTTCCACCAAGCCTCGACATGCATCTATTGTAGATGATGAGGTCACGACAATTCCAAATGCAATCGCAGTGCATGAGAGTATGAGGACAATCATATTTTGGAAAACTCCTCAATTGAAAATCATTCAAGAAGATCTTTTTGACAAACTTAGGAGATTACGGGTATTAAATCTTTCTAAGACAGAGATTGTGAACCTCCCACGCAATATAGGGAACCTCATACACTTGAGGTATCTAAATGTTTGTGGAACAAGAATTAAAGAGTTACCAGAATCTGTGGCTCTCCTCGTGAATATACAGTTCATGCTCATCCAAAAGTGTGAACACTTGCACAACCTTCCTAATGGCATTGTGCAATTGCGCAAACTGAGGTCCCTCGACCTTTGGGACACCCCGCTAAGCAAAATGCCTTTGGGCATAGGAAGACTTGAAGACCTTCGTGTGCTCAAAGGGTTTGTTGTGACTACAAATGAAGACAACAGTAGCAATATGGAAGAGTTAAAATCTCTCTCTAAGCTCACGTGGCTCTTTATACATCACCTCGGGAGAGTGCAAAGGGAAAACGAGGCAAACAAAGCAGATCTTGGAAGCAAGCTCCACCTCATTTACTTACGATTGTACTGCGATGATGTTGTGGATGTGGAGGAGGGAGACAAGGAGAGAATAAAGCAAGTATTTGAGGAGCTCCACCCCCCTTCCTGTGTAGAGTCCCTTGAAATCAATGGTTTCTTTGGCCGTGAATTGCCGAGTTGGTTGTCAGCATCAAATCCATCATCCTTCTTAACTTGAGAATTGAGTTTGTCAATTTTAAGTTTTGCGAGCAACTCCCGTCGCTCGGACGACTTCCCGAACTCGATTTCCTCCATATCGAAGGTGCATCGGCGGTTGTGACGGTTGGTCCTGAGTTTTTCGGCGATAGCAGGGGAGGTTTCCCCAAGTTGAGAATAATGCAGATAGAAAATATGCCAAACTGGGAAGACTGGCAGCTCACAGAGTGGCTTGAAGATGGAGGGTCACCGTTGCTGCCTCATTTAAATTTCTTGTTACTTGATGATTGTCCAAAGCTGAAATCGATCCCAAAGTGCCTTTTACAGCATGCGAAATCATTGATGGAGCTATCTATTATTAAAGCCAATAGCCTCAGCACACTAACGGATAACTCAACATCAATTAAGAATGCGCAAATATGGGATTGCCCCCGTCTGGAAGCCATCTCCGATCTTTTCCAACTCGAGGTCTTGGACCTTCGAAGATGTCCCATACTGAAAGGGATGGACAGATTGCCCTCCCTCAAGTACTTGTTTATAAATGACACGCAAATGGAGGCATTGCCGGGCTGGTTGAAAGGCTTCACGACTCAACTAAAGAAGTTGGTACTGTGGGCCAGCCCCGAACTCTTAAGGCAATGCCTTCCCCCAATGGTTCTGATTGGGTTGAGATCATCCAGCACATATCCCATGTCGAAGGCTTCGTTGATGAGTCAGGGGAGAAATTTTCCCACACCAAGAACCCCTACTCCTTCCAGACCAACATGATCCAGCAATGATCTTAAATGAGGTATAATTAATTTTCTCTTGATTTTAGTTTTGAAGATGATGAATGAACCACTGACAAAAGGGGGTCATTTATTGAATTGCAATCTCTCCCTCTCTGTGCAGGAAATCCACTATGCCTCCATCACAACCGTTCGGCGCCATCCCCCTCGTCGGGCCTGAACCGGACCTGGTCGAGGTCATTCGCGAAGCTTGAGAGAGGTAATAGAAAAATAAGGTTTGCGCTCTCTTTCTATCTATGAAGAATGAAGAATCTAGTGCTTATAGAGCCAAATAATATATGTTTGATGTTGTTGTGTCTTGTTATGTAGTCTTCTTGTTAATTTCACAAACCAGGTTGCTCATGAAATTTTTTTGTGCTTTTCATTTAGTGTTGGGAAACAATTTTTCGAAAATCAATTACTGGAAATATTGATCCGTTTCACCGGTTCTTTAGAAAAATCAGTTCAACTTAATTTTTACACGAGCATTGTTACACAGCCTTTTTACAGTCATAAATACGGTCTCATATATCTCTTTGGCCCCCTCTACTCACGGTAATGAGGTATATCATTCGTTGGAATTTTTGTCAATTATTTTATGAAGAGTTTTGTTAACAAGTGCCCTTACATTTATTGCTAACTTTAGGAAATCAAATAAATCGAATTATAATATGAATCAATAAATTAATTTTTTTAAAAAAAATACAAACAATACCCCTAATAAATTCACCATCATTTTTTCCCTCCCATACCCAAATTTTTTCTTACATATAATGAAAGATATAAAAGTTAAATTTTAGCATCTGCTCTATAAATAAAACTACAAAGCATTTTTTTTTCATTTATCACGAATCCGCCTACGACGATTTAATGTGAAGCACTGGTCGGAAGCATGCAAGGCCATTTATTCATCATATATTGAAATAAATTCAAATGATAAAAAAAAAACAAAAAATGGAGGTGCATATAAAATATTTTTTTAAAAGAAAAATTAAATTAAACAAAGAATGAAAATAAAGCACCTTATATACCGCACAAAAAATATTTTCACATAAGCAACACTAAAACAAGTATCACAACCATATGAGATATGAGATAAGAACAAAAATGCAAGGGAATGTACATTTTTATATTTTTGGATGAAACTTTTGTGGAAGAAGAGGGAGAGTAGAGAGAAAAAAATTGGGTACGGGAGGGAAGAGAAAAAAAGGTGGTGAATATATTAGGGATATTGTTGATATTTTTCTAAAAAAATTAATTTATTAATTCATTTCATAATTAAATTTGTTGGGTTACCTAAAAGTTAGCAAGAAATGTAAGTTAATAAGTCCCTAGAGCACTCGTTAACAAAACCATTTTATAAATGATACTATTCATTTAATTGAATTTCACATTTCATAAAATACATACTCATTAGATGAGGTATGTGATTTAAAAAAAATAAAATAAATGTGTGGATTGCTTTTGGGACGATAAAGGTAAAATATATGATGGTAGCATCTGGAGCCAGTTAATCTGGAAGATGATTTTTTCGAGCAAAAAAAAAAAAATCAACAATTAATCAAAAAATGTAATAAGAGCTGCCTTTTCTTTGATGACATTTTATAGAAGTGCCCGTGCCTTGTTAGTTTAAACTTCTATTCGTTATCTGTTTGAAATCAATGATCATAATTTTTTTTTACAATAAAAAAATATTACACTACTCTTGTCATCTGTCTAGAGTCTAAATGGAATGCTCATTTGATGGTCATTTAACAATCGTTCAATTTTTTTATATGAATAGGTGACATGAGCATTTAATCTAATGTTACTGGACATCATCGTTAAATAGCCAACTGATTTTATGTAAGATTTTGCATTTATATATAGAATTAAGGTGTTTTCTCCTGTGAGCTACACTTTATTTAATCCTGCCGAGATTATAAAGAATGTGTATGGGAGTCCATCCTAAATAAATTAATTCAAGTTTATTATTATTATTATTATTATCTTTTATCATAACGAGCTTCATTTGGTAGATTTTTAAAAAACTAATATATGGTGATATCTGATTTTTTTGGGTTAAATCTCTTGAACTATGAGATTCAAATTCATATTCTCATTGTCTATCGAGTTTCGTAGATTTCTTGTTTTTTATTTCGATATTTTGAAGAAGATTTGAAGAGCTTAAGTGTATACGAATATAATGCTCTGATGGTTTTCATGAATTTGGATTCCAACATGAGTTTCCTCTCAGGATGAGGATGCATGACAATTAGTGAATCTGAAATTCAGTGATCCAGAGGTGTACAAAATGGAAATAAACCTGCATATGAAGCCATATTAGTTGAAGAAGATAACAAACAGGTATGACTTAAACAGTTTTTTCTTTTTTTTCAAGTGATCTTAAAGTAGATAACATACAACATTTTCTTGTTAGAAGTTGAGTCATTATTCTGCAATATGCACTTATGCAGAATATTGGATTGTTAGAAGTATCAGAAACAAGGTTGTGTGACCCAGTTTTCCAGTAAATCTGCGTGGGATAAATGGTTTCAAAAACAAATTAATGATCTACAACAAATTCTGTCATCAAATGTATAACAGGTAACTAAGTTTCTTCCCTTCTGTTAGCACATTTATTTATCTTCTGATAACCTTCACGTCCATATTTGTGAGTTCTACAACAAAGTTGAACAAACATTGTCATGAATCAAATTATCAGGCAATGTTTGGAAACAAGTTTGAGAGAGAGTTTTCACTTAAAGTCAGCTTAAGAAAACATCTCTCATGGAAGCATGATTTTGTCAAATTCTTGTAAAGCTGATTTTTAAAATTGAAAGTTGTTTTTTGCTTACTTCAAATTATTGTAAAGTTGTAAAGCTGAGACCGCTGGGCACTTGGAAACGAGTTTTGATTTAAGTTTGATCATCACATAAGCAAAATCTTTAAAAGCTGCCCAAACCCGTTTTGAAATGCTATCTAAGTGTATATAACCCGTTGGAACCTGAGTACAGATATTGAAAGATAAATACGGTGGACATGGAATGGGTGATCGTAGGTGGCCAACCATTGGGGCGAGGGCTTCGGCGCTTTGCAAAGGTATATTTGGTGATTATGTGGAGTTTCATAAGCTCATTCAATGGGAGGTTGGCTCTGGTTAGGGCATTCAGTTTTTGAGCAAAGTATGGTGCGGGGAGGTTCTTCTGTTATATATTGTGGAGTCTGATGATGTGCGTAGAGGATTGTTGGCATATCATATTTTTCATTAGGTTTTAGGGTTTTTATTTCGGCGTGACCATTGTAAAAATTTCTGGTTGATAGTGGATTGATCTCTGGTGTGCTCCGTGGATGTAGGCATGATTTGCCAAACCACGTAATTTTTTGTGTCTTTCTTTCGATTTGTTTGTTTATTTCTTTAATTGGTTGCATCTCAAGATCCAAAATTCATAACAACCTCTATGTGTGAGGTTCCCGGACATCTGCATACTCGCTCTTCGAATCGTCAAGCAGAGCCAGTCCGCGAATTCTGGTCGGATGATGGGGGCATGTGCAGATGGATGATCTCCTTGCGCAGGTCTCGTATGTCGTCCGTGGAGGTGTCACAGCTTCAATCAATGGCCAAATGCTTGGCAGCGTTGAATGGGTGCTTTGGGTCAGCATCGGATCGGCCTTGGTGGTTACCCAAACCTTCACGTTGCTTCACTGTTAAATGTTGTTATGACGGGTTCCGTCTTGGGCTCCCGTCGGCCCCCTTTGCGTGCAGAAGTCCATTGCAAATTTGGCGTCTCAAGATTCCAAAGAAAATTAAGGTCTTCATGTGGCTCCTTGTCCACAAGAGGCTTCTTACTAAAGTATACCGTGCAAAGTGGAGGAGAGACATGCTGATTTCGTGTGGACTGTGTGGGGAAGCTCCAAATATAGTGGTCCACTTATTTTGTCAGTGTCGGAATGTAACAGCCTTATGGAGGGAGGTGAGCACCACAACTTCGGTCACCCCCTTTCATTCGCTTGAGGAGATGTGGGAGGCCGGTGAGGATCTTTGCGGGTGTTCGGCCCCGGGACTTGCGAAGTGATCCGCTTGTTCGTCCTCATTCAGATTTGTATCAACTCTTTTCATAAATAAAATCGGTTGGTAGTTTGAGAAATACAAATAAATTGTATATAATTAACCTATTAAATTGTGACTTTCAAATTCATGTTCTCATTATTTATCTGATATATAGCCTTTATGTTTTGTATTTTGATGTTTCCAACAAATGCAGGTGGAGGAGAGCAAGAACTTGTAGTTAAAACAAAGCTGCTCAGTTAAATGCATTGGGAGGTCAGGATTCAGGGGAATCCATTTCACATTCTTTGTACACACAAAAAAAAAAAATGTAGAACATGTATAGACCACAAGTGAAGTTGTAATTTGGATCCATTAGCTAGACATGATGAGGACGATGTCCTCTCAAGCGCTACTAGAGCGAGCCGACTGACGATTCCTCTTAATTTGGAGTCGGAAGTCGTTGGCATCGAAGATGATGTCACCAGTCTAGTGAGTTTATTATCAGATGAGGGTAAAGCGAAGGACGTTGTTTTGGCGATTGTGGGTATGGGTGGGATTGGCAAGACCACTCTTGCTCATGCGGTCTTTAATGATGGACGAATTCAGGCGCAATTCGATGTTAAGATATGGACGTGTGTAACCCAACACTACTCTGATGTTGATCTCTTGAAACAGATCATCAGATCTGCTGAAGGTAGTCATGGGGATGCACAAGAGAGCGGGGAACTCTCTCTTAGTTGAAAAAACAATTAGAAATAAAAGATTATTTCTTGTTTTGGATGATGTTTGGGTTGCAAGGTTCTGGGTTGATCTACTGCGGTTTCCTCTTCAGAGAGGTACTGCTAAAAGCAGAATCTTAGTAACAACTAGGAATGAACTCGTAGAGAGGGAGATGGGGGCCATTCACTTTCATAATGTGAATTTACTTAGCGACAAAACTGGTTTGTTGATGCTTTGCAAGATTGTGTTCGGCAATGAGGGTGTCGAAGAGGGTGTGAGGAAAATTGGGGAGATGATTGTTGAGAAATGTCATGGTCTTCCTCTAGCAATCAAAACCGTAGCGGGGGTTCTAAAGACAAAATCTAGGAGTGTGAGGGAGTGGGAAAAGGTTCTTCATAGTGAAATCTGGTCGTCCAATGAGATTCCAAATGGGATCCTGCCAGCTTTATATTTGAGCTATTAGGACCTACCATCCCGTCTTAGCAATGGTTCACTTATTGCTCTTTATTTCCAAAAGGTTGCAAATTGACACGTCATTTTGTTGTAGAATATTGGATATCAGAGGGATTTGTATTAGCCAATGGGGACATGTCTTTGGAGGAAGTGGGAGAAGAATATTTCAAGGAATTAGTGAAGAGATGTCTATTTAAGATAAATCCTCGATATCTTGATGAGAGTGAATGCACAATGCATGATCTCATACGAGATCTGGCTAAATCAATGGCGGATGGTGAGTACTTTACTGGAGGATTACAAGGACTTATAGATGTTTCCATAAAGCCTCGACATGCATATATTGTAGAGTATGAGGCCACGACAATTCCAAATGCAATCGCGGTGCACGAGAGTATGAGGACAATCATGTTTGAAACTCCTCAATTGAAAAGCATTCAAGAAGATCTTTTTGACAAACTTAGGAGATTACGAGTTTTAGATCTTTCTGGGGCAGAGATCAAGAACCTCCCACGCAATATAGGGAACCTCATACACTTGAGGTATCTTAATGTTTGTGGAACAAGAATAAAAGAGTTACCGGAATCTGTGGCTCTACTCGTGAACCTACAGTTCATGCTCATCCAACATTGTGAACACTTGCATAACCTTCCTAATGCCATTGTACAGTTGCGCAAACTGAGGTCCCTCGACGTTTTGGATACCCTGCTAAGCAAAATGCCTTTGGGCATAGGAAGACTTGGATACCTTATTGTGCTCAAAGGGTTTGTTGTGACTACAAATGAAGACAACAGTAGCAATATGGAAGAGTTAAAATCTCTCTCTAAGCTCACGTGGCTCACTATATATCACCTGGAGAGAGTGCGAAGGGAAAACGAGGCAAACAAAGCAGATCTTGGAAGCAAGCTCCACCTCATTGATTTACTATTGAGTTGTGATGATGTTGTGGATGTGGAGGAGGGAGACAAGGAGAGAATAAAGCAAGTATTTGAGGAGCTCCACCCCCCTTCCTGTGTAGAGATTATTCAAATCAATGGTTTCTTTGGCCATGAATTGCCGAGTTGGTTGTCAGCATCAAATCCATCATCCTTTTTTAACTTGAGAGGGTTGACTTTTGTCAATTGTAAGTTTTGCGAGCAACTCCCATCGCTTGGACAACTTCCCCAATTGGAGTTACACCATATGGAAGGTGCATCGGCGGTTGTGACGGTTGGTCGTGAGTTTTTCGATGATAGCAGGGGAGGTTTCCCCAAGTTGAAAACGATGCAGATAAGAAATATGCCAAACTGGGAAGACTGGCAGCTCACAGAGTGGCTTGAAGATGGAGGGTCACCGTTGCTACCTTGTTTAAAAAAGTTGTTACTTGATGATTGCCCAAAGCTGAAATCGATCCCAAAGTGCCTTTTACAACATGCGAAATCATTGATGAGTCTATATATTTATGAAGCCGGTAGCCTCAGCACACTGATGGATAGCTCAACATCAGTTAAGAAGGCGTACATATGGGATTGCCCCCATCTGGAAGCCATCTCCGATCTTCTCCAACTCGAGGACTTGGTCCTTCGAAGATGTCCCATACTGAAAGGGATGGATCGATTGCCCTCCCTCAAGTACTTGTTTATAAAAGACACGCAAATGGAGGCATTGCCGGGCTGGTTGAAAGGCCTCACGACTCAACTAAAAAAAATGTAGAATATGTATAGACCACAAGTGAAGTTGTAATTTGGATCCATTAGCTAGACATGATGAGGACGATGTCCTCTCAAGCGCTACTAGAGCGAGCCGACAGACGATTCCTCTTAATTTGGAGTCGGAAGTCGTTGGCATCGAAGATGATGTCACCAGTCTAGTGAATTTATTATTAGATGAGGGTAAAGCGAAGGACGTTGTTTTGGCGATTGTGAGTATGGGTGGGATTGGCAAGACCACTCTTGCTCAGGTGGTCTTTAATGATGGGCGAATTTAGGCGCAATTCGATGTTAAGATATGGACGTGTGTAACCCAACACTACTCTGATGTTGATCCCTTGAAACAGATCATCAGATCTGCTGAAGGTAGTCATGGGGATGCACAAGAGAGCGCTGAACTTTCTCTCTTAGTTGAAAAAACAGTCAGAAATAAAAGTTTATTTCTTGTTTGGATGATGCTTGGGTTGCAAGGTTTTGGGTTGATCTACTGCGGTTTCCTCTTCAGAGAGGTACTGCTAAAAGCAGAATCTTAGTAACAACTAGGAATAAACTTGTAGCGAGGGAGATGGGGGCCATTTACTTTCATAATGTGAATTTTCTTAGCGACAAAACTGGTTTGTTGATGCTTTGCAAGATCTTTTTGAAAAACTTAGGAGATTACGGGTATTAGTTCTTTCTGTGACAAAGATCGAGAACCTCCCACGCAATATAGGAAATCTCATACACTTGAGGTATCTAGATGTTTCTAGAACAAGAATGAAAGAGTTACCAGAATCTGTGGCTCTCCACGTGAACCTACAGTTCATGCTTATCCAAAAGTGTGAACACTTGCACAACCTTCTGTTGAAGAAGATTGTAATATGTGAAGTGGGTCCTTGATGAATAGTTCAACATCGGAAAATTGGAAGAGAAATTTTCAATTCAAAAGTGAATCAACTTCTAGAAGGATGTCTTGAAAAAGATAAAGGGGGGACCACACATGCTACACATGCTACATGTGTACGCGCCTACGCGTGTAGGCGCATTATTAGGCATTAATATTGTTTGGTGAAACACATTCTTCACATATTCTTTATTTTGTTCTTTTTTTGTTTTTTTAGGAAGGATAGTCATAAATGTTATCCCAATTTTACAAAATAAGGATAAAAAAATTGAGACAAAATCTATTCCACTTTTTATGCAGAACAAACTATCTCCATTTTTTATCTCAAAATATGGATAATTGTTATTGCTTTATCTTTTTTTTTTAAGTCATGGGATAAAAAGTGATTTAATCTTCTTTTTTTTTTTTTTATCCTAGAACTTTATTTTCGTGTCAAACTAGTCCTTACAGGCCAACCATTACTAATCTCAAAACCCGTCTAATCACCAAGCGAGAGAGAGAGAGAGAGACAAAAAAAACAACCAAACCGTCTAATCAGTGCGGCCCACACCAAAAAGTGATCTGAACCGTTCCTTCCGGTAGGATTGTATGTCATACCAATAATCACGATCCGTCAAAATTAAGGATCACTGATTGCACGGTCCTGATCGGGTAGAACGCCAAAACCAGATTTGATTTTCACTTTCAGGTCTTAAAATCATCGATTTTTTTAAAATTTTTTATTCTCATAATTTATTTTTTTCAAATTTTGGTGAGAGAGGACGATCAGGAGATCAGAACCTCATTTGAAGGTCTGTACAACATGTATAGACCACTTTTTTTTTTTTTTATACTAAAATTAAACAATGTATCATGTGGAGTTGCCAGTTCAGGTCTTTTTTTTTTTTTTTTGGCACGTCTCTATAAAATGTGGTGATGCCTCCATGTAATATTTTTATTTATTTATGATATGATATTGTGTTTGGATTGTTCTGTTTACACGATTTATTTTGGGTTCTAGTGCACTTAGTCCTATATATATTGTATCAAATAAAATTTTTGTTTAAATTTTTAGTAAAATTCAGATATAGATTTGATTAAGGGCTGGTGTTGTTTTAATGATGTTTGTACTTATAAAAGATGAAGACCCTGCTTATAAATGCGTTTGTCTAGATATTATATTTGAAAAGTGAAAGATTCTTAAACATGGATCTAATAATATTTTAACATTTAGTTTTTCTTTCCCCTTTTCTTTCTTTTTTTTTTAAAAAAAAACCCAACGAATTGAAAAGACAACATTGTTTAAAAACTAAATTTGAAATATAAAATTTTAAGAATATCAACTCAACCATGCATCCAAATGCAGCCAGAATATATATGTCAAAGAATTTTAATGAATTTATTTTTAGAATATGTAAAAATAAAATAAAATAATGAGAAATTGAGTCTATCATTTTTCCTCAAAAAATCTTCCCAGTCAAGCCCTCCAAATATAATACAAAAACGCTGATACACCCATCCATTTTTCATTTTTCAGTCACGTTCGTAGTCTAAAAATGATCCACACCCTCAATTATCATCCGTCAGCCACATAATATCTAAAATAAACGTATGGAAGAACACTTGTATTATATTAAGGGGATCTCTAAAAGTAATTCAAACATAATGATGAGGAAGGATTCCTGAACACAAAGGTTTTTCTTCTGAAAATCTACATAATTTAATACGACATGATTAAGACCTCACAACCACTCATATGTTAGGCTTTGCAATTGCAAGGATTCTTCCTTCAAAAAATCTATGTTCCGTCTGAAAACACAGATTGAAAAATAGATTTTGGAATAAAGCTACATTTTAAAATGATTTTGACATCGGCTTTTATTGAGATATTTTTTTTTAATTCAAGAAACAATATTTGAAAGAAGTTGATGTTTAACAAATAAAGTTGATTTTCAATTAAAAAAATCGATTCCGACAAAAAAACAATGTTTCTGAGCTTTTTAAAATACAGATTTCGAGGAAAAAATTAAAAGGAATCCAGCTTCCGATTCTGAATTAATCCGTTCCATTTGACAGCACAATTTAAGTTTTTCAGTTTTTTAAAAAGCGGAATCCGCCCAATCGCCCAACCAAACGGAGCCTAAGAATTTAATGAGACGTGTCAAGGCTATGTGGTCAATCTTAGTGGTGTGTAATAAACAAAGTTAGTCAAAGTCACCCAAAAATAAATTCCATAGTCCCAGTGGCCATAACACAACGGTTTAGGGCTTGCCTGGTTAAAGGGGAGGTCTTGTATTTGAGTCTTGGCGTTGACTTACTCACCTGTTTGTTGGCTATTATTCGAAATAATTTTCCGTGGGATCGGGACAAACAGACGGAGGTAGCTTTTTCAGCTCGACCGTAAGATAACCACGAGAAGTCCCTCCGATATCAACAAAAAAAAAAAAAATTCCATACCAATACCAAATGAAAACAATTTCAAAATTTAATTCAACTAAAGGGATAGCCAAATCTTACCCAAAATTTTCAACAATCTTTTTTTTTTTCTTTCCAAAAAACCTCTTTTATTATATCAAATTAGTGAATAATTAAAAGAAAATATGATTCTTTTAAATACATAAAGAAAACTCAGAGTAATGATTGTGAACTTTTAATGGTTATGATAAAATTTAGTTATAAATTTAATTACCACTCTTTTAAGGCCCTATATTTGGAAAGCATTAACACTGTACGTGGCTATTGTAGCTTTTGAAAAAAAGAGCGCTCATACATTAATTCAGTTCGTTTTGCAACCCTCTGCATAGTCTTATATGTTATGATAGTACATTATATATTTGTTATTATAATGCATGAACTCTATCATAATATATAAATATTTTTATTTTTTTGAATGAAAAATAAATTAATGTATTTTAAAATATAATTAATTTAATATAATAACATATACTTAGAGAATATATAATTTTTTATGAGAAAAATGGTGTGGACACTCTGTGTGGAATGTATTTTTTTTCAAGAAGAAATATATGTTTGGATGTTTCCAGGGATCCGTCCACCGATATATATGGACTCTCAACCAACTGTCACCACCAAAAGAAAATTATTTCGTTCATTGTTTATTTCAGTTAAAAAAAAATCTAACAATTGAAAAAATCGTTATTTAAAAGTTAAATCTGAACTTAAGATTATAAAAATTTCAATTCAATCATGCAACCAAGTTAGAATATTCATTTCAATTAAATGCAGCTGGAATCTATATGTCAATGAATTGTATAAATTTATTTTCTTTCCAAACAATTCTTTTTAAGTCAAATAAGTAAATAATTAGGAGAAAATATGTTTTTTTTGTAAATGAATAAATAAAACCCAGAGTAATGATTGTATACTTTTAACGGTTTTACTCAAATTATTAGTAATATTTAGTTATAGATTTAAGTAAGGCTCAATATGACCTTTACCACACTTCTTAAGGCATTAATTGGAAAGCATTAACATTGTATGTGGCAAATGTGGTGTTTGGAAAATAGTGTTAATGCATATATAACCATATACATTAGGATAATGTAGTATATACTCGCCATTTTTTTATATACTATCATAGTGTTCGAAGGTTAAATTTTTTTAATTTTTTCAAATGAAAAAATATATTAATGTTTTTTAGTAAATATATTTTATATACCAATATTTATTTCAATCGAATATAATGTTTTCAAGAAAAAAAAGGGTGTAGAGGTGTTGAGTGTATTGTTTTCCAAGAAATAAATATTTGAATGTTTGAAAAATCCATCGATGGACTGAAATGGACCCGCCAACCGTCACCACAAAAACAAAATTCATTTGTTCATTATATTTTTTTTGAAAAAAAATGGTGTGGACGCAAGGTGTTGAACGTATCTTTTTTCAAGAAATAAATGTTGTTAAATGTGTATTTTTTCAAAAAAATAAATGTTTGGATGTATTCAAAATTCTGCCCAGCGACAGAAATGGACCCTCAGCCCACTGTCACCACTAAAACAAAATTCATTTGTTTATTATTATTATTATTTTTGAAAAAGAAAATGGTGTGGACACAATGTATTTTTTTCAAGAAATAAATATCTTTAAATGTACATTTTTTTCAAGAAATAATTGTTTGGATGTATCAAAAAATCCGTCGACGGACAGAAATGGACCCTCAGTCAAGTGTCACCGTCAAAACACAATTCATTAATGGGCACGTCTAGTCCCACCAACAAATTTTCTTAAAGGAAAAAAAAAATTCCGGTGTTTTGCTATATCCACCGATCCGACCAGTTCGATCGGATTTGGTTGTCATTTCAGGTTTTAGGCGACCGGATTTGATCGTCATTTTAAGTTTTGGGCGACTGAAACTGGTCGAACAGGATTTGTAATAAAGTTTATAATTTTTTTTTCTTGAAAATATAATCACATGACGTGTATCCTCCTTGAATCTTTCATATCACTCCAAGTCTGAATTGTAATATGAAGAGAATAAATAATTATTCTTAAATGTAGAATATAAGAACAATTTTTTTTACATAAGTTATTGATAAATTTCAAAAGCCAAATATAAAATGTGTTTGGGTCAACTGGGAGGTTTTTTGTTTTCAAATAAAGAATTATCTTAACAACGAATTCAAACGAAGCTTAAAAATGATATATATTTGTCTAATAAGATATTTTTCTATAAAAATTTGAATTAATTGAAAATATATATATTTACATTTTTTTGAGTCCCTTAGTTGTTGTTTGGATAAAAGAATAAATGTAGAATATGATGGATAAATCTAAAAATTTATTTGTTTACAAAGAATAAGTAGATATAGTTCTGAATCATGTTCGACCAATTACGATCGCCTAGAACCTGAACTGGTAATCAAGTCCGGTCGCCTAAAACCTGAAATGGCGACCGATTTCGGTCGAACTGGATTTGTGGGAACAGCAAAACACCGATTTATTTTTATTTTTTTTGATTGGTGGGATGAGAAATATACTTAGTAGGAATAGACACGCCCTTCATTAATTCATTATTTTGTTTTTGAACAAAAAAATAAAAATTGTATTCTAATTTAAAAATTAAATCAGTACAAAGTTCAAAATGGGAACATAAACACATTCGTTCACACATCCTTTGTACACGCACAAAAATATGTACATGTATAGACGACAAGTGAAGTAGTGGTTTTTTAGCTGGTTTGGAGTGGGCTTTGAGTCCCCAGGGGAGCATATGTGGCCTCTTTTGTTACCAATAAAATTAGGGTTTTTTTTTATAGTTTTAAGTCCATATAAACATATTTATTTAGTGATTGATTTCTTACTTCTTCGTATTTTATTTTTAGTTCACAGATTTAAAGGATATATTACTTTTTAGTCCTTATGAGGAATCTATCTCTAAATTATTTGATTTTTTTTAGTCCCTGAAAGAGACTAAAAACGAATATATCCTTTAAATCTGTGGACTAAAAGCAAAATGCGAAAAAGTGAGAGATCGATCTTTAAATAGGTATGTTTATAGTGACTTAAAATTAAAAATCCTTGAAATTAAAGCAGTGTTATCATGTGCAGTTGCCGGTTCAATCAGGTCACGTGTGCATGTCAGAAAAATGTAGTGATGCTTCCACATAATTTTTTTTTTTATTTATAATGTTGTATTTGGATTATACATAATTTATTTTGAGTTCTGGTACACTTTTATAACATTTTAAATTTGTAGTGAAATTTATTTATAGATTTAAGCAAATGCTGAAAATATCATATTATACATGTAAGGGCGGAGTCAGGAATTAGAGTAAGGGAGGGTCAGAGGGTCTAGGGAATGAGTAAGATATTTTTTTTATTTATAGATATATGATTGGTTAAGACGAAATCAAGACAGTTGAATAATGATCGTTTCGACAATCAATTTATATTGAAAGTTATTTTTTTACTTATTTTTTATATTTAGTGATATAGAATAATTTATAGAAGATATCTGAAAAATCTTGAAATCTCATTACTCTCATCACGAAAAAAATAAAATAAAATAAAGCTTCAAAATTTTAAAATATGAATATAAAGAAAATAATCGATCACAAAAACATATAAGGATTTTTTTAGTTTTTTATTTCATAAAGATATTTTCAAACTTAACTTCCAAAAAAAATATGAGAAACTCAATACAGTAAGGATGAAAAAATCAAAATAAACAAAAAAAAATCATTAAACCATTTGAATATGTGACCTTTCAACACCTCAAAATTAGATATCAAAGTGAAAAAAAAAATTATCACATTTTTTTAAAAATGACCCACGACTCTATATCTTAATGGGTGCTTAATACACTAAGTCCATTTTATAGTTCTATTTTAATTTGACACGTATAATGAAGTATATAAAATTAATTAAAGATGTATATATATATTTCATTATCTCTGTTTAGACTATTATAGAAAACGTAAATAAAAGATTTATATTTATTTTATATGAGCATGTACTTCATTTTTATAAAAAATTAATATACTTTATCATATGAGTATATACTTCAAAAAAATTAAATGTGTGCATGCTAATCAAGATGCAGAGAAGATTGCACAAAACATTTTTCAACATTAAATTCACTCATTTCAATATGGAGTTTTTTCATATACCCCTACAAAGATCTTATTTTGTCAAAAATATATATTTCATACAAAATAACGATCTCTCTCTATATGATCCTAATTAATCTACTTAGAGGTTATGTTATTATATATCATATTGTGTGTTTCTTATACATATCTTACATGATATTGTTTATTATTTTTCATTATGTATAATCATAAGATGTGATTTAAATTTGTGTTGTATCCCAGTATAACGGATGATATTTTAATATTCTAAATCTTTATTACATTTTTATATAAGAATATATGAAACACATTAACAAAATAAAGAGGATAAAATATTTTAACAAAATTAAGAAGTATTGAATATGTTAAGGAACTAATTACATAAGGGTATGTTAGTGTTTTGTGTTTTCAAAATTTTGAAATGAGACTTTTTTATGTATAATTTTAAAAAGTGGCTGATTTAGATATCTCTAACTTTTAGGAGATTTTCTTAATCATTTTCCCTTTATTCAAATTATAAGTGAAATTTAGTTATAGATTAAAATAAAAACTCAATATAACCTTTGTTACTCTTTTTAAGGTCCTATTTGGAAAGCATTATTAACACTGTGCGTGGTTAATATGGCGTCATTAATATATTCAGTTCATTTTGCAATCCCTTTTGTTGATTTATACATTATGATAATGCAATATGTATTTGCTATAGTAATGCACCATCTCTATCATAGTGTATAAATATTAAAATATTTTTACAATTTAATGAAAATATATCAATGTATTTTAATATATAATAATTCATTTCATATTATATTATTTTTTTTTATATAAAAAAAATGGTGTGGACCCTCGGTGTTGAATGTATCGTTTTCCCAGTAATAAATGTTTGTATGTTTCCAAGAATCCAAACACTTGTAATCTAAAAGTGGCCCCCACGTAATCTGTCAGCCACGTAACATCATAGAAAAATCAAAGCCATCTAGAAGAATTCTTTGGCATTATTAGCCGATTATCCCCAAAAGGCTAATTGAACATTGTAACAGTAGAAGTCAAAAGAATGTTCATTCGTTCAACTATTTAAGGCACCGATTGGAGTGAGCACCAATTCATTCTACAACACTGGTTCATTATCCTTTCTTTCTGTTGTCTGAGTGAGTCTTATTGAGAGAGATCGAGAGATTGAGAGAGATGGCGATGATCGTGGACCCTCTCACGTCTCGCATCTTCGATGTGGTCACCAACATGGCCAAGGAAGAGGTGATGCTGCTGCTCGGCGTCAAAGGCGATCTCGAAAGGCTCGCGGAGAGGCTGGACATGTTCAAGGCCTACCTCCAAGACGCGCAGAGGAGGGGGGTCCAGGACAGGTCCGTCTCTCGCTGGCTCAAGAAGCTGAGGGACGCCATGTACGATGCCGACGACATCATCGACGAGTGCGAGGCCAAAGGTGTGGAGCTGCAGAAACAATCCGCTTCGGCGTCTTCTATGGTACGCTGTTGTTACCCTTCTCTGCTCTCTTGTTTCCGTAAAGTCGTGTTTCGTCATGATGTCGGGTACAAGATTAAGGGTGTTAATGCTACGCTGGATTTCATTTTTAAGGAGAAATCTGATCTATCACTGAATCCATTAGCCAGACATGATGAGGACGATGTCCTCTCAAGGGCTACTAGAGCGAGCCGACAGACGATTCCTCTTAATTTGGAGTCGGAAGTTGTTGGCATCGAAGATGATGTCACCAGTCTAGTGAATTTATTATCAGATGAGGGTAAAGCGAAGGACGTTGTTTTGGCGATTGTGGGTATGGGTGGGATTGGCAAGACCACTCTTGCTCAGGCGGTCTTTAATGATGGACGAATTCAAGCGCAATTCGATGTTAAGATATGGACGTGTGTAACCCAACACTACTCTGATGTTGATCTCTTGAAACAAATCATCAGATCTGCTGAAGGTAGTCATGGGGATGCACAAGAGAGCGCTGAACTTTCTCTCTTAGTTGAAAAAACAATCAGAAATAAAAGATTATTTCTTGTATTGGATGATGTTTGGGTTGCAAGGTTCTGGGTTGATCTGCTGCGGTTTCCTCTTCAAAGAGGTACTGCTAAAAGCAGAATCTTAGTAACAACTCGGAATGAACTCATAGCGAGGGAGATGGGGGCCATTCACTTTCATAATGTGAATTTACTTAGCGACAAAACTGGTTTGTTGATGCTTTGCAAGATTGTGTTCGGCAATGAGGGTGTCGAAGAGGGTGTGAGGGAAATCGGGGAGAAGATTGTTGAGAAATGTCATGGTCTTCCTCTCGCAATCAAAACCGTAGCGGGGGTTCTCAAGACAAAACCTAGGAGTGTGAGGGAGTGGGAAAATGTTCTTCACAGTGAAATCTGGTCGTCCAGTGAGATTCCAAATGGGATCCTGCCAGCTTTATATTTGAGCTATCAGGACCTACCATCTCATCTTAAGCAATGCTTCGGTTATTGCTCTTTATTTCCAAAAGGTTATGAATTTTCTCGTCATTTTGTTGTACAATATTGGATATCAGAGGGATTTGTATCAGCCAATGGGGACATGTCTTTGGAGGAAGTGGGAGAAGAATATTACAAGGAATTAGTGAAGAGATGTCTATTTAAGATAAATCCTCTGTATGTTAAGGAGACTGTATGCACAATGCATGATCTCATACGAGATCTGGCTACATCAATATCGGATGGTGAGTACTTTACTGGAGGATTACAAGGACTTATAGATGTTTCCATAAAGCCTCGACATGCATCTATTATAGATGATGGGGCCACGACAATTCCAAATGCAATCACAGTGCACGAGAGTATGAGGACAATCATGTTTTTTGAAACTCGTCAATTGAAAAGCATTCAAGAAGATCTTTTTGACAAACTTAGGAGATTACGGGTATTAGATCTTTCTAGGACAAAGATCGTGAACCTCCCACGCAATATAGGGAACCTCATACACTTGAGGTTTCTAGATGTTTCTGGAACAAGAATAAAAGAGTTACCGGAATCTGTGGGTCTCCTCGTTAACCTGCAATTCATGCTCATCCAACAATGTGAACACTTGCACAACCTTCCTAATGCCATTGTACAGTTGCGCAAACTGAGGTCCCTCGAACTTTGGGACACCCCGCTAAGCAAAATGCCTTTGGGCATAGGAAGACTTGAAGACCTTCGTGGGCTCCAAGGGTTTGTTGTGACTACAAATGAAGACAACAGTAGCAACATGGAAGAGTTAAAATCTCTCTCTAAGCTCACGTGGCTCACTGTACATCACCTGGAGAGAGTGCAAAGGGAAAACGAGGCAAACAAAGCAGCTCTTGGAAGCAAGCTCCACCTCATTGACTTACGATTGTATTGCGATGATGTTGTGGATGTGGAGGAGGGAGACAAGGAGAGAATCAAGCAAGTATTTGAGGAGCTCTACCCCCCTTCCTGTGTAGAGTACATTCAAATCAATGGTTTCTTTGGCCGTGAATTGCCGAGTTGGTTGTCAGCATCAAATCCATCATTTCTTCTTAACTTGAGAGAATTGAGATTTGTCAACTGTAAGTTTTGCGAGCAACTCCCGTCGTTCGGACGACTTCCCCAACTTTATTTCCTCCATATCGAAGGTGCATCGGCGATCTTGACGGTTGGTCCAGAGTTTTTCGGCGGTAACAGGGGAGGTTTCCCCAAGTTGGAAATGATGCTGATAAGAAATATGCCAAACTGGGAGGACTGGCTGCTCACAGAGTGGCTTGAAGATGGAGGGCCACCGTTGCTGCCTCATTTAAATCTCTTGTTACTTGGTGATTGTCCAAAGCTGAAATCAATCCCAAAGTGCCTTTTACAGCATGCGAAATCATTGACGAGTCTATATATTTATAAAGCCGGTAGCCTCAGCACACTGATGGATAGCTCAACATCAGTTAAGAAGGCGCACATATGCGATTGCCCCCTTCTGGAAGCCATCTCCGATCTTCTCCAACTCGAGGTCTTGGACCTTCAAAGATGTCCCATACTGAAAGGGGTGGACCGATTGCCCTCCCTCAAGTACTTGTTTATAAATGACACGCAAATGGAGGCATTGCCTGGCTGGTTGAAAGGCTTCACGACTCAACTAAAGAAGTTGGTACTGTGTGCCAGCCTCGAACTCTTAAGGCAATGCCTTCCACCCAATGGTTCTGATTGGGTTGAGATCATCCAGCACATATCCCATGTCGAAGGGTTCGTTGATGAGTCAGGGGAGAATTTTTCCTACACCAAGAACCCCTACTCATTCCAGACCAACATGATCCAACAATGATATTAAATGAGGTATAATTAATTTTCTCTTGATTTTAGTTTTGAAGATGATGAATGAACCACTGACAGAATGGGTTTGTTTATTGAATTGCAATCTCTCCATCTCTCTGTGCAAGAAATTCACTATGCCTCCATTACAACTGTTTGGCGCCATCCCCCTCGTCGGGCCTGAACCGGACCTGGTCGAGGTCATTCGCGAAGCTTGAGAGAGGTAATAGAAAAATAAGGTTTGCGCTCTCTTTCTATCTATGAAGAATGAAGAATCTAGTGCTTATAGAGCCAAATAATATATGTTTGATGTTGTTGTGTCTTGTTATGTAGTCTTCTTGTTAATTTCACAAACCGGGTTGCTCATGAAATTTTTTTGTGCTTTTCATTTAGTGTTGGGAAACAATTTTTCAAATATCAATTACTGGAAATATTGATCCGATTCACCGGTTCTTTAGAAAAATCAGTTCAACTTAATTTTTACACGAGCATTGTTACACTTAGCCTTTTTACAGTCATAAATACAGTCTCATATATCCCTTTGGCCCCCTCTACTCACGGTAATGAGGTATATCATTCGTTGGAATTTTTGTCAATTATTTTATGAAGAGTTTTGTTAACAAGTGCCCTTACATTTATTGCTAACTTTTAGGCAATCAAATAAATCTAATTATAATATGAATCAATAAATTAATTTTTTTTAAAAAAAATACCAACAATACCCCTAATAAATTCACCATCTTTTTTTCCCTCTCATACCCAAATTTTTTCTTACATATAATGAAAGATATAAAAGTTAAATTTTAGCATCTGCTCTATAAATAAAACTACAAAGCATTTTTTTTTCATTTATCACGAATCCGCCTACATCGATTTAATGTGAAGCACTGGTCGGAAGCATGCAAGACCATTTATTCATCATATATTGAAATAAATTCAAATGACAAAAAAAACAACAAAAAATGGAGGTGCATGTAAAATATTTTTTAAAAGAAAAATTAAATCAAACAAAGAATGAAAATAAAGTACCTTATATACCGCACAAAAAATATTTTCACATAAGCAACACTAAAACAAGTATCACAACCATATGAGATATGAGATAAGAACAAAAATGCAAGGGAATGTACATTTTTATATTTTTGGATGAAACTTTTGTGGAAGAAGAGGGAGAGTAGAGAGAAAAAAATTGGGTACGGGAGGGAAGAGAAAAAAAGGTGGTGAATATATTAGGGATATTGTTGATATTTTTCTAAAAAAATTAATTTATTAATTCATTTCATAATTAAATTTGTTGGGTTACCTAAAAGTTAGCAAGAAATGTAAGTTAATAAGTGCCCTAGGAGCACTCGTTAACAAAACCATTTTATAAATGATACTATTCATTTAATTGAATTTCACATTTCATAAAATACATACTCATTAGATGAGGTATGTGATTTAAAAAAAATAAAATAAATGTGTGGATTGCTTTTGGGACGATAAAGGTAAAATATATGATGGTAGCATCTGGAGCCAGTTAATCTGGAAGATGATTTTTTCGAGCAAAAAAAAAAAAAATCAACAATTAATCAAAAAATGTAATAAGAGCTGCCTTTTCTTTGATGACATTTTATAGAAGTGCCCGTGCCTTGTTAGTTTAAACTTCTATTCGTTATCTGTTTGAAATCAATGACCATAATTTTTTTTTACAATAAAAAAATATTATATTACTCTTGTCATCTGTCTAGAGTCTAAATGGAATGCTCATTTCATGGTCATTTAACAATCGTTCAATTTTTTGATATGAATAGGTGACATGAGCATTTAATCTAATATTACTGGACATCGTCGTTAAATAGCCAACTGATTTTATGTAAGATTTTGCATTTATATATAGAATTAAGGTGTTTTCTCCTGTGAGCTACACTTTATTTAATCCTGCCGAGATTATAAAGAATGTGTATGGGAGTCCATCCTAAATAAATTAATTCAAGTTTATTATTATTATTATCTTTTATCATAACGGGCTTTATTTGGTATATTTTTAAAAAACTAATATATGGTGATATCTGATTTTTTTTGGGTTAAATCTCTTGAACTATGAGATTCAAATTCATATTCTCATTGTCTATCGAGTTTCCTAGATTTCTTGTTTTTTATTTCGATATTTTGAAGAAGATTTGAAGAGCTTAAGTGTATACGAATATAATGCTCTGATGGTTTTCATGAATTTGGTTTCCAACATGAGTTTCCTCTCAGGATGGGGATGCATGACAATTAGTGAATCTGAAATTCACTGATCCAGAGGTGTACAAAATGGAAATAAACCCGCATATTAAGTAATATTAGTTGAAGAATATAACAAACACGTATGACTTAAACAGTTTTTTTTCTTTTTTTTTCGTGATCTTAAAGTAGATAACATAACATTTTCTTGTTAGAAGTTGAGTCATTATTCTGCTATCTGCAGAATATTGGATTGTTAGAAGAGTATCAGTATTCTGCATCAGAAACGAGGTTGTGTGACCCAGTTTTCCCGTAAATCTGCGTGGGATAAATGGTTTCAAAAAGCGGTTAATGATCTACAACAAATTCTGTCATCAAATGTATAACAGGTAACTAAGTTTCTTCCCTTTTATTAGCACATTTATTTATCTTCTGATAACCTTCACGTCCATATTTGTGAGGCCTACAACAAAGTTGAACAAACATTCTGATCAATCAAATTATCAATCAAATTATCAGGCAATGTTTGGAAACATGTTTGAGAGAGCTTTTTACATAAAGTCAGCTTAAGAAAACATCTTTCATGGAAGCAAAATTTTGTCAAATTCTTGTAAAGCTGATTTTTAAAATTGAAAGTTGTTTTTTGCTTTCTTCAAAAGCTGAGACCGCTGGGCACTTGGAAACGAGTTTTGATTTAAGTATAATTATCACATATGCAAAATCTTTAAAAGCTATCCAAACCCGTTTCAAAATGTTATTCAATGTTTGGAAACACAGTTTGAAAATCAGCTTTTTGCTTTTGCAGCTTTATGCACACTTTTTGATGGTCTAATGATGATGATTTGAGGGTGTAATAATGATGGCTGCTTTATAAAACACAGATTTCGAGAATGTGAACACTTGCACAACCTTCCTAATGGCATTGTGCAATTGCGCAAACTGAGGTCCCTCAACCTTTTGGGCACCCCGCTAAGCAAAATGCCTTTGGGCATAGGAAGACTTGAAGACCTTCGTGTGCTCAAAGGGTTTGTTGTGACTATAAACGAAGACAATAACCACAATATGGAAGAGTTAAAATCTCTCTCTAAACTCACGTGGCACACTGTACATCACATGGAGAGAGTGCAAAGGGAAAACAAGGCAAACAAAGCAGCTCTTGGAAGCAAGCTCCACCTCATTCACTTACAATTGTATTGCGATGATGTTGTGGATGTGGAGGAGGGAGACAAGGAGAGAATCAAGCAAGTATTTGAGGAGCTCCACCCCCCATCCTGTGTAGAGAACATTGAAATCGATGGTTTCTTTGGCCGTGAATTGCCGAGTTGGTTGTCAGCATCAAATCCATCATCCTTTCTTAACTTGAGAGGGTTGACTTTTGTCAATTGTAAGTTTTGCGAGCAACTCCCATCACTTGGACGACTTCCCCAACTCTATTTCCTCCATATCGAAGGTGCATCGGCGATCGTGACGGTTGGTCTTGAGTTTTTTGGTGGTAGCAGGGGAGGTTTCCCCAAGTTGGAAACGATGCAGATAAAAAATATGCCTAAGTGGGAGGACTGGCTGCTCACAGAGTGGCTTGAAGATGGAGGGTCACCGTTGCTGCCTTGTTTAAAAAAGTGGTTACTTGAAGATTGCCCAAAGCTGAAATCGATTCCAAAGTGCCTTTTACAACATGCGAAATCATTGACAGAGCTACATATTTATAAAGCCGGTAGCCTCAGCACACTAACAGATATCTCAACATCGGTCAAGAAGGCGTACATATGGGATTGCCCCCGTCTGGAAACCATCTCCGATCTTCTCCAACTCGAGAACTTGGAACTTCAAAGATGTCCCACAGTGAAAAGGATGGACAGACTGCCCTCCCTCAAGTACTTGCTTCTGGAAGACACGCAAATGGAGGCATTGCCAGGCTGGTTGAAAGGCATCGCGTCTCAACTAAAGAGGCTGGAACTATGGGCCAGCCCCAAGCTCTTAAGGCAATGCCTTCCCTCCGATAGTTCTGATTGGGTCGAGGTCATCCAACACATATCCCACGTCGAAGGCTTCGCTAGTGGATCATGGGAGAATTTTTCCTACACCAAGAACCCCTACTCATTCAAGACCAAAATTAGTCTTAGCGAGGATGAGGTAATTTATTTTCTCCTCACCTTTGGTTTTGAAGATAATGAATGATTCAATGACGAATGGGATGTTTATTGAAATCTATGCAGGAAAGTGACTCAGAATATGATGTTGCAAGCTCGTCTTAACAGGGGCTACTGATTATTATGATATCTTATTAATGTTAAATAGTTAATACACTTGGGTTAATGAGTCTTTGGAATATGAAGTGTCATCATTGCAGTCCTGTAAGTGTAGTCTCATGAAAAGTTGTATAGTCTATGTGTAATCTTTTTGAAGAGTCTCCAGACATATCTAGACATATGGAAGTCTAGAGACTTCTCTTAAAAGTCTATAAAAGAGTCTGTAACAAAAGTTTGGAAATGAAGGAAATATTAAAAAAAAAAAAAAAATCCAATCTTCTTCTTCTGGCCACTATTCCACACAAGAACAGAGAGCTCTGCACCAGCAACTCACTCCTTTCAAAATATTCACTTTCCCCTTTAAATTCCATCAAAGTGGTATCAGAGCAAACCAGGGAAGATAAACTTTGGGCATCTCATCATCATGGCAGCCAACAATGTTGGTCTGAGTATCTCTCAGCCCACTATGCCAATTTTTGCAGGAGAAAACTAGGATTATTGGAGCAACAAAATCAAAGGAGGCTTGGGATATTTTAAAGGATGCATTCCAAGGGAATGAGAAGGTACGGATCATTAAACTTCAATCTCTTCGTCGACAGTTTGAGAATACATATATGAAAGACACCGAAAGTATGAAGGAATATTTTTCTAGATTCATGGAGATAGTCAATCAAATGAAGACATATGGTGACAAAATTACTGATCAGAGAATTGTTGAAAATTTTTTAATTAGCCTCCCTGAAAAATATGACTCTATAGTTGCTGCCATTGAGGAATCTAAAGACATCACCACCATGAATGCTAGTGAAATAATGGGATCTCTTCAAGCTCATGAAGAAAGAATGAACCGGCGCTCAGAAAGAACAATTGAAAGTGCTTTTCAATCAAAGCTAACACTTGGTACTCGGAGAAGCTATGAGAAAATGGGTGCAGGTCATGATAAGAAAAGAGAAGACTACAACAGAGGAGGAAAATATGGTAGAGGCTCACAATTCAGGAGTAAGAATGGTGATAACAGAGGAGTAAGGAGTACAGAAACTCTAAGCCTTCTTGTAATATTTGCAAAAAATCTGGGCATTTGGAAAGAGACTGTTGGCATCGTGGGAAACCACAGTGCAATAATTGCAAGAAGTTTGGGCATCTTGAAAAAGATTGTCGTTTCAAAAATACTCAAGCAAATTTTTCTGAAGAAAAGGAGGAGGAGAATTTATTTTATGCATGTCAAGTTGCCTCTGAAAAAAATAGTGATGTTTGGTATATAGATAGCGGTTGCAGTAATCACATGACAGGAGATGAAAATATTTTTCTAAGTATTGATAGCACTGTAAGGTCTCCAATCAGCATGGGGAATGGAGCTATGGTGCAAGCAAAAGGAAAAGGAACCATTGCACTCAGCACAAAGCAAGGAACCAGGTACATTCATGATGTTTTATTGGTTCCAGATCTTGCACAGAACTTACTTAGTGTTGGCCAATTAATGCAAAAGGGATATTCTGTTCATTTCTGTGATGATTCATGCACTATTTATGACAAGAAGGATAAAAATCAAGTTTTAACAAGAGTAAGAATGGAAAAAAACAGGAACTTCCCTATTACATTTCATTATGTCAAAGATTTTGCTATGAAGGCAAAAGTTGATGAAACTTTATTGTGGCACAAGAGATTTGGGCATCTAAATATACATGGGCTGAAATTGCTCCAACAAAAGAATATGGTAAAGGGATTACCATCATTGTATGATCACAATAGTGTGTGTGAAGGGTGTGTTTTTGGAAAACAGCACCGCATGCCATTTCCTGCAGGAAAAGCCTGGAGAGCCAAATCACCATTAGAGTTGGTTCATACAGATATTTGTGGACCTATGCAGACTCCATCTCATTGCGAGAATAGGTATTTCTTGACTTTTGTTGATGATTATTCAAGAATGACTTGGGTCTACTTTTTAAAGCAAAAATCTGAGGCATTTTCAGTATTTAAAAAATTCAAAGCTTTTGTCGAAAAGCAAACTGGATACTATATCAAGGCACTGCGAAGTGATCAAGGTGGTGAATATAATTCAGCAGAATTTGAAAAGTTTTGTGAAGATGCAGGAATCAAAAGGCAGCTAACAGTTGCATATAGCCCTCAACAAAATGGCGTTGCAGAACGAAGAAATAGAACAATTGTGGAGAAAGCAAGATCAATGCTGAAAGAGAAAGGTATGCCAACTACTTTCTGGGCTGAAGCTGTATACACAGCAGTTTATTTGCTCAATAGATGTCCCACAAAATCTGTGCCAAACAAAACTCCTATTGAAGCTTGGAGTGGTAAGAAACCTTCAGCAAATCATTTCAAAATTTTTGGCTGCATATGCTATGCCCATGTTCCAATAGAAAGGAGGCAAAAATTTGATGACAAAAGTGAAAGATGCATTTTTGTGGGCTACAGTTTAAAATCTAAAGGTTATCGCTTATACAATTTGAAGACAAAAAATTAATCGTGAGTAGAGATGTGATATTTGATGAAAATGCAGCTTGGAATTGGGAGAAAAATGAATTGCAAGGAAGCACATTAGACTTGCAAAATGAATATTCATCTCCTACTGTAGACATCTCTACAGGACAAAATTTGTCCACACCTCCTGCATCTCCAGCCAGATCATCAACATCAGAAGATGGCAGTTCATCAGAGTCTCCTCCAAGGAAGTTACGCAGTATAAGGGACATCTATGAAACTTGCAATTTCTGTTCTATCGAACCCATGAATTTTGAAGAAGCAGTGAAGGAAGATAGATGGAAAAAAGCAATGACTGAGGAAATTTATACAATCGAGAAGAACAAGACTTGGCAGTTAGTGGATCGTCCAAGAAATAAGGATGTCATCGGAGTCAAATGGATTTACAAAACCAAGCTGAATTCTGATGGCTCTATTCATAAGCATAAGGCGCGACTCGTTGCAAAAGGGTTCACACAACAACAAGGTATTGACTTCCATGAAACCTTTGCTCCTGTTGCTCGTTTAGATACTATCAGAACTGTAATTGCTTTGGCAGCTCAAAAGAAATGGATGGTTTATCAACTTGATGTTAAATCTGCATTCCTCAATGGAGTTCTACAAGAAGAAATTTATGTTGAACAACCACAAGGCTTTATCATTAAAGGAGAAGAAGACAAAGTGTATAAATTGAACAAGGCGCTTTATGGTCTGAAACAGGCCCCTAGAGCTTGGTACAGCGAAATAGATGGCTATTTCAGCAAAAATGGTTTTCAAAGGAGCAAAAGTGAACCCACTCTCTATGTTAAGGAGCAAGGAACAGAAAGTATTCTCATTGCCTCATTATATGTAGATGATCTCATCTTCACAGGCAACAACCAAGAGGTGTTGCTTAAATTTAAAAGGGACATGATGAACACTTATGAAATGAATGATATGGGCATCATGCATTATTTCCTTGGCATAGAAGTGGTTCAAAGGCCAGATGGAATTTTCATCTCACAGAAAAAGCACATTGAAAGTCTACTAAGGAGGTTCAACATGCAAGATTGCAAGTCTGTCAATATTCCTCTCCTTCCTAATGAAAAGCTGAAGAAACAAGATGGATCAGAAAAAGTTGATGCTACAGTTTATCGAAGCCTCGTGGGAAGTCTTCTATATCTAACAGCAACAAGGCCTGATATAATGTTTGCTGCAAGTCTACTCTCAAGATTCATGCAGGATCCAAGTCAGATTCATCTTGGCGCAGCTAAAAGAGTCTTGAGATATCTACATGGGACTCTTGATTTTGGAATCTTCTATCACTCTATTAATGATTTTAAATTAATTGGCTTCTCTGATAGTGATTGGGCAGGATCTATTGATGATATGAAGAGCACTTCAGGATATGTCTTCTCCTTTGGCTCTGGAGTATTTTCTTGGGCATCAAAAAAACAACAGACTGTAGCACAATCATCGGCGAGGCTGAATACATTGCAGCAACTCAGGCTACAAATCAAGCTATTTGGCTTAGAAGGATCCTTGAAGATTTGAAGGAGAAACAAGAAGCAGAGACTACAATACTTTGTGATAATAAATCAGCAATTGCGATTGCCAAAAATCCAGTATTTCATAGCCGCACAAAACATATTGCTATAAAATATCATTTCATCAGAGAGGCTATCGCAGAAGGAGAAATCAACTTAAAATTCTGCAAGACAAGTGATCAGCTGGCAGATATCTTCACTAAGGCACTACCAATGGAGAAGTTCTACTACTTCAGGGAGATGTTGGGAGTTCAACCACAAGTGTATTAAGGAGGAGTGTTAAATAGTTAATACACTTGGGTTAATGAGTCTTTGGAATATGAAGTGTCATCATTGCAGTCCTGTAAGTGTAGTCTCATGAAAAGTTGTATAGTCTATGTGTAATCTTTTTGAAGAGTCTCCAGACATATCTAGACATATGGAAGTCTAGAGACTTCTCTTAAAAGTCTATAAAAGAGTCTGTAACAAAAGTTTGGAAATGAAGGAAATATTAAAAAAAAAAAAAAAATCCAATCTTCTTCTTCTGGCCACTATTCCACACAAGAACAGAGAGCTCTGCACCAGCAACTCACTCCTTTCAAAATATTCACTTTCCCCTTTAAATTCCATCAATTAAGCCTCCTGACTCAAAGAGTTCTCTTCACCTCGAATCACAGGGTCGGGCCTGAGCGGGACCTGGTCGAGGTCATTCGCGAAGTTTGAGAGAGGTAATAGAAAAGCATAATTTGGTTATTGAGGCCTTCTTTCCTTTTGGGGAATTTAATTGGTGTGCTCTCTCTCTCTTTTTTTTTTTTTTTTGAGAAAAGAATAATTTATTTGATGGTGTTTGTTTTTTATTTTGTAGTGCAAAATTGGGAGATTTGTAATGAATTATTGCATATGGAATCTTACATGATAACGAAGTTAAGGTTTGTGCTCTCTTTCTATCTATGAAGAATCAATTGGTTATAAAGCCAAATTGTTACTTTCACAAACTTGCTTGCTCATGAAATTATTTTTGGCATTTCGTTTAGTGCTGGATAACAATTTTTCAAAAATAGATTACTGGAAAATATTGATTCATTTCTCCAGTTCTGTAGAAAAATAAGTTCAACTTAATTTTTATTCACAAAAGTCAAGGCCCACGGCTTCAAAGGTAAAATATATGTGATGGTAGTGTTTGGAGCCAGTTAACGTGGAGGATGATTTTTTCGAACAAAAATATATAAACAATTAGTCAAAAAATATAATGGGAACTGCCATTTCTTTTATGATATTTTATAGAGGTGCCAGTGCCTTCTTAGTTTCATCTTCTATTGTTCTTTGAATCCTGTGGTGTCTGGTGAGCTTTTTTTTTGTGGTGAGTTTTGGTGAGTGTTTTATTTGGTAATAGTTTAGAGTAATGGATAACCGAAGATTTCATTGACTTGTTATCTGTTTGAAATTCACGACCATAATTTTTTTACTATAAAAATATATTATAACATACTCTTATTATCTCTCTAGTGTGTCTAAATGGAAAGCTCATTTCATGGTCATTTAAGCGTTAACTAATTTTAGTGTGTCTAAATGAAATTATTATGAGCAGTAGCTGCAGAGATATTATAATGGAATTGTACACCATATTCTTAGTTCACCTTTTAAGTCAGATTAGAGCTTGCTTTATATTTGCAATTTGTAGTGAAGTTTGCAGTCTTAAATTTTCCCATATTAATGCTTCTGTTTCATAGTTATCCAGTGTGAATAGTTACAAAAAAAGGGAGCCTGTTCATCTTGGCTGCGTCAAAATTTCTTCAGTGCTGAATTCTAATGTTACTGGACTTTGTTGTTAAACAGCCAACTGATTTTATGTAAGATTTTGCATATATATCTAACGGTCGACGTGAATCGCACCCGACCGTCCAATGCGATGGACCCGCGATCGGACGACGCACGTCGAATCCGCACCGACTGCACGACCGCACGTAATCACGAGTATATATATATATATATATATATATATATATATATATATACACACACACACACACACAGAAATGATTAGGTGCGATCGTACGGTCACGATCGCGGGTCGTCCGATCGCGGGTCCATCGCATCCAATGATCGACGTGAATAATAGCGTGCGGGTCGTGATAGCGTGCAGGTCGTGTGAATCCGACGTGCGTTGTCCGATCGCGGGTCCATCGCATCCAACGGTCGAGATGAATCGCCCCCGACCGTCTGATGCGATGGACCCGTGATCGACTGCCTGTGGTTGACGCCGCACGACCCGCACCTAATCACTCTTATATATATATATATATATATATATATATATATATATATATATATATATATATTTCTTTAATTTGTGTCAAAGAGAAAGTGATGGTCGGTGAATTTTTTTTAATTAATTTCTAATCTAAAAAATAAAAATTATCGATATTATTATATAAAAAAAATCAAATAAAATCTCAACTTTATTATCCAAAAATACTCTTATCCAATCCAAAAATATCATAATTGAAAATTACTAGATCTAGTCAAAACTGGCTTTGATCAGTTCTATTAATATTAAAATGCACAGCTTATAAATCTTATTTGTTTCTCAACAGTTTTATTAACCCCTATTTTGTTAATTATTTATATTGTCAAAATCCTATATTATTTGGACGTTGATATTAATTTGGGTTCAGATCCAATCAGGATTTACTTCAGTCAGTTCCATTAGTATTGAATAATTTAAACCGTACACCCTATGAATCAAATTACTGATGGGGCTGATCAAAGTCATTCCTGATTAGATCTGAACCTAAATTATTATCAACGTCCAAATAATTTAAGATTTTGATTACTGTTGTTGCCATGTTTCATTCACACATAGGTATTTAACGGGATAGGGGTTTATAAAACTGTTGAGAAACAAATAAGATTTAGTTTTTTTTATTTAATTAAGATATTGTTATTATGACATCAGATATAGATAAACAGTTAAATGTATTTGATGATTCCTTTTGTGGTAAGTAGATGACACTCATATTTGTTCAAATCCTCATTGTCGTGTATTCAATTGGCTTCAGGTTTTTTGCCATTCACAATTCTAAAAAAAATAGGAATAGGCAACTGTGTTCGAGGCAGAATTTGGGTTCAAGTGCATCTTAATTAGGATGTCTTTTGATTCAATCTTTGAGGAGGCATTGTTTGCACTTCACTAAAAAGGGTGACATCTTGTAGGGCCCGTCTATCTCCACCATGCAGTTATTAAGCCCACCAATGAAAAAATAAAAAAAAATCGTATATAGTTTTAATTTGAAAAGCACTAATCTTACTGATCCATTTGGCAGTCACACTGTCGATCATTATTTATAACATTCGACTATTACTATGTCAACTTATATTTAAAACATTTAACCTTCATTATGTCAATTGCTTTTAAATCATTCGACATGTTACATGTCGACCTGCGATGTCCACTTCGACACTGGATCTGTCGAACGAAAAACATAAAAAATTTACATCTTATTTTTTTGTATAAAATGTAAAAAAACATTATATACTTTTCTAATTTGATATAAAAGTTCTTTTTTTCTTTGTGGACATAAATATTTACCACATCAACAATCTACTATTTTAGTAACATATTATTATATTTACTATAACAGAATAATATGATTAATTCAAATTGTAACAACTAGACCCTATAATTTAGTTTTGACTCTTTCCCTTAATTATGAGATTTATGTAACAGTATAATGTTAAAGATTGGTATGATAAAACGGGACTGAATCCTCTACTTGTTTTTTCTTATAAAACTATCTAAATATACTCAATGTAAAGTGTAGGTTTTACACTTTCTTCAGAACCATCATGCCACAAAATCGGAATTGTTGTTGTAACTAGACTTGCATAGATTTTTTAGGCTGCTTTTTTTAAAATGAGTTGTATGTATAGTTAATATATTATGTTATTCAATAATAAATACTAAGCTACTTAGATATTTCTTTATTGAAAAATAGATATGCAAGTCGAAAAGGAGTAGAAGAAAAAAATAAACACGTAATCGTGCAAAAATCGATATATGTGATTCAATATTTATGTCCATATAAAAAAAAAAATTTATCTTAAATTAAAAAAATATATAATGTTTTATTTCATTTTATACAAAAAATAGGATGTATATTATATGTTTTCATGTTTTCCGTTCGACAGACCCAGTATCAAGTTAGACATCGCAGACCGACATTTAACATGTCGAATAGTTTAAAGACAATTGAACGAATGATGATTAAATGTTTTAAGTATAGATTAACATAGTGACCATCGAATGTTGTAAATAATGATCGACAGTGTGATCGTCGAATTGATCGGTGGAATTAGTGCTTTTTAAATTAAAATTATAAATGATTTTTTTATTTTTTAACCGGTGGGCTTTAGTAAATTGGGGATTGACGGGCCCCTTCTAATATCTTAATTTTGTGAAAACAACTACTCTTCTATCCAGAAAAGCCAAAATAACAGCAATCATGGATTTGCCAGGAGGCCCCCTCCCCCATGTAAACCCCAAATTTGATTATGTAATTCCAAACACTCTGTTAATGTTTGACCAAAGATGTTGTAGTCTATTAATTGGGGGCAATCTGAGATTGGAAGTGAAGAAATGTGCAGAAGCCTTTATTGGGCTCCAAAGCCAAGAAGAGGCTTTATGAAAAGGAGGGTGTGTGTAGTGGTCACTGTGCAGTAACTGCATTTAGTACAGAGTGGGCTCACCAAACGAGAATCTGATGATGAGAAAGCCATGCATTGGCCTCAGTCACACACCCTGTACGTCTTGGATTTACGTGTCTGTATTCTTTCTATAAATAATTATTTTTAAAGTAGATTTACCCTTCCAATATGTTGCCTGCACATATTTTTAGATGACGAATGATTCATGGGTGTGTTATTCATCAGTTTTGGTTAAAGTCACTTTAAATTGTAAACAAATTTTACCCTTCCAATAACTATACTTAAATATTCTTTTGTAAACAAACAGGTTTTGAGGTTTATTCACCCTTATTTCACTATATTTTCCATGTATTCCACTATCCAAATTGGCTCAGGGTTTCTAAGAGAGCATAAGTAAACATAGTGCTCCTTTTAGAGTGCTAACAGAGAAAATAAAATAGTGTCTGCATACATATGTTGATCTTGATTAGGTTAAACTTTTGGGAGTTATGAAACAAATTTTTATTTTACTAGAGAGACAGTGGGAGAAAGGTTAGGCCAACTTTCATGATTTTTAGGTAATTCAAAATTAACATGTTTCATAAATATGTTTTTGTGTGACTCTTGTTTATATTTGTCATGTTTATAAACTTGAAAGTTGTAGATTTTAATTTTTAACTTAAAATAAGTTATTTTGACATAATTATTTAAATTTATTGGAGATCATTTAATTAATAATAACTTTTTTACAGTTGTGTCGTGAGTTTTTGAAAGTTCAAATGCGTGTGTGTGTGTGTTTTTTTGTTGAGATGACCTTATTCAAGCACTAATGTATATTGAAAAGGAAGGTGTCCCTAAGAGAGGAAAGAAACAAGATATAAGACTATATACATTGTGGATATATGGATACATTGTTAGCTATATGATGGTCTTGGAGGAGTTCAGTGTGTTGAACAATCTTATTGTGAATGTGTCGTTTGTCAAAGCAAGTTCTTTGAAAAAAAGAAAAAAAGCCCGCTGATCCAAAATTCCAATTCGACAACCTTTTTTCAGTGTCTATTTTGATTTTTTGGTTTTTGTTTATGTTCAATGGGATTTGTAACTTTCATTTTATAATATAAATAGCTGTAGCAAAATTTATATTTTTCAAAAAAATAAAATTCCTAGATATAGCAGTAGAAAGTTATTTTTACTGAAGGTATTCTTATTGAAAATTTGCACGAGTCACTCTCTTCACAACACACTCACTTTTCTCCACTGAAATTAGTTAAGAACCCCGTAAGGCCCAACTTTAAAAGGTGGCATAATAAAAGGTTGAGGATTCGAAGATAAATTATCTTCATTTTAATATTTAAGGAATAAAAAGTCCATTGGTTTAATTTTATTTTTATTCATATTTATCAAAATCGAACAAAAATATGTTATTTTATCATTTAGATGGAACAAAAATATTTTATTTTTATTTTAAAATTAAGACAATTATCTACATTTTATCCTCATCAAGGTATAAAAAAATCCATAAATTTTTATCCTTATTCACATTTGTTTAAATGGAAAACTTGATATTACTCCCTACAAACTTGTTAAAATCATAAAAAGTCGTCCATGTAAAATCACAAAATATTTATAACTCCCTGTAATTTGTCATGCCTAGGTTAAAATTCTGTTAGTTTTTTTTTTTTGCTTGATAAAATTCTGTTAGTTGTGAAAGAATATTATCCAAATATTCAATTAAGTTAGCGGTGTTGGTAAAAATTATATTTGAATGAGTCCATGTAAAGTTAAAAAAAAGTCCAAAATAATCCTTTTATGATGAAAATGCCCTTTGTTATTGAAATATCAAAATGCCATCATCTTCTTCGTTGGATGTCCTCTAACAGTGTAAAAAAATTTATTTTGAACACCTTGAAAGCTTTTATGAAAAGTTGTGGATATTTCGTACGCTTGCTGCGCTCAAGGGGATCTGCGTAGGAAATGGTATCTATTTATTATAGACTTATTCCCTTCTCAAAATTAGTTGAAGCAGTAGTCTTGATTTTTTGTGAACTCTTAGTCCCCGTTTGAAACGGGGATAGATTTTATTCTATTAGGGTATAGATTTATCCAAGCATAAGTGAGTATAAATAAGGATAAAGTGATTTGTGTTTGGTTGTATTTTGAATTATTCTCGTTAGTAAACGTAAGAATAAATGTTTTGTTGTTTGGGTAAAATGTGAATAAAGTATGGATAAATATTTATAAAAGGTAAAAAAACAATGATAGTTGATTTGACAGATGATTTATAAGAGGTAATGACAGTTGATTTGACAGCGGGTCCACATATTATTTAGATAGAATAACCTAGGATAACTTTTATTTTAGGGGTTGATTGGAATCCCTATACCACTTTATCAAGATTTATTCTGGCATAATTTATCTGGGGTTATCCAGGGTAAACAAACACCCCAAACTATTTATCCGGGGGGTTATACTAGATTTATACATATTCTAGGAATTGTTGACTTTATCAATGGAATAAGAGATTTTGTGTTTCGTTGTGTTTTCTGTTATTCTCATTGAGAAACGTAATAATAAAGGTTGGGGTGTTTGGTTGATGAAGAATAAGATGTGAATAAGATTTAAAAAGTTGATTTGACATGTGTGTCTCATTGATGTATAAGAGGTGATGACAGATGATTTGATGTGATAATATGTGATTTGATAGGTGAGTTTCCTTATTCCAGTGGAGGAATAATACAATTCCATGGGTGGACTTGGAATACAAATACCAGCTTATTCTCTACTTATTCCGCATAGCTATACCCCCATATTCGGCTATCCAAACACCTATTTTACCTATTCCTCCCCTATTACACCCTTATTCCGCTACCCAAACAGCCCCTTAAGGGGAGGGGATCTTATAGTCACTAGATTTTTTGGGTCAGATTGGGTAAATGCATAAGTTATTTTTGGGTTTATATCTATTCTAGGAATAAATAACTTTATCAAAAGAATAAGTGATTTTTTGTTTGGTTGTGTTTTTTGTTATTCTCATTGGAAAACGTAATTGAAAATGTATTTTTCCCCTTCAATCAAAACAAAATACCAGATCTACCCTTTCTATTAATGGGGCATTAATATTGTTTGGTGAAATACATTTTTCACATATTCTTTATTTTGTTCTTTTTTTGTTTTTTTAGGAAGGATAGTCATAAATGTTATCCCAATTTTACAAAATAAAGATAAAAAAAATTGGAACAAAGTCTATTTCACTTTTTATCAAGAACAAACTATCTCGATTTTTTATCTCAAAGTGAATAATTGTTAATGCTTTATCCTTTTTTTTTAAAACCACACGAGATAACAAGTGATTTAATCTTTTTTTTTTTTTTTAATCCTAAACCTTTATTTTCGTGTCAAACTAGTCCTCACAGGCCAACCATTACTAATCTCAACAACCGTCTAATCACCAAGCGAAAGAGAGAGAGAGAGACAAAAAAAACAACCAAACCGTCTAATCAGTGCGGCCCACACCAAAAAGTGATCTGAACCGTTCCTTCCGGTAGGATTATATGTCATACCAATAATCACGATCCGTCAAAAATTAAGGATCACTGATTGCACGGTCCTGATCGGGTAGAACGCCAAAACCAGATTTGATTTTCGCTTTCAGGTCTTAAAATCATCGATTTTTTTAAAATTTTTTTATGCTCATAATTTATTTTTTTCAATTTTTGCTGAGAGAGGACGATCAGGAGATCAGAACCTCATTTGAAGGTCTGTACAACATGTATAGACCACTTTTTTTTTTTTTTTTTACTAAAATTAAACGATGTATTATGTGGAGTTGCCAGTTCAGGTTTTTTTTTTGGCATGTCTCTGTAAAATGTGGTGATGCCTCCATATAATATTTTTATTTATTTATGATATGATATTGTGTTTGGATTGTTCTGTTTACACAATTTATTTTGGGTTCTAGTGCACTTAGTCCTATTTATATTGTATCAAATAAAATTTTTATTTAAATTTTTAGTAAAATTCAGATATAGATTTGATTAAGGGCTGGTGATGTTCTAATGATGTTTGTACTTATAAAAGATGAAGACCCTGCTTATAAATGCGTTTGTCTAGATATTATATTTGAAAAGTAAAAGATTCTTAAACATGGATCTAATAATATTTTTAACATTTAGTTTTTCATTCCCCTTTTCTTTTTTTTCTTTTTTAAAAAAACCGAACGAATTGAAAAGACAATTTTGTTTAAAAGCTAAATTTGAAATATAAGATTTTAAGAATATCAACTCAACCATGCATCCAAATGCAGCCAGAATATATATGTCAAAGAATTTTAATGAATTTATTTTTAGAATATGTAAAAATAAAATAAAATAATGAGAAATTGAGTCTATCATTTTTCCTCAAAAAATCTTCCCAGTCAAGCCCTCCAAATATAATACAAAAACGCTGATACACCCATCCATTTTTCATTTTTCAGTCACGTTCGTAGTCTAAAAATGATCCACACCCTCAATTATCATCCGTCAGCCACATAATATCTAAAATAAACGTATGGAAGAACACTTTTGTATTATATTAAGGGGATCTCTAAAAGTAATTCAAACATAATGATGAGGAAGGATTCCTGAACACAAAGGTTTTTCTTCTGAAAATCTTCATAATTTAATACGACATGATTAAGACCTCACAACCACTCATATGTTAGGCTTTGCAATTGCAAGGATTCTTCTTAACAACGAATTTTGTATTATTCTTAAATGTAGAATATAAGAACAATTTTTTTTACTTAAGTTACTGACAAATTTCAAAAGTCAAATATAAAATGTGTTTGAATCAACTGTTGGTTTTTTTGTTTTCAAACAAAGAATCATCTTAACAACGAATTCAAACGAAGCTTAAAAATGATATATATTTGTCTTATAAGATATTTTTCTATAAAAATTTGAATTAATTGAAAGTATATATATTTACATTTTTTTCAGTCCCTTAGCTGTTGTTTGGATAAAAGAATAAATGTAGAATATGATGAATAAACCTAAAAATTTATTTGTTTACAAAGTATAAGTAGATTTAGTTCTCAACCCTGTTCGACCAATTACGGTCGCCCAAAACCTGAACTGGCGACCAAGTCCGGTCGCTCAAAACCTGAAATGACGACCGATTTCGGTCGAACTGGATTGGTGGGAACAGCAAAGCACCGTTTTTTTTTTTTTTTTGATTGGTGAGATGAGAAATATGCTTGGTGGGGATAGACACGCCCTTCATTAATTCATTATTTTGTTTTTGAACAAAAAAATAAAAATTGTATACTAATTTAAAAATTAAATCAGTACAAAGTTCAAAATGGGAACTTAAACACATTCGTTCACACATCCTTTGTACACGCACAAAAATATGTACATGTATAGACGACAAGTGAAGTAGTGGTTTTTTAGCTGGTTTGGAGTGGGCTTTGAGTCCCCAGGGGAGCATATGCGGCCTCTTTTGTTACCAATAAAATTAGGGTTTTTTTTATAGTTTTAAGTCCATATAAACATATTTATTTAGTGATTGATTTCTTACTTCTTCGTATTTTATTTTTAGTTCACATATTTAAATGATATATTACTTTTTAGTCCTTATGAGGAATCTATCTCTAAATTATTTGATTTTTTTAGTCACTGAAAGAGACTAAAAACGAACATATCCTTTAAATCTGTGGACTAAAAGTAAAATGCGAAAAAGTGAGAGATCGATCTTTAAATAGGTATGTTTACAGTGACTTAAAATTAAAAATCATTGAAATTAAAGCAGTGTTATCATGTGCAGTTGCCGGTTCAATCAGGTCACGTGTGCATGTCAGAAAAATGTAGTGATGCTTCCACATAATTTTTTTTATTTATAATGTTGTATTTGGATTGTACATAATTTATTTTGAGTTCTGGTACACTTTTATAACATTTTAAATTTGTAGTGAAATTTAGTTATAGATTTAAGCACATGCTGAAAATATCATATTATGCATGTAAGGGCGGAGCCAGGAATTAGAGTAAGGGAGGGTTAGAGGGTCTAGGGAATGAGTAAGATATTTTTTTTATTTATAGATATATGATTGGTTAAGACGAACTCAAGACAGTTGGATAATGATCGTTTCGACAATCAATTTATATTGAAAGTTATTTTTTACTTATTTTTTATATTTAGTGATATAGAATAATTTATAGAAGATATCTGAAAAATCTTGAAATCTCATTACTCTCATCACGAAAAAAAAAAGCTTCAAAATTTTAAAATATGAATACAAAGAAAATAATCGATCACAAAAACATATAAGGATTTTTTTTTTAGTTTTTTATTTCATAAAGATATTTTCAAACTTAACTTCCAAAAAAATATGAGAAACTCAATACAGTAAGGATGAAAAAATCAAAATAAACAAAAAAAATCATTAAACCATTTGAATATGTGACCTTTCAACACCTCAAAATTAGATATCAAAGTGAAAACAAAAATTATCACATTTTTTTAAAAATGACCCACGACTCTATATCTTAATGGGTGCTTAATACACTAAGTCCATTTTATAGTTCTATTTTAATTTGACACGTCTAATGAAGTATATAAAATTAATTAAAGATGTATATATATATTTCATTATCTCTGTTTAGACTATTATAGAAAACGTAAATAAAAGATTTATATTTATTTTATATGAGCATGTACTTCATTTTTATAAAAAATTAATATACTTTATTATATGAGTATATCTTCAAAAAAATTAAATGTGTGCATGCCAATCAAGATGCAGACAAGATTGCACATAACATTTTTCAACATTAAACTCACTCATTTCAATATGGAGTTTTTTCATATACCCCTACAAAGATCTTATTTTGTCAAAATATATATTTCATACAAAACAACGATCTCTCTCTATATGATCCTAATCAATCTACTTAGAGGTTATGTTATTATATATCATATTGTGTGTTTCTTATACATATCTTACAAGATATTGTTTATTATTTTTCATTATATGTAATCATAAGATGTGATTTAAATTTGTGTTGTATCCCAGTATAACGGATGATATTTTAATATTCTAAATCTTTATTACATTTTTATATAAGAATATATGAAACACATTAACAAAATAAAGAGGATAAAATATTTTAACAAAATTAAGAAGTATTGAATATGTCAAGGAACTAATTACATAAGGGTATGTTAGTCTTTTGTGTTTTCAAAATTTTGAAATGAGACTTTTTTATGTATAATTTTAAAAAGTGGCTGATTTAGATATCTCTAACTTTTAGGAGATTTTCTTAATCATTTTCCCTTTATTTAAATTATAAGTGAAATTTAGTTATAGATTAAAATAAAAGCTCAATATACCCTTTGTTACTCTTTTTAAGGTTCTATTTGGAAAGCATTATTAACATTGTGCGTGGTTAATATGGCGTTATTAATATATTCAGTTCGTTTTACAATCCCCTTTGTTGATTTATAAACTATGATAATGCAGTATGTACTTGCTATCATAATGCATGATCTCTATCATAGTGTATAAATATTAAAATATTTTTACATTTTAATGAAAATATATCAATATATTTTAATATATAATAATTCATTTCATATTATATTATTTTTTTTATAAAAAAAAAATGGTGTGGACCCTCGGTGTTGAATGTATCGTTTTCCCAGTAATAAATGTTTGGATGTTTCCAAGAATCTAAACACTTGTAATCTAAAAGTGGCCCCCACGTAATCTGTCAGCCACGTAACATCATAGAAAAATCAAAGCCATCTAGAAGAATTCTTTTGCATTATTAGCCGATTATCCCCAAAAGGCTAATTGAATATTGTAACAGTAGAAGTCAAAAGAATGTTCATTCGTTCAATTATTTAAGGCACCGATTGGCGGGAGCACCAATTCATTCTACAACACTGGTTCATTATCCTCTCACGTCTCGCATCTTCGATGTGGTCACCAACATGGCCAAGGAAGAGGTGATGCTGCTGCTGGACATGTTCAAGGCCTACCTCCAAGACGCGCAGAGGAGGGGGGTTCAGGACAGGTCCGTCTCTCGCTGGCTCAAGAAGCTGAGGGACGCCATGTACGATGCCGACGACATCATCGACGAGTGCGAGGCCAAAGGTGTGGAGCTGCAGAAACAATCCGCTTCGGCGTCTTCTATGGTACGCTGTTGTTACCCTCCGCAGCTCTCTTGTTTCCGTAAAGTCGTGTTTCGTCATGATATCGGGTACAAGATTAAGGATGTTAATGCTAGGCTGGATTTCATCTTTAAGGAGAAATCTGATCTATCACTGAATCCATTAGCCAGACATGATGAGGACGATGTCCTCTCAAGGGTTACTAGAGCGAGCCGACAGACGATTCCTCTTAATTTGGAGTCGTTGGCATCGAAGATGATGTCACCAGTCTAGTGAATTTATTATCAGATGAGGGTAAAGCGAAGGACATTGTTTTGGCGATTGTGGGTATGGGTGGGATTGGCAAGACCACTCTTGCTCAGGCGGTCTTTAATGATGGACGAATTCAGGCGCAATTCGATGTTAAGGTATGGACGTGTGTAACCCAACACTACTCTGATGTTGATCTCTTGAAACAAATCATCAGATCTGCTGAAGGTAGTCATGGGGATGCACAAGAGAGCGCTGAACTTTCTCTCTTAGTTGAAAAAACAATCAGAAATAAAAGATTATTTCTTGTTTGGATGATGTTTGGGTTGCAAGGTTCTGGGTTGATCTACTGCGGTTTCCTCTTCAGAGAGGTACTGCTAAAAGCAGAATCTTAGTAACAACTAGGAATGAACTTGTAGCGAGGGAGATGGGGGCCATTTACTTTCATAATGTGAATTTTCTGAGCGACAAAACTGGTTTGTTGATGCTTTGCAAGATTGTGTTCGGCAATGAGGGTGTCAAAGAGGGTGTGTGGAAAATGGGGAGAGGATTGTTGAGAAATGTCATGGTCTTCCTCTCGCAATCAAAACCGTAGCGGGGGTTCTCAAGACAAAACCTAGGAGTGTGTGGGAGTGGGAAAATGTTCTTCACAGTGAAATCTGGTCGTCCAGTGAGATTCCAAATGGGATCCTGCCAGCTTTATATTTGAGCTATCAGACCTACCATCTCGTCTTAAGCAATGCTTCGATTATTGCTCTTTATTTCCAAAAGGTTATAAATTGCAACGTCATAATGTTGTACAATATTGGATATCAGAGGGATTTGTATCAGCCAATGGGGACATGTCTTTGGAGGAAGTGGGAGAAGAATATTTCAAGGAATTAGTGAAGAGATGTCTATTTAAGATAATCCTCTCTATGTTAATGAGACTGTATGCACAATGCATGATCTCATACGAGATCTGGCTACATCAATGGCGGATGGTGAGTACTTTACTGGAGGATTACAAGGAATTATAGATGTTTCCATAAAGCCTCGACATGCATCTATTGTAGATGATGGGGCCACGACAATTCCAAATGCAATCACAGTGCACGAGAGTATGAGGACAATCATGTTTTTTGAAACTCGTCAATTGAAAACATTCAAGAAGATCTTTTTGACAAACTTAGGAGATTACGGGTATTAGATCTTTCTAGGACAAAGATCGTGAACCTCCCACGCAATATAGGGAACCTCATACACTTGAGGTTTCTAAATGTTTCTGGAACAAGAATAAAGAGTTACCGGAATCTGTGGCTCTCCTCGTTAACCTGCAATTCATGCTCATCCAACAATGTGAACACTTGCACAACCTTCCTAATGCCATTGTACAGTTGCGCAAACTGAGGTCCCTCGAACTTTGGGACACCCCGCTAAGCAAAATGCCTTTGGGCATAGGAAGACTTGAAGACCTTCGTGTGCTCAAGGGTTTGTTGTGACTACAAATGAAGACAACAGTAGCAACATGGAAGAGTTAAAATCTCTCTCTAAGCTCACGTGGCTCTCTATACATCACCTCGGGAGAGTGCAAAGGGAAAACGAGGCAAACAAAGCAGATCTTGGAAGCAAGCTCCACCTCATTGACTTACGATTGTGTTGCGATGATGTTGTGGATGTGGAGGAGGGGACAAGGAGAGAATCAAGCAAGTATTTGAGGAGCTCCACCCCCCATCCTGTGTAGAGCACTTCATATCAATGGTTTCTTTGGCCGTGAATTGCCGAGTTGGTTGTCAGCATCAAATCCATCATTTCTTCTTAACTTGAGAGAATTGAGATTTGTCAACTGTAAGTTTTGCGAGCAACTCCCGTCGTTCGGACGACTTCCCCAACTCTATTTCCTCCATATCGAAGGTGCATCGGCGATCTTGACGGTTGGTCCAGAGTTTTTCGGCGGTAACAGGGGAGGTTTCCCCAAGTTGGAAATGATGCTGATAAGAAATATGCCAAACTGGGAGGACTGGCTGCTCACAGAGTGGCTTGAAGATGGAGGGCCACCGTTGCTGCCTCATTTAAATCTCTTGTTACTTGGTGATTGTCCAAAGCTGAAATCGATCCCAAAGTGCCTTTTACAGCATGCGAAATCATTGACGAGTCTATATATTTATAAAGCCGGTAGCCTCAGCACACTGATGGATAGCTCAACATCAGTTAAGAAGGCGCACATATGGATTGCCCCCTTCTGGAAGCCATCTCCGATCTTCTCCAACTCGAGGTCTTGGACCTTCAAGATGTCCCATACTGAAAGGGATGGACCGATTGCCCTCCCTCAAGTACTTGTTTATAAATGACACGCAAATGGAGGCATTGCCTGGCTGGTTGAAAGGCTTCACGACTCAACTAAAGAAGTTGGTACTGTGGGCCAGCCTCGAACTCTTAAGGCAATGCCTTCCACCCAATGGTTCTGATTGGGTTGAGATCATCCAGCACATATCCCATGTCGAAGGGTTCGTTGATGAGTCAGGGGAGAATTTTTCCTACACCAAGAACCCCTACTCATTCCAGACCAACATGATCCAGCAATGATCTTAAATGAGGTATAATTAATTTTCTCTTGATTTTAGTTTTGAAGATGATGAATGAACCACTGACAGAATGGGGTCGTTTATTGAATTGCAATCTCTCCATCTCTCTGTGCAGGAAATTCACTATGCCTCCATCACAACCGTTTGGCGCCATCCCCCTCGTCGGGCCTGAACCGGACCTGGTCGAGGTCATTCGCGAAGCTTGAGAGAGGTAATAGAAAAATAAGGTTTGCGCTCTCTTTCTATCTATGAAGAATGAAGAATCTAGTGCTTATAGAGCCAAATAATATATGTTTGATGTTGTTGTGTCTTGTTATGTAGTCTTCTTGTTAATTTCACAAACCGGGTTGCTCATGAAATTTTTTTGTGCTTTTCATTTAGTGTTGGGAAACAATTTTTCAAATATCAATTACTGGAAATATTGATCCGTTTCACCGGTTCTTTAGAAAAATCAGTTCAACTTAATTTTTACACGAGCATTGTTACACTTAGCCTTTTTACAGTCATAAATACAGTCTCATATATCCCTTTGACCCCCTCTACTCACGGTAATGAGGTATATCATTCGTTGGAATTTTTGTCAATTATTTTATGAAGAGTTTTGTTAACAAGTGCCCTTACATTTATTGCTAACTTTTAGGCAATCAAATAAATCTAATTATAATATGAATCAATAAATTAATTTTTTTTTAAAAAAAATACCAACAATACCCCTAATAAATTCACCATCTTTTTTTCCCTCCCATACCCAAATTTTTTCTTACATATAATGAAAGATATAAAAGTTAAATTTTAGCATCTGCTCTATAAATAAAACTACAAAGCATTTTTTTTCCATTTATCACGAATCCGCCTACATCGATTTAATGTGAAGCACCGGTCGGAAGCATGCAAGACCATTTATTCATCATATATTGAAATAAATTCAAATGATAAAAAAAAACAACAAAAAATGGAGGTGCATGTAAAATATTTTTTAAAAGAAAAATTAAATCAAACAAAGAATGAAAATAAAGTACCTTATATACCGCACAAAAAATATTTTCACATAAGCAACACTAAAACAAGTATTACAAACATATGAGATATGAGATAAGAACAAAAATGCAAGGGAATGTACATTTTTATATTTTTGGATGAAACTTTTGTGGAAGAAGAGGGAGAGTAGAGAGAAAAAAATTGGGTACGGGAGGGAAGAGAAAAAAAGGTGGTGAATATATTAGGGATATTGTTGATATTTTTCTGAAAAAATTAATTTATTAATTCATTTCATAATTAAATTTGTTGGGTTACCTAAAAGTTAGCAAGAAATGTAAGTTAATAAGTGCCCTAGGAGCACTCGTTAACAAAACCATTTTATAAATGATACTATTCATTTAATTGAATTTCACATTTCATAAAATACATACTCATTATATGAGGTATGTGATTTAAAAAAAAATAAAATAAATGTGTGGATTGCTTTTGGGACGATAAAGGTAAAATATATGATGGTAGCATCTGGAGCCAGTTAATCTGGAAGATGATTTTTTCGAGCAAAAAAAAAAAAATCAACAATTAATCAAAAAATGTAATAAGAGCTGCCTTTTCTTTGATGACATTTTATAGAAGTGCCCGTGCCTTGTTAGTTTAAACTTCTATTCGTTATCTGTTTGAAATCAATGACCATAATTTTTTTTTACAATAAAAAAATATTATATTACTCTTGTCATCTGTCTAGAGTCTAAATGGAATGCTCATTTCATGGTCATTTAACAATCGTTCAATTTTTTGATATGAATAGGTGACATGAGCATTTAATCTAATGTTACTGGACATCGTCGTTAAATAGCCAACTGATTTTATGTAAGATTTTACATTTATATATAGAATTAAGGTGTTTTCTCCTGTGAGCTACACTTTATTTAATCCTGCCGAGATTATAAAGAATGTGTATGGTAGTCCATCCTAAATAAATTAATTCAAGTTTATTATTATTATTATCTTTTATCATAACGGGCTTTATTTGGTATATTTTTAAAAAACTAATATATGGTGATATCTGATTTTTTTTGGGTTAAATCTCTTGAACTATGAGATTCAAATTCATATTCTCATTGTCTATCGAGTTTCCTAGATTTCTTGTTTTTTATTTCGATATTTTGAAGAAGATTTGAAGAGCTTAAGTGTATACGAATATAATGCTCTGATGGTTTTCATGAATTTGGTTTCCAACATGAGTTTCCTCTCAGGATGGGGATGCATGACAATTAGTGAATCTGAAATTCAGTGATCCAGAGGTGTACAAAATGGAAATAAACCCGCATATGAAGTAATATTAGTTGAAGAATATAACAAACACGTATGACTTAAAACAGTTTTTTTTCTTTTTTTTCGTGATCTTAAAGTAGATAACATAACAACATTTTCTTGTTAGAAGTTGAGTCATTATTCTGCTATCTGCAGAATATTGGATTGTTAGAAGAGTATCAGTATTCTGCATCAGAAACGAGGTTGTGTGACCCAGTTTTCCCATAAATCTGCGTGGGATAAATGGTTTCAAAAAGCGGTTAATGATCTACAACAAATTCTGTCATCAAATGTATAACAGGTAACTAAGTTTCTTCCCTTTAGCACATTTATTTATCTTCTGATAACCTTCACGTCCATATTTGTGAGGCCTACAACAAAGTTGAACAAACATTCTGATCAATCAAATTATCAGGCAATGTTTGGAAACATGTTTGAGAGAGCTTTTTACATAAAGTCAGCTTAAGAAAACATCTTTCATGGAAGCAAAATTTTGTCAAATTCTTGTAAAGCTGATTTTTAAAATTGAAAGTTGTTTTTTGCTTTCTTCAAAAGCTGAGACCGCTGGGCACTTGGAAACGAGTTTTGATTTAAGTATAATTATCACATATGCAAAATCTTTAAAAGCTGTACAAACCCGTTTCAAAATGCTATCTAATGTTTGGAAACAAAAATCAGCTTTTTGCTTTTGCAGTTTTATGTACACTTTTTGAGGGTGTAATGATGATGATTTGAGGGTGTAATAATGATGGCTGCTTTATAAAACACAGATTTCTAGGTGCAGTTTAGAGATAAAATTTAGTAATGATAATGTATTTAAGTTGATCTGTTTGGTAATAGCTTTTAGCTTTTAAATGATGATGAGATTTGACTTGATGTGACCCCAAAAGCTAAAAACTACTTTTGGGGTTGTTGCCAAACATACACTAAGTGTATATAACCCGTCGGAACCTGGTTACAGATATTTAAAGACATATACGATGGACATGGAATGGGTGATCGTAGGTGGCCAGCCATTGGGGCGAGGGTCTTCGCAAAGGTATATTTTGTGATCATGTGGAGTTTCATAAGCTCATTCAGTGGGAGGTTGGCTCTGATTAGGGCATCCAGTTTTGGAGCAAAGTGTGGTGCGGGGAGGTTTCTATGTTATATATTGTGGAGTCTGATGATGTATGCAGAAGATTATTGGCATCTCATATTTTTCATTAGGTTCTAGGGTTTTTATTTTGACATGACCGTTGTAAAAACTTTTCGTTGATAATGGATTGATTTATGCTGTGTACCGTGGACGTAGGCAAGATTTTTCGAACCACGTAATTCTTTGTATCTTTCTTTCGATTTATTTGTTTATATCTTTGATTGATTACATCTCAAGATCCAGAATTCGTAACAATCTCTATGTGTGAGGTTAATTCCCAGAAATCTACGTACTCACTCTTCGAATCGTCAAGAAGAGCCAGTCCGCGAGTTCTGGTCGGATGATGGGGGCATGGGCAGGTGGATGATCTCCTTGCGCATGTCTCATATGTCGTCCGTGGAGGTGTCTTGGCTTCAGTCACTGGCTGACTGCTTGGCAGTGTGGAATGGCATGGGTGCTTCGGATTAGCATCGGATTGACCTCGGTGGTCATCCGAACCTTCGCGTTGCTTCATTGTTAAATGTTGCTATGACATGTTCCGTCTTGGGCTCCCGTCGGCCCCCATCGTGTGCAGAAGTCCATCGCAAATTTGGCGTCACGAGATTCCAAAGAAAATTAAGGTCTTCACGTGGCTCCTTGCCCGCAAGAGGCTCCTTACTAAAATGTACCGTGCAAAGTGGAGGAGAGACGCTAATTTCGTGTGGATTGTGTGGGGAAGTTCCTAAAACAATGGTCCACTTATTTTGTTAGTGCCGGAATGTAACATCCTTATAGAGGGAGGTGAGCACCGCAACTTCGCTCACATCGCTTGAGGAGGTGTGGGTGGCCGGTGAGGATCTTTGCAGGTGTTCGACACCAGGACTTGCGAAGTGGTTCGCTTGTTCGATCATCACCGTTGGGGCGTGGGTGATTTGGTGCACACAGAACGATGCGGTATTTGAGGGAGCAAGGACATACGTCGAGAATATGTGGGAGCTCACGGCATTGCTCCTGCAGGACTGGGCTAGGAAGTTGGCGGGGGCCTGGGGGGTGCTCCTTTAGGGAGGTGCTATCAAGATTAGATCATAGTCCTTGGCTGGGGGGACCGATGGCAAGTGGATACCCTATCCACTCCCACACCATCCCCTCGGGACACTGCCGTTTTGTTTTTTTTTTTTTTGTTTTTAAATGCTTTTTCCTTGTTCTTTAATTTGTATTTTCTCATCCTTATTCAGATCTATACTAACTCTTTTGAAATGAAATCAGTTGGTAGCCTGAGTCTACCTGTTTTTAATAAATAAATAAATTGTATATAACCTATTAAATTGTGACTTTCAAATGCATCTTCTCATTATTTATCTAATATAATAGCCTTTTTGTTTTGTATTTTGATGTTTCCAACGAATGCAGGTGGAGGAGAGCAAGAACCTGTAGTTGAAACAAAGCTGCTCAGTTAAATGCATTGGGAGGTCAGGATTCAGGGGTATCCATTTCACATCCTTTGTACACACACAATAAAAATTGTAGAACATGTATAGACCGCAAGTGAAGTTGTGGTTTGAAGTCCCCATTGTCTCCCAAGAGAGCATCATATGTGGCCTCTTCTGTTACCAAAATTTAAAAAAGTGTTATCATGTGGAGTTGCCTGTTCACTCACGGCATATGTCTTGGCATGTCTCTGAAAAATGTGGTGATGTCTTCATGTAATATTTTTTTAATTTATAATATTGTCTTTGGATTGTTCTGTTCACATAATTTATTTTGAGCTTTATTACACTCAGTCATTTTTACAGTTTAAAATATAATCTCATATGCTTCATTAGTCCCCTGCATTGACTATTCACGGTAACAAGGTAATATTTTTCACATTTTTTTATTTCATTTTTTATAAAAATATATCCTTATTGGATGAAATGTATGTTTTTTTTTTAAAAAAAAGATAAACATAGCTCTAATTGCAGCCCGTTTTACACTCTATGATTTTTTAAAAATCATACACTCATCTTTTGAAGTATATGTTATTATATGAAATGAAATATATACTAAAATACATTAATGTATTTTTTTTCATAATGAAAAAAAAGGATCATATACTATGTTAGGACCCATATACTATGATAACGTAGTATATACTACATTATCTTAACGTATGAGGATGCAAAACGGGCTGTAAAAAGGACTGCGTGTATCAGCGCCCTTTTTTTTTATATGAGATGAAGTGTACATGAGACTGTAAAAAGTATTCGGGTAAAATTTTTCCTATATCTTTTTTGCTATTGTGAGCAGAACTGTTATGTGCTTCAATTGGTTTGGTCTCTTTTCTTTTAGGTGTACTTAATGGGAAGGTTAAAAATAGTTTGTTAGATTAGACTCAGTTTTAAAACGTGATTTAACTGATAGAAGACCTGTTCAAATTTGACTTCCTCGTCATTTTATTCTCAAATTTCATGTGAAAATATTTCTCACAAAAAAAAAGACGTGTAAAACACAAATTCAAAAAATAATTTTATCCATTTCTACTCTAAAAAATAAAAATTATCGAAATTATTATATTAAAAAAAATATAAATCATAAAATCTCAATTTTAATTATCCAAAAATACTCGGTATCCAATGATATCCTGAATTTGAAGATTAATATCAATATCTAGATAATTTAAGGTTTATTAATGTTGTTACCGTGTTGGTTCATTGAGGTTAATAAAACTGTTGATAAAAAAATAACATTTAGATTTCTTTCTTTTTTATTCAGATATTGTGATGACATCAGATATAGAAAAACAGTTGAAACTATTCAATTATTCATGTTGTGATAATATAAGTTGATGACATATATATTTGTTCGAGACGAACAATCATGATTTTTTTTTTTTTTGGTAAAGATTAGGTAAATCAAAATTAATGTGTTTCGCAAGTATGTTTTTGTGAGACTTTTTGTAAGTGTGTTTATAAACTTAGGGTCTATTTGCATGAGTTTGGATAGATTCTGCGTTTAAAAAATTAAAAATTCTCAAACTCATATCCAAACACATTTTGAGCGTTTAGCTTTTCAAACCACAATCTTTATTTTTATACCAAAAAATTTTGTGGTTGAAAATTTAATATAATATAGCTTTTCAAAAGCTGAGTTTGAAATATAAGATTTTAAGAATATCAATATTTCAACATCACGTTCAAACGCATCCTTAAAAGCTGTAGACTTTTATTTCTAGTTTAAAATAAGTTGTTTTGATATATTTATTCAAATTTATTGGAGATCAAATTAATAATAACTTGAAAATTTACACTATCAAAACTAAGTCAAGAATGTTTTTAGAATAATTATTTATCAAAATCTATATGAAATTATCATATTACGCACAATTGCCTTCAACCTAAAACATTAGGGCTGTAACTCGGGAGGGTTAGGTTCGAGTTGACCCCAACCTGAATTCTAAACTACTCAACCCTAACCCGATCCAACCCGATTTTCAACCTGAATTGGACTAAGCTGAACTCAACCCGTAATTAAATAAACCAACCCGACCCAACCTGTAAGATTAGTTAAATTTACTTAAAATTTGGACTGTCCAGATTAGAAGTTACAAAATGAACGACCATGATTTTTTTTTTAACTATTAGTTTACGGGTTTGGGTTGGGTCGGGTTGTGAGTGAGACAACCCAAACCCAATCTGATTTATGAGTCAATCCGAATTGGTCAATCCGAACCCGAACCCGAATTGATCAACCCAATCCATATAAAAATCGAGTTCAACCCAACCGGTTCGGGTTCAACCCGACCCAAGTTGCAGTCCTATGGAACATAAATAATAATTGTGTTCCTTTATACATGAATGCACGATCAATCTTTCTTTAACACAACTAAATGGGTAATTCTGACTATTACATACCAAAAAATAATTTCCAAGTTTTTTTCAACAAACATTCACAATTTATTATTTATTGCTTAATCACCTATTCTATAAACATGTGATCTGATGTTTGTACTAATAGTTAACAATTTATTAAAAAATTATCATCTAAATCCATACGCATGTAAAATCATGTCCTTAAACAGTTATTTGATAAAAAAAAATTTAGATGAGTTTCATTTGATTTGTTTATGTGTAAGTAAAAATAGGATTACAGTCCATTCCCTTTGTTGAAACATCATCTAATTATTCTGGACGCAGTGAGTGATGTGCTTAAAATTTCTTTATTTATTATTATTTTTTTATCTTGGACAATTGGGGGACGACTCTGCTTTTGTTCAAACGTGTTATCAAACGGGTTTAAAAAAGTCAGCTTAATTAAAAAATTACTTACAATTTTTAGTGCAACATAGTTGCTTTTTTAAAAGCATAGAAAATGTGTTTCTCAGAAATCAAAGTCTATATAAATCACTTTATTTAAAATCTGATTTTTTAAATATGTTTCTAAACGGGCCTTGTAGTAACAAAAATTTAATTTCACTGGAGGTATTTTTACTTAATATCAGCACACATAACATTTGCACGAGTCACTCTCTCCACAACACATACACCTTTTCTCCGCTGAAATTATGTTAAGAACCCAATAAGCCCAACTTTTAAGGGTGGCATAGGTATAGTTTAACAACTTGTCTAAAAGTACTTCTACAAGAAGTTTATTTTGGAAGAAATTAATTCTAAAGAATAAACTTCTTATTTTTGGAGTAGAAGTTGTTTAGGAACACATATTGATGAATGCTTTCAAAAAGTACTTTTGTAATAGAAATCATATGAATTGTCTAAAATACCCTTGCACCCATGTTATACAATGATCTTAATAAATCAATATAAATAAAATAATATAATCAACTATATAAATATCAAATACTAACAAACTTTTTATAACTACAGTTAGTTACAAAATCAAATTAACAAATCCTAACAATTAATATACGAACAAATTTTTTTTTTGAATAAAAGGTAGATATTACTAATAAATTTATTCTAAAAACTAAAAGATACTAACAATCTTATTTATTTTTAAAATAGAAAAGAATTTAAACTAACAGATCTAAATTAGATCATATATTTGTCCTACATCACCTAATGAGATAGGTGAGAGAAAATCTGTTTTATACAACACCTAAAACCCATGTTTGGTTCAAGAATAGGGCTAAAATAAATAAGAATAAATAAGAATAGTTTTAAAATGGGTGTTTGGAAGGCTGAAATAAATAAAAATCAGTCTGCCAGAATTAATTGATATAAGTGGTATATAGATTACAATCAATCATTGGAATTAAGTTATTCCAGCCAAACAAAAAATCTCTTTATTTTTATATATATTATAATAGTCATAAATATTAGAATAACTTAATTCTACCCAAACATGGGCAAAATGTTTTTTGAGAATTTGTAAAATTTCATAACGGTATTTTTGTCAAAATATTAACTTTTTTTTAACTTCTATAGAAGTGAAAAAATTCTTTTCACATAAGGAGTTATGTACACCTTGTGGAAAAAAAAAAGAGTTGTTTTCCTCATATAGATGGAGAAGTGATAGTTACTGGGTTCTCAAACGTGACCACTTCTCTTTTTGCGGAAGGAGAAGTCGTTCATAATTACTTCTGAGTAATTGCAATACACACCCGTAGTAATGGTTAAGATTTCAATGATACATTATATCTTGATTAGGCTATAAAAAATTCATCAATCTTTTTTAATTCACAGTCATTTAAATCGGTATAAATTGTTGAGATATGTATTATTTCATCTTTTAAATGGAAAAAATCTCTTATTTTTATTTTAAATCAAGATAAGTATCTATATTTTTCTGGTTATTTATTATAACAAATGTGACAAATTGTTATCTATTTATTTTAGGGTCCGTCTATATATGAGTTTAGTTAAAAAAAAATTAAACTCACATTGAAATACATTTTTAGCGTTTAGGTCATCTTTTTTTTTAGACAAAAAAAAATCATATAATTTTAATAAAATAATATTTTTCAAACATTGAGTGTGAAACACATAATCCAAATGCGGCCTCCCTTATAAAAAAAATGTCAGTTACTCTCACAGGGAGGTGATCTTATATATCGTCACCAGACTTTTCAGTTATATCCGATAATGACCTCCATCATTCGGCGTCCGCGACGCATGAACCGAAAACACCCCCCTTCAAAGGCCAACCGTTACTAGATCTCAACAACCGTCCAATCAGTGCTCCCCACACCAAAAAGTGATCTGAACCGTTCGTTCCAATAGGACTGACTATATGTCATACCAATAATCACGATCCGTCAAAAATTAAGGATCACTGATTGCACGGTTCTGATCGGGTAGAACCGAAACCGTGGGACGCGTCACGCTATCTAAACCCCGGACTTGGAAAGCACGCCAAAACCAGATTTAATTTTTGCTTTCAGGTCTCAAAATCGTCGATTTTTTTTAATAATATTTTATTCTCATAATTTATTTTTTTTCAATTCAATTTTGGCTCTCATAGAGGGAGAGAGAGAACGATCGGGAGATCAGAAGATCATTTGAAGGTCTATATCTCAATCGATTCTTTTATGCCTTCTTTAATGATGTGTTTCTTTCAGCTTCTGTTGTTATGTTTGATTTGGTTTCTTGTTTTTTCTAAGGTTAGATTTTTGTGATCACTGGTTCTTGCTATGATCGGTTAGGGTTTCTTGTTATTATTTTTTTAATTTTATGTGGAGTGTTGTATTTTGAGCTGATTCTTGAAGTTTTATGAATGGATTTTGTTGTAAATATTATTATTTTTTAAAATCTAGTACTAGATTTTGTTTTAGTTTCTTGATGCGTTAGGTTTTGTTTTTTGTTGTTTCTCTTGATTTCTTGATGATATTGATTGTTGGATGACTGTTTTTATGTTATAATGTGATAGTGGTTCTTGAAATATTTTGAACGGGGATTTTATTCTGAGAAGATTTTTTTTGGTTTGTTGAGGCGATTCAATTGTTAAGGATCAATTATTATCGGAAATGTCTTTGAAAAGCTGATTTTTTTCTTGAAAAGGTTTTTGCCCTGGATTTTAGGAAAAAAAAACAGATTTTTAACATCTTTTTACACAAATCAATCAGAAAACCAATTTTAAGGAAATAGGTTTGAAATTAAATTTTCCAGAAATCGGTTCCAAATGGGTGTTTCATTTTGGTTTTCTTCAACCTATTAAATATTTGATCTTTTTGTATTTTTCTTCTCTGATATTGTGTCTTATCCAAATCAGGTTTCAGAGATTTGTTTTTTGAGAAGACGGTAAGCAATAATGAGATTGAAAAAAGGTTCTAAGGTTGAGGTGTTGAAGAAAAGCAATGTGCCTCCAGGCTCTTGGTGGTGCGCTGAGATTGTCTCGGGGAATGGGCACACCTATAATGTCAAATATGATCAGCCCCCAAGCAATATCAGTGAGGTGATCATGGAGAGAGTCCCTAGAAAGGTTATCAGGCCTTGTCCTCCAACATTTAAGGGAGCTGGAAGTTGGGTGCCTGGTGACATTGTGGAGGTGTTTGAGATGAGTTCCTGGAAGCTTGCTGAGGTTTCAAGGAGGGTTTCGAGGAACCACCATTTTGTCAGGCTTCTTGGGTCCTCCTCAGAGTTCAAGGTTCACAAGAGTTTCATCAGGGTGCGGCAGTCTTGGAAGGATGGCAGATGGGTTTTGATTGGAAAGGTATTTTTTACATCTTATGTTACTTGTTTTTGCAATACCTGTTACAGGTTCATAAATGACAGTTACCTTCCCCATCCTCCTTTCATGTTTGGTATGTAGTTTTTCTGCATGAGTGATGGCCATAAAAATTTATTCAACATGTGCATGACATGTTCCAGTGGGGGCAAGGGGGATTTGTTTTCAGGATGATAGACTTGTAGTTCTTTAGAGGGTTTGGGTCTCAGTCTATGGGTCCTGGTAGATATCTCTTCCATCTGGGTACTTTATTTATATTTCTTGCTTTGCTTTATGTAATTTCTTTGGGCACTTGACCCTTAATATATTAAGGCAAGTGCCTACCGTTCCATCAAAAAAAAAACATGTGCATGATGTATGCAGCAGTATGAGGCATGGATGCCTTAAATTTTAGATAATTAGATGTTCTAGCCTGAGTAATATGGTTATCCTTAGCACGTTATTCTAAAAAATATATATTCTAGCATCTTTCAGACTGTATGTACACCTAATGTAGGCCCTGATTTTTGCCTTATGAAGTAAATGAACTATCAACAGTATATGAGATATCATACAACACAGATTTATAAAATATCGGTGTTGATCTACATGTGTGGAATATTTGTGTGTTTGGTGATTTGGACTACAGTAATTATCTGCTCATTCTATAGTGTAGAACGTCCATGCTTTTTTAAGTCGATTTTAGTTTCTCCAATGCTTAGTTTTTTCTAATTTATAATGCAGGACTCTGGGAAATTAAATAATGACAAACTCATCAGACCACCAAAAGCAGGTCTTTCTCCGAAGTCTGGTTTCAGCTGCCTCTATATGAAAGCATGAAAGGATGTCCTGGGGATGATTATTATCCCATAGAAAAGTGCATTCCATTAGATGAGTACCACTGTAGAAAGAAGAGGAGGTCCCCCCTGGTAACATGCATCGCCAATGGAAAGAAACTTAAAGCTGCTGCAAAGGATGATGGATGTCCACAACTCATTCCTGAATGTTCATCACATTTACCAGAAAAGGTAGATGCTGTTCCTTACCCAGTAAAAATGCTGGGTGAAAACTATGTGCATACTTCGTTATACAACAACACAGCTGGATTTTCTGAAATGGACGTGGGCATCAGAGAACCAAATACTGATTTCAGATGTTTTTACAACAGATATGTAGATTCTAGTGATGCCAAGGCTGAGAGTAGTGTGTCCTCTGTTGGTAGTTGTAGCCCTAGCCATGAGCATTGTGACTCTGATTATCCTTTAGTCAGTTGTGGTATTGATAGGGATAGTGAAAATGATGATGCTGAATCTTTTTGTGGGGAGCACAGGAGAAAACAATCTGAGCTTACGAAAGGGGATCGGGGAGCAGACATTCATTGGTTAGAGTTGCATGCATATCGTCGTACCATGGAGGCATTATATGCTTCTGGTCCCTTGAGTTGGGACCAAGAAACATTGATGACAAACCTCCGCCTTATGCTTCATATATCAAATGATGAACATTTATCAGAGATAAGGCATTTGGTGTCTGATGAGATGGATAGTTGACTGGGAAACCAATGAGTCAATTTAGGGTAGAGTCTGATTCCTTTGTCAAATGTAAGTGATGAGATGAAATTATAGGTAGTGGTATTCATATATATATATTTCTTTTAAAAGGCTTTGGTCTTTGTTGATGTGGCACTAACATGTACCATAATCTCTTCCAGAGCAATGAGATATTCTTGATCAAGGGATTCAAGTCCTATATTTCTGTTTTCTTAATTTTATTTTGTAATTATTTTTTGGGATGTATCATGTTATAATTCCTTCTCATTTGGAGATGTTGACATATGTATTCCATTATCTCAAGCAAGGTGCATAATGGATTTTGCATAATGGATTGTCCAAAAATATTAATGTAATGTAATGAAATTTATATTTTCCTTTTCTTTAAAGTAACTTCCAAAGAAGTTTTGGTTGCTTACTTCACTTGTGCCTATTTATGTGTCATCCAGATGATCAATAGTCCAGATATAACAGCTTTCATGGACATTGCTTAGTTTACTATTTTGTACCAAGATTGGAGCAGGCATCAAGACCTTAAAAGTTTTTTCAACGATTTGTTGAATAACAGTGATACAATATGTTGGGGTTGGTTGAAGACCAACTTTTATTGGCTTCATTCTTCATCTATATTAAAAAGTGATGTAGCTTTGCTTAGTTTGTAATCCTTTGATAATGAGCAGCCTCTGTTCTCTTTAGTTCTCAATATTAATGCAGCGCCTGATCCATTTACAAGTACTTTTGTTCATCGATCATATTTGGCAGCGCATGGAACTTTGTTTTGAGGATGTAATTGACTCTTCCCTGCATTTTCCAGGGCCAAAGTTGGAGGCTTGTAAAGCTTGCTTCCACAGGTCCAATGATGATCGTGGGGGTCTGTCCCTCTTTCCACTTCAGTCAGAGTGGAGGCATTTCAGTCTCAGACTCTGAGATGATATGATGTACTTCTCTTATTATTTTGGTTTTATTTCAGGCCGGCTGTGATCCGGCAGCAGGGATGCTGCTGAAGGAAGTACATCTGAACTCTCTTAAGTGGTTTACAACAGGTTTTCATGAAATGTAGATAATTTGTTTTATATAATTATATATATATTTTTGAGATTCAAACTTTTCTGGTGGTTTGGTGGTTAAATATCTGCGTATTAGTTGAATGTTTTTTTTCAACACTTGTGACAGAGTTGCTAGTTTATAGTCAGTAGTGGTCATTTGTTTTCTCCCTTTCTTCTTATTGTTGCAGTTAATGACCCCAAGTTCGTCATCTGATTTGAAAATGCTATCTAATAAGGGTTCACCCCTTGGGTTATCATTTAATTGTTGAGAAGAATTATTGATAATTTTTTTCTATTTCCAACAGTCACGCACGAGGTACTTCGTGGGATGAGCTATGCATAACTGAGGTTACTCTTGCCAATCTAGATAGCACTTATCTCTCTTTTTTTTTTTTAGTAGAGTAGCATTCATGCAATTATATTTATCTAGAAATATAGATGGTTGGCTGATTTAATCTCTCCTTTTGTGCTTTCGATTGATGATTATGTATTCTTTGGCAATTTTGAAAACACGGGCATTCTATTGTTGGATTGATGTGGGCGAGTAGAAATTAGTTTTTTTTTTGGTGAATCTTTATATATACATATGATCTTGCATGGAGTAGCATATAGATAGTTTATCTGCTTATATTGATTGTTATTTATAAATGTTAAAATGCTCTTTACAGATTTAATTAAAATCAATTTAGATATGACTGTGTCATTTATTTGTTGACAATGTGTCAGAGGGCAAGTATTGGACGCAGTCCTTTATATGTCTACCACGTCGTCTTCTTTACTGTCACCAACTGCATCATCCATTCTCTATGAACCCTATAGGGGTTGATGACCAGGTAAGCAAATATATTTTTTCTATTTTGTTTTGTAAGAGCCGTCTGATTTATATGCGTGCGCGCCATGACAGCCTTTTTGTTTTGATTCATTTTTATGGTTTAAAATCTTTTTCATTAGTCTGTGTGATGTTTTAAATATCTGGCTGAACTGAGTTCATATCTGGTTGTTTGTGATAGGCAGTAACAATAGCTAATATGAGTATATCGATGATGGCTGCTTCGATCTACAGTCCAAATGAGGATTGTTCTTGATCTGTATAAGCTCCACTGTAAACAGCAAAAACATGAAGATATAACCTTAACTTTTATGTAAATGTAAAACTTGGTACTGTTTAGTTTGCCCATGGCATCAAAATTTCAGAAACAAAATAGTTTTACTATATACTCTAGCTCTCTAATTATAGCATTTGCAATTGTTCTAGATCATTATGAAGATGTATCAATGCTACCTCATGAGCAGCACAAGAGGGAAAACTCTACACTATGAGCCAAGATTTGATGTAAATTATTGTAGATTAAATATCTGATCAAACCAAGCAACTGAACCATATATGGCATTTGCAGTCCTCAATGTGCGTTTCATTCTTAGATCCCCATTTTCATTTCATCTTTGTATTTATTTGTCAATTTCAGTCTCACAAATTTGAACAATATTTGGAAGACCCTCCAATATGTTTTGTGGTTATTCTTTCTTTATGATGATCTATAAGAGTTTTTTGTAAAATTTTCTTTTTTATGGATGACTCATGTCTTTGATGATGGCAAGCTGTGAAAAAAAGAATGCAACTGACAAGGTGCACATGTAATATTGTGAGCTCAAAGTTTTGTTTGTTTGTGCTGTGGACAGTAAATGTTATAAAATCTGAATTGGGAATGAAAGTATAAGAGAGATGCCAAAAAGGTAAAAAATTTGTTTATTCTTTGCATTTTTTAATCCAAGCTGTCATATTCAAACATTTGCACATGAGTTTTCCCTAATGAGTTGTAGTAACTTATTTTAGTGATGTCAGATTAGCTTTAAGTTTGGGTTCGTGTAATTCTGTTATGATTAGCACTTTTTGCCTATTCCGATAGCGTATATGATTATGTGTCCAACCAAAGAAATGATAATATTTTAATTTTGGAAAATATTAGATTTAGTCCAAGATCAACTTTAAAAAAAAAAAAAATAATAAACATTATCTAGTAAGGTATATGTTTTCATTGAAAAGTACTCATCCATAGTTAGTGTTAAAAAAATAATGATGTATATATGTAAGTGTTTCATTGGATATTTTTTTAATGTAACACATTTGTCTAATAAAAAAGGGCTTCTGTATTTGCCAGGAGCAGTACAGATCTGTAATTTTAATTACAATCTTTTTAATGAGAATTGATAATTAAAATCAACAACTTACAAGCTTGAACAATATACACGTCCTACACCCACTTGTCACAAAAAATAGTGAAATAAATTTTAGGAAAATGATACATTGTCATGTTTGTGTGGACTATGTTGGTAGCTTTCAATTATTTTGATTATTTAAATATGTATGCATGCCTGCGCGGACGCGCGTGCACACAGTGAGTTGATGATGTTAATGAGAGATATTGAATTGTATTTGTGACTGTATAATAGAGGTACAAATCGATTGGTTTTGTTCCTTTTATTGAAAATTCAGATTGAATCAAACTGTAATTACATTTAACCCAAAAATCAAACTCAACTGAACTGAAGTTGTTTGATTAACCTGAACTACAATGACCAAACCAAATTGTTAAAGTTTACATAAGTTTTATTTTTACTTCCTACCCATTTAGGTTGGTTAGAGTTTTTACATAGGTTTGGTTTCTAACTTTGTATAAATATCTAAAAAATAGGCTTAGATTAATGGTATAAATTAGTGTCTTTTAATTGCATATTAAATTAATGGTATAACATATTTTTTAACATAAAAAGAATGATCTAAAATCTAAGGGAGCATTTGGATGTGGGTTTGGAAACTCAACTTTTTGTAGAAAGCTGATTTTTTTATAGCTTTTGAATCACTTTTTTACATGGCTTTTTTAATAATCTTTAAAGTTTTGGTAAATAATGACAAGGAAAATTTTGAAATGTTAGAATTAATAAAATGTTTGGTAACTAATCAGCAACACAACTTATGAAAATACAAGATTGCAGTTTTATACTCATTCATACTCCAAATTCTACAACCTAGTAAACTCATGAATAATCCACACAAAAATAAATCATAAAACATGAAACCCTAAAGAACCTATGAAGCAAATCCTCGCGGGGGTATAATTGTCCATTCCATCCGCTTTTTGGTAAACTTTGTGGGAAGCGACCCTACTGTCGTTTTTTTAAATCAGTTTGTTATAATACATGTATAACTCTAATATATTTGCAACTTTTAATTAAGTTTACAGCTTATTTTACTGTTTGGTAACAGATTATAAATAATTAGATTCCTGTAAACCTAATCCTCCCAAACCCACATCCAAATGCGCCCCCTAAATGAATATTGATTCGGTTCAGTTCGATTAATTTTATTTCTTTTAAGTGAAATCTCATTTTGTTCTATTAAAAAAAAGGCACATTCCATTTATTCAATATTTACTTCATTTTTTGTGAAAAATATGCACTTCTATCTATTAACTGAGCAGAAGTATTTAAGTTTTTCAACTTTGTTTCTCTGTAACACGTTACCCTAAATTTGTCATGATCATTATTTTTGAATTAAGGGGTAAGCATAGAAAAATAAAATAAGGCCCCGTTAATCAGATTCCCACCTTTTGTGGTGGTAATCTTAAATTCCAATAGAAATCTTAAATTAGATTATTATAATACTCTTTACAAATTAATGAAATTACTGTGTATATCCCTTCTAAAATAAATAGCCTCTTTTTTTTTCCCACCATCCATATAATGGGTATATATAGTCATTTGATTTTTTAACTAAAAAATTATGTTATAATTTTTATATGTGATGTGAAAAATTTTAATTGTGTATTAGATATTAATTTATATTTTTAAATTTATTTTTTATTTTTGTAGATGGGTTTAGATATTATTATAATTGATATAATATGTGATGTGTGATGTGGGTTTAGATCTACAGCAATACCTCCAAAAAATAACTAATAAAATTGCTTATTTAATTTTTAGGGGAGTTCATAATATTCAACTGATTTAGAAAAATTACTATTATTATATATTTAATTACATAATTGGTTATTTTATTTATTTGCATTCATTAAACATTCATAAAAACATTTATAAAACATTTATTCATTTTTTATTATTGTGATATAGATAAATAAATAAATTTTACAAGTATATATATAATAGTAAGGGTATTTTAGACATTTAAATCAAATTCCTTTTTTTTCCATGTATGAATCAAACACTTGAAAATGATTTTTGGAGAAATCCAATAATTCCTCGTAAATTGATTCCTTGCAAAGTAATTCCATAAAAAAAGGATGACATTAACCAAACGGGCCTAAAGGATAAGTTGATATCTATCTATTATATTAAACAAAAGTGTTTACCCTCTAATAAATTTATTAAAATCCATATTCTTCTCCTAATCTTATATTAAGATTTTAAAAAGATAATTAGATTTTTATAGTTTTTATATTTTTAGTATAATTTTTTAATGACTTTATATTACATCATTTCAAAATTTAAAAGATGAACAATATATTTTTAGTATATTTTGAAAAACATTTAATGTCTTTATATTAAATTTTAAAAAACATTATTATTTATAATTAATTTTATGATACTCAAAATTTTTGGAATATGTGATATATCAATTTTTAAAAATGTAATCCCTGATTTTAGGGATCCCAATTGATCCTCATCTATCTATTATACAAACTATATATAAATGATTACTTTGTTACACTCTATGTGATAAATGAAATTTTGAATTTTTTTGACTTGGTTAGAAAAAATTATTTTATCTGAGTGTCCATTTATTGAGATCTAAGAGCACATATGAGATTTAGTTTTTAAAAAAATCAAACAATGATTACTATGTCTCTCCTATGTGGAATATTAAAAATTAAATATGTTTTGTATATAATATTAAAAAAATTATGTTTAAACTAAAAAAATATTTTTTAAAATAATGGTGGTACAGCCAATTGGATCGGCTGGGCTGGGCTTGCATGATCCGGTAACCCACTGGCAAGTTTCTCTAACAGATCTGGTAGGGCCTGTACTGTACGGTTCGTTTTACACTTCTACCCTTCTCTACCCTTACCTTCTCTTTCTCTCTCCCCCTCTTCGAACCCCTCCACCTCTTCTGCCCACCTTTTCTCCTCCCCAATTTCCTCCCCCCCCCCCCCCCCCCCCCCCTTCCTCCACCTTCACCAATCCAGAAAAGATTATGACAAAGGGTGGATGGTGAGATTAATGATTTTCCTAACTAATTTTGTTTTTGGGTTTTGGATTTTTGAGGATAGTGGCTCAAAAATTAGTTTGTTGAGATATGCATTCTCATTCGGTTACAAGAATCTAGGTGAAAAAAAAATTTGCTAGGATTAAATCGTTATCTTATTTTTGCATTATTTTTTGTTTTTTGTTGATAGATCGTTGTTGTTTTGGGATATATTTACATTTTTATTTTATTATTTTTTTCTTGAAGATTTATTAACATGCCATACTATTTAGTGGGGTACATTTGTTTTATTCTATTTTATTAAAAGGTTAGAACATCATAATATTTTATTATATCTTTTGCTGACAGGTTTTCTTAAAAATATATTAATATATCATATTAATTATTGAATTTTATATTTATGCACATCGTGCATAGGGAAAAACTAGTTACTGCTATTTGAAAAATAATGTGATTGGGTTGTTTTGGTATAATTATTCTTCCCAATTCTCAATGAAGGCCTCCCATGAGGGAACATCTTTAGGTGATTTTATTTCCAAATATGCCAAATGAATTGTCTATTTGGTCCTCCCAAATGAGTTGATATAACATAATATGAAATGTGATAACAATCAATCTCATTTTTTTAAAAATGATATGTTTAGCTACATTTACAACCTATATTAATTATCTTTTTTATTTAAAAAATATACATTTTTCTATTGAAATATATATTATTAGACGAATTGAAATATACACCGAGATATATTTACATGTTTTTTATAAAAAAAATTAAAAAACATTGTAGCCCTATACATTATAATAGAACACATTCACCACAATATACAATGCGCCATCACATGTGGCTGCAAAATGGGGCCAGTGTATCATTTTATTTTATTTATTATTATTTTTATTTTGGTAGACATCATCTGGATCAAGCTGGAAAGGGACCTAATGGACTATATGGTCTCCACCAGTAGACTAGGAGGCTTGAACCCGTGGGCCCAGGCAGTGGGCCAGAGGCCCCTGAACTAGGTCCCATATGTGGGGATATTTAGATATACCATAATCCAAAATAGAAAAAATGAGAATTCTTTGTAGATGCCCCATCTAATCTGACCCCTTTTATATGAAAAATACACCACATAAAATACTTCATCCAATCAAATTAATATAATACACAAAATATAATTTTGGCTAAAAAATAAGCGATGAAATGGTAAAAAAAACCTTGATTATTTACTGTATGTATATCTTCCAAATAAAAACATACGATTTGAAGTGTATGAGTATATGTATCTATATCTTTATTTAAGCAGATATAATTGTAACATGCAGCTCTGAATCCCCCCCACCTGCAAAAACCAATGATGATTGCTTCCAGAAATGATGGTCCATCTGATATCACCTTATTTATTTATTTATTTTTCTTGTCATATATGTATCCAGAGAAGCCCATAATGATATTTATTCCCCGTATTTGATTCCCTCTGAAACTCAAACTGCTGTACACATGTATTAACTGTTTCTTTACCTCTTCAGATTGAAATGGATATCTCACTGTTGTGTCATGATTAGGTTACCTTTTTTTCTATCCTTCTTCCATTGCTACAATATATTGAATGCTTGTAAGATTTTCTTAATTAAATATGCGGTTGATAAAAATAAAAATAAATATAAACGTGGAGGTCCTTATAAATCCTGACCGTTGGTACATGAATCCAACGGTTTTTACTGGTGGGAGATCCCCCACATTTCCCGCCTCGTAAACCACTATGCTGGGCCTCGGCCCAGCCCCCATATTTGTGGAGCCCATTCCATGCATATTAAATGAGAGTTGATACCGCATAGTATAGCAATATGATACGTCCCACCTCCATTGTAGCCTCATTTGAACTATCCCATTGAAGTGTATACAGTATTGAGATACAATAGTATTTTGTTTTTCACATTGAAAAAATGAAAAAAAAAGTTCATACACTACAATACAATCCCATATACTATGATAACGCAATACATACTATGCTATCATAGTGTATCAGAATATAAAACGGGCTGGAAAGCGGGCTAAATATATAAACGCTCCAGTGTATAATGTGATATGCATATAATCAATCAGTTTTGCAGTCCGTTTTACAACCCCATATACCATGATGACATAGTGTATATTGTGATATTACAGTGTATGGAGTTCTATCATGTTGTATGGAATAAACAAATATATATATATATATATATATATATATATATATATATATATATATATATATATATATATATATATATATATATATACACACATTGTTGTATCTCATTATATATATTTCATGTCATATAACAATATATATTTCAATAGGAGAGTGCAATAAAAAAATGATGTGGACTGTTAAAAAAGCTGGATATACCATTTCCCTTCAAAGAAAAATGTCGTACAATCCTTTTTTCATCTCAAATTTAGTCGGCATGAATTATAGACCGCACACACTTTGAATTTTTTTGTTAATTGTATAATTGATTAGTGGAATTATATTCTTTAATAAAAAAATATAAATATTTCGTATGAATTGAATGTATATATTTTTATCTTTTATGTGATAGATGGCCTCTACATTACACCAAAAAAATCACATCCTAATGAATCACATACCATGTTAGTGAAATGGGGTTTAGACCGGTCATGATAATTGAATTTTTTGACAGGGTCCTAGGCAAAATTTTAAAACGGCGTCCCATCGTTATTATAAAAAAATCTAGATTGTTTTAATCTTGTACGCAATAAATATTATAATATGGATATGCAATATTATACCATCATTTAAATTAAAACATTTTACATTATCATATGCAAGCAAAAATAAATAAAATTTAATGGAATAAAAAAATTTTAAAATTAGAAAAAATGTCTTTAAAAGAGGATTTGAACATTATATTATTCAACCACATGAGAAAAGAAAGATGAATTTAAGAGGAAAAAAAACTATTTTGAGAGGGAGAGAAAGAGAGACGTTGGAGACAAAGAGACTTGAAATTGAAATGTCTCTTGTTATGATTGGAGAGATCTAAGGAAAGGTGAAATTTTATGCTTTATTTGAGGAATATCAAACGGATTGACAAAACTTGTTGAGAGAGATATCGAAATGACATCTCACCATCCATTTTATTAAATCCACTTAATAAATGATCCTTGGGGCACTCGTTGGGTCAAGGACCTTAAACAATTGTCTTGGTGGCCTTGCCCCATGACTGACTCTGAAGGGATTGTAGGGGGTAGTGGGGATTGCACCACGAGATTGTATATAAAAACCGCTCTTTGGATTACATGCATTATTTAAAGAGACAACATCTCTTTATTTATTTTTATATATATATATTTTTTAAGGTAAAACACTTTCTATCCACATCTTTTTCAAAATCTCACTCAACAAGTGATCCTCTTCATAAATTGAGAAAAGCAATTAACTTAATTAATTTAATCTATGTGGGACTATCCATATTCAAAAGAGACACACTATCCTTTTCCTATTATAAGCTACTCAATAGCATTGAAATGTTTAAACCTCATTAGAATAGTTAATACCCAATTAACAAACATAGTTTTACAATAAAATAATTTTGCATGGTAACCCAAGTACCAAGACAGAATAATTCAGCCATTCGAGAATTTCTTGACTCCAAATGACGGTTCCATGAAACCATAATCAATTATAGACTTAAAAAACAAACCATCATAATCAAAACCAAGATTAATTTCTGCTTTAATAAACGACAATTCATCGATGCGTTCGAGATGATCGCGATTAAGAAAAACGCACACAAGCGTTCGCACGAGCTCTCCATCCAGTGAAATGTGTTTAATACAGATAACAAGGGAGTGTTTTGTTAGAGTAATTTATCAAATTAATTGCAACTGTGATCAATTAACTAAGCATGGACTCATTTTACTATATATATAAAAAAATTGATTGTTATTAAGAACCAATGATGGGGAAGAGGACCACCCTCTCTGTCTTAAAAACACTCAGACAGCTCGGCATGAATCAAGGGACAAACTTTGCGCCCCCCCCCCCCCCCCCCCCAGGTTAATTTCTGCCAGACATTGTGGGATTAAATAAAAAGGCATGTGGGGAACATTATTGGAGGGTTTAAATCAAGGAACAGATACATCAGGTTGATTAATCTTTAATAAGAAACTGACATGTCATAACTTATATGCTATGTATCTAAAAAAAAAATTTGAGGTTGGGGGGAGGAGGACTTATGAGTTATTCAATTTGATCATTATTACTCGGTTCAAATGTTATTTATGATTTACATGAACTAAGTTGAGTTCAGTGCAAAATATCTTTCAGTTCAATATAAAAATTGTTCAATTCAATATAGTGCTAGAAAAAAAAACCATTTAAATATCACATTGTTTAGTTCAATTCCTTGTATTGCTTAATTTGATTCATAAATAATTGAATTATATATATATAAAATAAAATCATGTGAGCAAGGCTTTTATGGTGTTTGAGCTGCCCTTTGCATGGCAAGTGTGGATGAGTAAGTTTACTTATATTTTTAATTAGTGTGCCATTAATTTAGATGCCTTAGAAATAAAGACTCCCAAAAATCGAGAAATGTATGGTTTGGAGAATCTTAGGATTTATTTTCCCAAGTTGAATGATCTGTTCTATCAAATCAGTGTAATTTATTTTGAATTTACACCAAATTATACCATTTTGGCTCTTTTTAAACCGGTCAACTAATGCTCAAAAATAAAACACTCAAAACAATCTTTTTTGAAATAAACGAAACTATAAATTTTGATGGGCATTCAAAAGATCTATATAGATTATAAGATTTGATTAACACCATGTAATTTTGATTCTCTTAAAAAAAATAACAAATAAAAAAACATATGAATTCTTTGCTTTGCATGAAGTATATAATTGAGCAATAAAACGTCTATTGCGCGCAAGTATTTCAATGAAAAAACAGTGATGGAGTGAAAGCATAACTGACAGAATAATATAAAAAAAGAATTAGCTGAACACTTCACTTGAATGCATGAATGAAATATAGTTTCAATGACAGCTAAACGTACTTCATTGATAACATAATTTTCAAAAGTCATAAATCTTCTATATATCCATTATTTATCCTTTCTTTATCCAATGTAAACCAAACAATAAAGAAAGTCAATTTTACGTTTTCTAATTTGAATAACAGAAAAAACAATCAAACAATTTTTTTTTTAATTCTGCATGTATTGTTATATATCCCGTATAACTATGGAAGGCGAATAACTCTATATCACATTATCCCAATTGAGAGGTAGGACAACCAATTCAATGTTATAGAATTCCCTAATCCCTTCACCTTCATATGGCAAAATCTCACATCGCAATAAATTAAAATTTAGCATATAATCTATGAAGGCAAGTAAAATCTCGTTGTATAAATTAAATACTCAACCATAGGAGTCTATGAGAATCATGTATATATAAATATATTTATATAAATATAGGCCTTTGAAGTTGCTTAAAGATAATCATAGGTGTTAATCTATAAACAATAGACTCTAGGGTCTCCTTTAAATATGCATATAAGCTTTGAGTATCATATCTCAGAATCCCTAAAGAAAGCAAGATCTAATAGCTTTTATTGATAGGATAAATGCATGGCATCTTTGCCTTTATATATAATGATATTATACCCACTGGCCAAGATCTTCTTCACCCTATTGATGATCTCCTATGGATAATTGTCTTCATGTCCATAATCAAGTGATCACAAAGTTGTTTGCGCACCACAGTAGTCATATGTTCTGTATTATCTTGACTCCCCCAAAAAAGTTGTTCAGATATCTCCACAAAGTTGTCTGTTTTTGGCATACTAAGCCAAGCAAACACTTATATATTATTATATTAAACACTTAATTACAAATAGGTATGTAAAAATTACTGCAGCTCATGATTCTCACATCTTTCGAGATTATCATGTAACAAGAGAGAATAATAAGATGTTATAGGGCGATATAATGCAGCCCTTTTTATAAACAGCCAAACAATAAAATGTGTATTAATATATGATAAGTTCCTTTAAAGGTGGACTTTGTGTAGATGCAAACATGATATTTGAGACACAAACAGATGTAATTATGCCATGATATGGGTTGTGCACATGCCCTCTTTAATTTGAAGCTATCCTTGTTATTTAAACTTGGGTACTATTTAAAAATGAGTATGAAAAAAATAATTTTTATTGTACAATTTTTGAAAATAGCTTAAGCGTATTTTTATTAAATTCCTTTAAAAAAAATATATCACTAAATTACATTATTTGTTTTCTTTTAGAGTTGGGATTATTGGGAGCGTTCAACAACGAATTTAGATTGAGAATGATTTCTGTATAAACATTATTTGTACTGTTCAACTCGTTGCCAAATGCAGCCTTAAATAAAATGTCAAGTTCGTCACTTTTACAACTCCAAATATGTGATATTTTGTGAGACCTAGCTAACTTGAGTACTGCATGACATGTCATGTACATATTAATCGGGATTTGAGATCATGCAATTAATAATAATGGGAGAGTGACTAAGTAATTCACCGAATTAATTTTTTTGTTAGGTAATAGTTGGGATTGTTCAAATTCAAGATATAGTGTACATTTTATTATCAATTATTGAGCTATGGATTGAAACCCCAACAATTCATGAGCTTTGGTAACAGAGACATAAAATCATATACATAGATCGAAGTGATATTTAATGGAGATAAAAACATTTTTATTTAATCGCAGAGTAACAAAAAATAGAGGGAAGAAAAGAGAGGAGATAGAGCAAGAGAAGGCCCCTCAACCCTCTTTGGCTGTATTGAATTTAGGAGCTATCTTAATTTTGTTCATAAAATCTTTCTTGAGGGATCTAAAAAGACAATCTTGTATTTTACATGAATATTTTTTTGCCTTTGATTAATTTGTTTGCACGTGTGCAACTCAGGATGTCACACATGCGAACCATCATCATTTCAACCCTTAGCCCCCGTTTGTTTTGGGTATAAGCCCTTGGATACCGGATAATCCCGGATAAAAATTTTGGTGTGTTTGTTTGCCCTGATAACCCTTGATAAAGTATGCCAGAATAAACTGGTATAAAGTGGTATATGGATTTCAATCAACCCCTGGAATTAAAATTATCCTACGTTATTCCACCCAAAGAATATATGGGCTCACTGTCAATTCAACTGTCATCACCTCTTATAAATCACATGTCAAATCAACTATCATTATATTATTATCTTTTTAAATCTTTATCCATACTTTATTCACATTTTATCCAAACAACAAAACATTTATTCTTACATTTACCGACGAGAATAATTCAAAACATAACTAAACACAAAATCATCTTATCCTTATTTATACTCACTTATGCTTGGATAAATGTATACCATATCGTAAATCTTATTCTCGTTCCAAACGGGCTTAGAATAGCTAGCACTCCCCTTGATACGCATGCTTAAACATCTCTTGCTGAATATCCTACTTGCCCATGTATCCATTTTTCCATATGAAGAATATTGTTACAGAAACTTCCGATGCAACTAAGAATAACTTTAGAAAATGACAATCACTAATATAGGTCTCTTTTGACCTAGAGAATAGTGAGAACTATAAAAGGAAATCTATTTTTCCATTGGATAAGGATATAACAATGAAATATATGAGCTAAGGTCTTAATGTCCATTCAACTCCCTCCAAAGAGAATATAGGGGCATGAGATGAGGTACATATAGTTTACTTAAAGTAATACAAATAAGACTCCAAAAAGTTGTAGAACACACTTGTTTTATATATTATATATTGGTTGTTGGTAGATCCAACAATTTTTTTTTAAGTTCATCTAATTAGTATGTATCTTTTTCTCTTCAAGTCTCTTCCTCCTTTCTCCTCTATATAGATTGTTAATACCTCAATTAATCTTCATGAAACAAATTAAATTGAATGAACAGCTGAGTTCTTTTGGAAGGATACACATGAATTTGTTCACATGGGAACAATGCTGTATATATATGGGTGTAGGGGGCCTTTCTATATTTGAGAGGATGATTTGGCATAGATTAAGACATCCCCAACAGGCCAGGGTTGGACCAAACAAAGGGTGGTGGGTGGGGGGGGGGGGACACCACTCTCTAATATTTGTCTTGATAAACCCAAGACAAGATGGGACTATGTGCTCTCATCATTTGAGCTGTCCAAAATTTAGGGTTTGGTTTGTTGGAGTTGGGTTTGAGATTCGGATAGGAGTAAGGATGCAAGCCTTTTAAATTTTTTAAGTGTTGCACTTCGTTTAAAAACCTGTGATCCAATTTGGTTGATCAACTCAATTGGATCAGATCAGTTGATTACCTAGTCAGATCAACTTATTTTAACATAAAAAAATTTTCACACAATGAATTGCTTGAGTCAAACTGAGTAGATTGGTCGATCTTTATCAAGATCGTTGATCCAATTAAAATAACTCGACAATATAATTTTTTTTACTTGATCCACCTTATTAATGATATTTAATAATTTAATTGCTAATTAAACAATTTTAATAATTAAAATCTTGTACTCTCCTAGATTTTTTTTTTATGTTGTGGTTATGATTATGGTTTTCTTTAGTTTAGGTTGAATTAATATTGAAATGAATAAGATATAAAAAATTCCTGGGATATGTACATCATTCATTCTATATTTCCTTTATATCTTTTTATGAGATTTTAAATTAAACTTTAAAATCAAACACATTTTAAGAAAGGAAAATGGTAGGGTGCTCCCTGATTTAAGAAAATAATGATAGGGGTCATGAAACCCAATAAAAGATGTGTGGAGATTTCAAAAATAAAATAAAATCAAACCAAGTATCTCTCAAAAAACATTCAATACATTCCTTCAATGTTTATTTGGTTGTCTCCCACTCTCAACATCCTTTCTTTTTCTTCTTAAATTAGACGGGGTCATATGCCCATCATGTTGCTGTTTTGAAGAAGAGTATGTTTGTTGCTTTGGATGCAATTATGTTACTTTGTTTTTTCAAGTTAAAAAAAAAAAAAAAAAACTCTTTTTTCATACATCATTAGTTTTTACTATACCAATATGAATGAGCATTAACCTAACGACATCTTGACAATTTAGTAGAGATATCCATTTAGAAAATGATTCCTTAGTTCAATTTTTTTTTCTTGTTGTTAGAAGAATATTTAATCAAATAAAAATAAAAAAACTTACTACCAAAAAAATATAACAAAAAATTTATTGGATTTGGTGTTACACAACAAGGGAGATCTAAAAGCTTTGGTAGTTACTTAGTTATGAATAAGTGAATATGGACATGATTTGGGGATATGTTCAACGTAATCATACACACTTTGGAAATTAAAAGAAAAGGAATACAATATAATAAAAGGTGAACCTTTTTAATTTATGAATCGACTTATTTAATTTGTACAGTATGTGGATGACTACACAATTGGAAAATAATGAAGTACTGGATAAAATATTTGGAAATAATGTCCTTGGTAAGCTTATATATATTGTATTAAAAAATATGTAGCATAACAAGAAGAATTTTAGGTGATGATATTAATGGAGCAAATTGAGGAAAAAAATGTAGTTGGTAGAGTTTTTTTTTGTGTTGCAATTTTTTAGAATGAATGAATCTGAATTAGTGCTCTTTATCCAAAAAGAGAAAAAAGAAAAATGGTAATTATCAAACATGACATTTTAAAATTGATGGACTCTTTATGTGTTAATCAAGTAAAGTTAACAATTTAAGAGTAGTTAACAAAGAGTTATTAATACTGTAGAATAGCTAAATAATTTCATTGAATGAGCATAAAAAAAAAGAATTTGAGTGAATAATACACAATAAACAAGACAATCCAATTGGATTGTAGGGCCTTTAATTTTTAGATATTTGATATACCAGATTTTTATCCATGTTCTTAAGCTAGCTTATTCAACACACTATATATTTTTTTTGGGTGGATAAGACTACTAGTCTAGTTTGGTAGAGGATAAATTGCAGGGAAAACAGATGATAGAGGGGATAATTTTTTTTAGAAGCCGGTAAAAAAAACACTGAACAAGTTTTATTTGATTAAATATTCTTCTAACAACAAGAGAAAAAAAAATTGAACTAAGGAATCATTTTCTAAATGGATATCTCTACCAAACTGTCAAGATGTGGTTAGATTAATGCTCGTATTGTCACAATAAAAACTAGTAATGTATGAAAAAAGAGTTTTTTTTTTATTACTTGAAAAAACAAAGTATCATAATTGCATCCAAAGCAACAAACATACTCTCCTTCAAAACAGCAACTTGATGAGCATATGACCCCATCTAATTTAAGAAGAAAAAGAAAGGATGTTGAGAGTGAGAGACAACCAAATAAACATTGAAAGGAATGTATTGAATGTTTTTTGAGAGGTACTTGGTTTGATTTTTTTTTTTGTTGTTGTTGAAATCTCCACATCTTTTATTGGGTTTCATGACCCCAACCATTATTTTCTTAAATTAGGGAGCACCCTACCATTTTCCTTTCTTAAAATGTGTTTGATTTTAAAGTTTAATTTAAAATCTCATAAATAAATATAAAAGAAATATAGAATGAATGATGTATATATCCCAGGAATTTTTAATATCTTATTCATTTCAATATTAATTCAACCTAAATTAAAGAAAACCATAATCAAAACCACAACATAAAAAAAAAATAGAGTACAAGATTTTAATTATTAAAATTGTCTAATTAGCAATTAAATTTGGATCAAGTAAAAAAATTTCTACTGTCGTGTTATTTTAGTTGGATCAACGATCTTGATATATAAAGATCGACCAATCTACTTAGTTTGACTCAAACAATTCATTATGTGAGAATTTTCTTGATGTTAAAATAAGCCGATCTGACTTGGTAATCAACCGATCCGATTGAGTTGATCAAATAGAGACTATATGATCAAATAGATGATAGATACTATTGAGTTGATCAAATGAAGACTATTTAATCAATTAGATGATATCTCTATCAAAATAGATCATATAGTCTCTCCAGTTTTTTTTATAACTCTCGAAGTTTGCCCCTAAGAGACTATTATTAGATGTGACCCGTCAGTGTTAAACTTCATTAATTTTGTCAGTTAAAATCTATAAAAACCTTATATGTTTAACATGTGAGAGATGATACATGTCAATATTTTATTGGGGCTGACACAAACTAATTGGATCATTTATTTAAGTTTCATGATCCACTAATTAAAAGGCATTATTATCCATAATCAATCATCATATACAGACTCAGAGAATCATTAGGGCTGTCACGTGAGTGGCACTGCTTTGAATATGGCCAAAAAGGGCTTTCAAACTGTTAGTTTTCAGGGACCCCTTTTGGACAAAGATCTTTGTGAGAAGGGGTCCCCCAACCATGAATTTAGACTGTTATACATAACAGTATAAGACATTATCCAGCTCTCCAGTTTTCAACAATAATAGCTGTGGATTTTAGTTGTATCTGGATTTTGTTTATATATGTATGTACACATATTATAAATGAGTGACTCATATTTTTTTATTCAGAGGATAATTCATTTATGATGGATCAAATACAGAGTGAATTGTCTGTATCTGAATATACATTGTATTCGTATTGGACAATTAACAAACACACTAACCAACTCTGAGATCAAACTAATATTCAGGTTTTGAAATTTATCTGAATTGTTATACTTATAATATTATAATCTAGGTTTTCTTAAAATCATTATAATATTTTTATCAATATAAAATAAAAATTATGTATAAAATTATATTTTTGGAGTAGATAATTAGATATTTTTACTTGTATTCAAATTTGTACGGATTCAAATTTGGATGCAGATTTTTTTGGATAATTGATCGATGTACTTAATTTGCATGAGTATATTTTTAATGATACTCAGATACATACTGGGAGAGTGTTGATACACTCAGTCTGTTTTGTATCCCCGGTTGCAGCTTCATACACTATATTATCGGAGTGTATGAGCTCAATCACATAGTCTATGGAGATTAAAAAAAATTCATTTTTTCAAAAGAAAAAATATAATATTATCTCAGTGTATACTTCATTTCATATAACAGATTAACATTTCAATCGGTGAAAGTATAAAAAAGAAAAATGGTGTGGATTGGGTACAAGACTGCATGTAGGACTGAGTGTATCATTTTTCATATTAATATTCTAAATCCATTCTTTTTCTTATGGGCATTTGCCATATGATGGAATACTAGTAAGCTAAAGCTCCCTTTGGGACTGCGTCGGAGGTGTGTTTCCGCTGGCAGATGCGGTGGAATGTCACCTCCAAAATAAACACAAAACCCACATTCGTGTTTGAAGCTTTGTGACAGTGTTGAAAATGTATTTTTTTTTATCGCGTTTGAAACGCTTTCAAAGAGCACTTCTCCAACTCTTTCTTGCTTCCACCGACATTGTCCCAAACGGGACCTAAGTCTATGATCCTTTTTGTTTCTTGGAATCTAATATCACTTTTATTCACCATATATGCAAATTCATGCTTAATCCATTGGAGTGATACATTGATGTTCCTATATATGGATCTTTGAAAATACCGAAAGGGTGGATATCTAATTCCTTTCTTTGCTAGAAGATAGGGTGCTTTGTTGGAATAAGGGGAATATGCTTGAATTAGGCCTCCTTTGGAAACAATTGTCGAATTGATTTAACCTTTATAAAATCAATTTTTAGATAATCAATTTCAAACGAGTATTTTGATTTCAGATTTTGAGTTTTATGTGTTAAAATTCAGAAAAAGAACTTGTTAAAAGGTTGGGTCGGGTTAGGGTGAATCGGGGCCTGACTCGTTTTGATTGTTGGGTCCTTTGGATCAGTTTCATATCAGGTCTCGGGTTGTCGGGTTAGGTATTTTACGCCTTTTATCAGATCTGGTTCGATCCTCTAGAGGCCGGGCTTGAAAAAGTCGATGGACTTTTTAAGGGCCTACAATAGCTTCTTTTTTTTTCTCTTGCATTCTTATTTGGAGGAAGAAAATAAAGGGTTTGAGAAAGGAAAGGAACAATTAACATATAGCATAAACATTAAAAAAATTTAAAATAAATTAATACAAACACATAAAAATCAAATCTACTTTTTAAAGTCTTACATGTTGTAACACCCAAAATAAATCATGGAATAAACCAACCAAATTATACAAATTCAAAAGTTCATTGTTCAAAATACTGAAATAATTAAGTTAACCAAAGTTACACAAACACATTGCATTACTAAGTTTACTACATACTAAACAACCAAGTTATGGGTTAGAACTTGGTAAATGAGATAGAAATTTATGTGTCAACTAAGAGTGTTGTTACACTCAGTTTTTTCCTCAATCCAAAAACGTCCTATATGCCACGTTAGAAATCCAGTGAAGCATATACCTCGTTAGATATTATATATATCACATTAAATGTTATCTTACACTTACTAAAAATATGTTCATTCAACTTGAAATGGAGCAATATGCACTTTTTATTAAAGCATATACTTTATTAGATGATGTTTACTATTTTTTTTTTACATGAAAACATGTGAGATCTGAGTTTTTGTTGATGAATGTGACTGAGTTTAACAATTTTCGTCAACTAATAGCCTAGTAACCATATGGGCTCATACATAAAATAGTGGGGTCTCACCTACATAGGATTGGGTCAGGGTGGATCCGGACCTGACCCGATTTTATGTTCGGGTCTAAAACGGGTCGAGTAAATTACACATATAATCGAATCCAAGTCAGATCGGAGGCTAGATCTGACTCATTGACAAGCCTACCTGTGGAGGAACCTTTTATTGTCAATCAAACTCTTAAACTTGTGTGTAGTATCTTTAAAATATCGACGCAAAACATCGACCCTGATTGCATTCAGAAAATTATCAGAATAAGAATCTTCATTAATGTACAAGTTCATTGGGTACTAATATAAATGACCAATATGATAATTTTGGTTTTAAAATGAGAATTCCTTCTTTCATTGGAAGTCAATTTTAATAGTTTCATAAGAATAAAAAATTAAGAGAATTTTAACTAGTCAAAAATGACAACATGAATGAAGGATTTCAAACATAAATAATTTATGTATGTGTTTTAGCAGAAAGAACAATGAGAATATGATAGCCACATTTATAGGCAGTAAGTGACATTGAAAAGCAAATTATATACGCATACCTAGATCAAACCTGTCAGACAATTGATTAAATGATGAAAAATCTGTTGAAGGTTCCTTTTCTGTACTTCCCAATGCTCAAAAGTTGACCTCATCAAGAATGTCTATAAAAACATAGTCTAATATTAAGCTTAATCAACTCAAATATTCAAAAGTTTAATAGTATATTATTAGTAGCTTAGGATTCTCACCCCTTTTGAGATTAGTGTTAAAATTAGAGAGATCCTCATCAAAAAGAAAGGCGAAGAGAGAGATAATTAAATTCAATATAATTTAAGGATATTGTGTACATATACTTCATGTACTGAAATATATATTTTCAATATACTAAAATATAACCATCACAAAGAAAAATTAAAAAGTTAAAGGTTTCATATAATTATGAAATGTATACTTTATTAATAATATGAAATTACATGTGAGACTGTAAAAAAAATTGTGTGTAACAAAGGGAGTAGATTACATGATAAGGGTGAATCACATTAGTGAAAGTGAAAAAGAATGGAATTTTTGCACACACCACATGCCTACATGGGGACCAACAACACATGGGATACACCAAATAAAAAAACATAGCCTTCTCTCCAATATATGTAGCCTAAGTTGATTTATCTCTCTAAAAAGTTGATTTTATTCTGATATGTATTTGAAGGGAAGATCAACAATTCTCTTTATTCCATATCTTCAAATAAGTGAAAAAATTTCTTTTTTTTTTGAAAGACCCAACTCACATTTCCCACAGAGAACATGGAAGAACATGCCATGTTCCTTGGAACTTACTTTAAGATAAATAAAATAAAATTTTGTTTTAGTGTCACTACCAATGCATCCTATAGATCTATATCCATACAAAGGCAATCCAAAAACTACCACTACTACCTATGTTTTTTCAATGGAAATGATTTTAAAAAGCATTCATGATTGAGTGGGTGCCAACTCCAAGCACTTTAGTGATATGAACCGTTGGATCATATTTTGATATACGAAAGTTTTTCATCAGACGGTTCTGTATCTAAACTGATTGGTAACTGATCATTGTTGCAGAGTGCCAAAATTGTGTACACGAAATAAAAGGGTGAACAACATTATATCACATACAAAGCTCAACTTAGGACATGTGAAGGTTACTTTAGACATTTCAACCATTCTGGTGATCTTCCTAAGAAAAGTGTAAGATGTCAGTGATGCCAGGACAAAGGATGGGTATTTTAGTCATTCGAGATTCGAGGTTAAAAGGTATTTTGGTCATTTCACATCCTATGACTCGGTGACTCGGCGGAACAGGACAGGCGCGCCGTGTTGGGGGTAGAGGAGCATCAAGACCGTCGGTGCGTGACGGTAGCTCGGGGCTAGGGCGAACTCAAACCGTTGAAGTAGTAGGGCCAATGTGAGCTTGGCGTGGAGGAGGGCGAGGTTCCGCCCGATGCACGTGCGGGCACCTAGTCCGAACGGTATGAACGCGGCCGGGTGTCGGGCCGCCCGGGCCACCCCATCTGTGAACCGGGCTGGGTTGAACTCGTGTGCGTCCGGACCCCACAGGGCAGTGTCGTGGTGGACGGCTATGATCGGGATCAGGAGCTCTGTCCCCCGCAGGATCGAATACTTCCCGAGCATCACATCGGTTTTTGATCGTCGGATTGTCGCCACCGCCGGTGGGTACAGCCTGAGTGACTCATTCAATATCATCCCCAGCTGCGCAATTGAAAAACAAACAGAAATAACTATCATAAAATTTTAAATGACTAAAATGCCCCTGTAAATAGCTCGCAATGACCCAATTTCCCTCTGGCATTATTAAATCATGTAGTGACAAAAACAAAAGGAGAGCAAGTTATGGGTAGGGAAATGTTAAACGAAGTTTTGGTTACATCTTTGTCAATACTCTTTGTACATTTTTAACTAGTACATTTCATATTTTAAGTTTATGCATTTTTAGGAAAAAAAATATATTTATAAAAAATAAAGAAATTTCAATTAGATAGAAATTTAACATAACGATATATATATATATAGTATATATATATATATATATATATATATATATATATATATATATATATATATATATATATATATATATATAGGGACGTGATTGCGTGCGGCGAATGGCGGGTGCGGCTGCGATCACGTGTGCCGTTCAATCACGGGTCCATCGCATCCGGACGGTCGGGGGCGATGTGAATCGCATCTCGACCGTCCGATGCGATGGACCCGCGATCGAACGGCCCGTAACGTCGCTGCCGCACCCTGCCGTTTCGTCGCACGCTAATCATTTTCATATATATATATATATATATATATATATATATATATATATAGTAAAACGATTAGGTGCGGCGAATGGCGGGTGCGGCTGCGGCTGCGACGTGTGCCGTTCAATCACGGGTCCATCGCATCCGACGGTCGATGTGAATCGTATCCAACCGTCCGATGGCGATGGACCCGTAATCGCTGAGACACCCGCCGTATGTCGCACCTAATCATCCATATATATATATATATATATATATGAAAATTATTGCGTGCGGCAAACGGCACTGTGCGGCCGCATGAACGTGGGCCATAAATGAAACTATCTGTGGGTCCATCGCATCCAACGGTCGATGTGAATCGCACCCGTAACCGTCCGATGAGATTTTTGGTACCCGTGATCGACGGCCCGTAGTCGCTGCCGCACGCAAACACTTCCCTATGATATATATATATATATATATATATATATATATATATATATAATATATATGCCGACGATTAGGTGCGGTGTGCGGTCGTGCGGTGCGCGACTTGGGCCGTCCGATCGCGGGTCCATCGCATCCAACGGTCGACGTGAATCGCACCCGACCGTCCGATGCGATGGACCCGTGATCGCGCACCGCACCGACCGCACACCGCACGTAATCGAGTTCCATATATATTTGTATATGTATATATATGATATATATATATATATATATATATATATATATATATATATATATATATATATATATATAGGGCCGATTAGGTGCGGCGAACGGCAGGTGCGGCGTCGATTGTGGGCCGTCGATCACGGGTCCATCGCATCGGACGGTCGGGTGCGATTTACGTCGACCGTTGGATGCGATGGACCCGCGATCGAACGGCCTACGTCGCCGCCGCACCTGCCGCACGCCGCACCTAACCGCCCCCGTGTGTGTATATATATATATATATATATATGTTATTGGACATGTATTGAGGTATACTATTGATGGGATTAATGAGACAGAATGTAACAATGTTATTTTGAAAAGAAAAAAACTGGGGGCATGAACTGGGCCATAAATGAAACTATCTGTGGGCAGGAAAGTGAATAGTAAATGAGATTTTTGGTAACTCGTTATGAAATGAAAAAATTAGACATAACTTGGCCTATAGTTTTCTAAATATGGTAACCCCACACAATGAGATATATATTTGTATAAAATGTAATAAATATGACCTCCAATTAATATATATATATATATCGAATCAAAATATATAAAATTACATATGATATTGTAAATGAAACTGTATATAACGCGACTAATGAAAGGGTAATAATGGAAATCAAAGTGACAGGAGGGGGAGTACCGTTTTGAGTTTGGCGAGGTGATCGCGGGAGGGGATGTCACGTGAGCCACACACGTGTAAAACCTCGGCACGTGCGAGGGACTGCCAGTGCGGGTGCATGGAGAGGAGGACCGTGGTCCACGTCAGGAGGTTCGACGTCGTCTGTTTTCCGGCGAAGAAGAACGTCTTGCACTCCTCCACTATGTCGTGCACCGTGATCTCCGTCATCGTTGTCATCGGAGATCGTCGTCCGTCCGATCCTCGATCGACATTGGCAGTGGCGGTGGTGGTCGCCGCCGTCCTCTCGCTGGCGTCGATCATCAACCCCATTAGGTCCTTGGTCGCCGGGGCGGTGCTGCCACCACATGTCCCCCTCCGGTCACCGATGAGCTTCATTATCGATCGTCGGATCTCCTTGTCAAGCTTCCATGATTTCGTGTTCTTCTCGGTTGGGAGGAACCTGTATACACTCAGACAGTTCTACAGTCATTTTTACAGTAACGTACTAATATTATTAATGTACATTACTATTCCTATTAGAAAATCTTTTTTTATTAATAGAGCTTATTAAATTACGTTTTAGTGAAGAATAAATATTTCTATCAACCTATCAAGAGACGCATTAATTACCTGTATCCGGGTATGAACACGTTTCGAAAGGCTTCTGCTGCGAAGGTCATCTGTTGCGCTTGCAACTGAAAGACCGTTTTCCCATCCTCATAGCTCATGCCGAACGCAATCCTTGTGATTGCCTCCTCTGTCAGGCTCTGATACCATTCTGACACCTCGATCTCAACCTCTCCGCCCTCGGAGAGACGGCTCGACCACTTCTCCACCGCGTCGAGCACGCTCTTCCCAATTATCGGAATCAACAACTAATCAATCACATTATCAAGGAAGATTGATTATCAAACAATGGATTGTAATATTTGAAGCTCTCAAATTTGAATTAGTACCATATGACATTACTTTGAGGTTGTCCATGTGAAATGTAGGGGTGATGATCTTCCTGTGGTGAGCCCATTTTTCCCCTCTGAGGCTTACCAGGCCCTCCCCTTCGAGCTGCCGGACGAGCGGATGCGACTCGTGCCGCTCGTAGAACTCGGACCGTGACACAAAAATCTCTCGGATTAGGTCCGGGTCTGCCACGGTGAGCCGGGCTGTCGGGCCGAACCACAGGAGGAATGTAGAGCCTAAACAACAGAGAGAGGCCCATATTCAATGTGTTTTAGAAAATATATATAAATATTATTATCACGATTTTGTTACTGAATTTGAAATACAATTCCTAGAAAAGAGAGAGAGATTGAGAAAAATTAAGAGTAGACGGCGTCCCAGTTAGGAGAGGCCATATTAAATGTTACATTGATTTGTTTGTTATGGAATGTTTGTACAGTGTATTAGCTATATATACTGAACATTTTAATTAAGTTATTGGGGGGTGGGGGGACAGTGAAAGGGAAAGATAACAGATACAGCCCCCTAAAGGTTCAACATTTGTTGAAGAAACTTTAAATGCTATTAACAGAAGGGGCAAAAAAAATAGAGATGGATAACAAATCATCACACACACACACACAACCACTATAAATGAAAGGGTACCTTTTTTTTTTGTTGGTTTGTAAGGAAATGATGGAAAAGTAGAATCATCAGAACAAAAATTTAAGAGAGCACTCAATTTCTTGAAGAACATATAAGAAGAAGAAATGAGTATATATCCATAACCAAAGATGGTCTCCAAAGGAGAAGCAAAAGAGAGAGAGACATGAATGTCACTCATTAATCAAAAAGCTGTAGAAATGAAAACCAAGCAAAATTTGAAAAGACAAAAAACAAAAAAGGGGACCCCTTTGAAGATACAAACAAAAAACTATGAGAGAGAGAGAGGATTTTGGAGTTACCATAGATTTTCTTCCAATGGTGGTAGAAAGAGAGGACTCTGGGGAGGATGTTGTGAGAGGGAGGAGTCATGGTGTGAGAGGAGGCCTTCAACATGAGACTCACCATCTCCTTCACATTCCCTATGAAGAACTGATAAGGGGGACCCCTTATGCCTTGCTTCACAAAGTGCTTCTCAATCCTCCTTGGCCTCCACCAAAACAGCTCCAAAGCTTTGTATAACAAAAAAGATGTAAACAAGAGGAGTACAAGTGATGGGAATGATGAGAGCTTCCATGGCCATGAAAACATGTCACCCATGTTGATCTTCCCCTCTAAACACACACACACACACACACTCTCACTCTCTCTTTTGTTTTATATTTATAAAAGACACTCTCACTCACTCACTCACTATGGCTTCTTCTTTGGCTTCTCTTCTGAACTATATATATAAAGTGAGAGAGAGAGAGATTGAGATTTGAAGGGTTTATATAAGGGCAGGGCCGGCGCCGATGGGGCCGCCATTGGAGTTAAAAGGGGTCAACGAAGTGAAGGGGACCATTTTAAATTATTTGTTTTTGAAAAAAATTGAATATTTATTTAATTATTAATTTATTATATGTGACATGTAAGTCCTTGTTTGTTGAGCTGTTTTGTCTTCTAATATGGTTCTTGTAGACAATGGCCTTGTTAGATGGCACCATATGGGAATGTACATTTTGTGGTGTTTGGTGTGTGTGTGTTTTTTAATATATAAATATATATGTATAATGTATTTAGTGATTTAATATTAATAAATAAAAATACCTAGATCAAGGTCATTTGTATTTTGATGAGGTGCATGTGTATTTGTAATTTTTTGTCTGTCACAGTCATAACAGTACTGCAACAATAGAACATTCACATAGTACTGAAGTTCCTCTAATATTTGTTGTAGTGGTGGTCCTTTATATTTGTGATGGTGGGCCTCATCTCAACAACTATGGTTGTTTATCTTTGGATGGATGGCCATGATCAAGGCCTAATACTTTGTATTATTGTATATGTAGAACTTGTGTTGTTTTTAACTAAGATCATAAATGTAAGAGGTGGTATTGTTTATTTTATATATATATTGCTATAGTAGAGTTTAAATTGAGCATTGAAGATAGACAGCAAGGCAAGAGTCTGTTAAATGTGGGTATGATTGAAGACATCAATGAAGATAATAATATCCAAAGAATGGGGCCTATGTTGGCATATAAGTTTGAACAGGTAGATGCTTGTATATGATTTGGTGTCCAAACTTAACTTGTACATACATCTATGTATATACTATACACACACTCACACCATGTCACATATAATTGTACAAGTAATCTTAATCACACCCCCCCCCCCCCCAAAAAAAACGAAAAGAAGTAAACATGTTACACATGTTATTTTAAAAAGGGAAAATTTGATCTAACCCCCTACTGTATTTGAAATGGTGATAACTTTGTGATAATAAGAAATAAATTTGGCGCCCCTGCAAAGTTTCAACAAAACTAATATATATATATATATATAGGGACGTGATTGCGTGCGGCGAACGGCAGGTGCGGCAGTGATCACGGGCCGTCGATCACGGGTCCATCGCATCGGACGGTCGGGTGCGATTCACGTCGACCGTTGGATGCGATGAACCCGCGATCGAACGGCCCACGTCGCGGCCGCACCTGCCGTTCGCCGCACGCAATCATTTTCATATATATATATATATATATATATATATATATATATATATATATATATATGCACGCAATCATTTTCATATATGGGACGTGATTGCGTGCGGCGAACGGCAGGTGCGGCAGCGATCACGGGCCGTCGATCACGGGTCCATCGCATCGGACGGTCGGGGGCGATTCATCTCGACCGTTGGATGCGATGGACCCACGATCGAACGGCCCACGTCGCGACCGCACCTGCCGTTCGCCGCACGCAATCATTTTCATATATATATATATATATATATATATATATATATATATATATATATATATATATATATATATATATATATATATATATATATATATATACGCGAGCGATTCAGTGCGGGAATGCGGGAAACGACGTCGAGATGAATCGCACCCGACCGTCCGATGCGATGGACCCGTGATCGACGGCCCGTGATCGCTTCCCGCACGACCGCATTCCCACACTGAATCGGCTCCATATATATATATATATATATATATATATATATATATATATATATATATATATATATATATATATATATATATTCCCGCTATCACATTTTTATTATTATTATTATTATCGGATCATAGTTTAAAATTATAGTTATAGTTTCATATACCCTTCTTTAGTGAAGGTTTGGACAAAGTTGTCTATTTTAATTAGGAATGGAGAAAATCATAATTTGTGTTTTTTTAAAAATATTTCTGTACATGAATTTTTAGTTTTTAGAAGTTTTGTTCCTTAAAATTTAAACACACAGCTTTAAAAGGATTACCTTGATTAAAGTTTACATGAGTGAGATCATTTTGTTTCAATTTTAAATTTGATTTGCATACAAAGCCATTATTGAGTCATGTAACATTGTCACCATATGAAAGCCATGATTGGAATCACAGAGGGGCATGAGGTGTACAACCTATACTCACACATATCATGAATCACACCATCCTATTTTCAGTTCTCATGATTGTGTAATACAAGTTACTAGAACTGCTACTAATAGTTTTATAATGGTACAATTAAAACAATAATAAACTGTGGGTAACATAGTTTATGCATTATGAGAATTTAGAGAGGGGAATGAGAGAGAGAGGAGGAGGAGTGGGTGTTGGATTTTGGAAGGATGCACATAAATTGGGCACATGGGAACAATGCAGTGTAATGAGGGGGCTCTTTAATTTAATTTAATTTAATTTAATTTATTTATATTTAATATTTATTTATTGGTAAGCAATGGAGACAACTTATGGCACCAAAATAAAAGGTGGAGCCAGATATTGGAGGGAAGTGGGGAACACTTTCCCTAATTTTGTGTCTCAATAAACCCTAGACAAGCTGGGGCCATGTGCTCCTTGTTGAATCATAAGGGAGAAAAAATTTCTTCCTCTTTTTATTTTTTATTTGTTAGGGTTCAAGGGATCCTTTCACTCTTAATGGGATCTTCTTTGTTTTTTCATCATATTCTTTTCCTTTTATTTTTTAAGTTTATCTTGATAGACAGGTTTGGTGGGGGCTTGATCTCATGAGCTAATCATGGGGACAAGCAAATTTAATGTTATTTGTTCTTTAGTTATTGAGTTCTTGATAAGGATGGTTAGGTTTAGAGAAAGAAGACAATCAAAGAAATAATGTATTCATTAAGGCCTAGAGCTGCGAATTGAACCATCCCAAGAATGCCATATGTATAAAGAGAGAGATTTTGCATGAAAGCATTTAAAATTAACACTTTATTGAGGAAATATGCTAGTGCTTGTTGATTTTGGTTCTTGTGAGTAATTCACACAAAATAAAGAAATGAAAGGAAATAACATATACGTAGATCAACTTCAATCAACATGGATACTGAATGCTGATTATTGCATGCCTAATGAGTGGATATATAGGACCTTTTGACAATAAATCTTATGGCCTTTCTGAATAGTATTAATTGCAAGCAGGGCTTTTGATCTGCATATGATATGCACCTGAGAGTCTATAGTGTTTATACACTTTACATAGATGTGACTTTTAATGTCAAATAAATAAATAGTTCCAATGTCCAAACAAAATCATGGAAGCAGTTACAATCTGATTTATTTAATACAGTTGTATTTCAATTTTAAATTAAAACAAAAATATTACAAAAATGGAGCTATTCTAATTAAAAACTAGTACATGTCATATTTTGTTTTGTCTTATAATGGAAGAGAGAGGATATGTACTCAAAAAGAAGAAAAAAAACAAACAAGAAACTAATACGTGGACACCTTACGTGTCGAGCTATTAAGACATTTGTTAAGAAGAAAACTATATTGAACTAGATGGTTATATGAATCAAATTAAACAATGACAACGAAATGAAATTTTTTTTCTATTGAATTGAATAATCAATAAACCTTGTAAAAGAAACTAAACTATATGTAAAGGAGGTGTTTTCCAGCAACCTACTTCAGATTGTAAAAGAAACTAAACTATATGTAACTATATGTGACATTGTAATGAATATTTTATTAAATTAAATGGAATTGAATAATTTTTTAGAATGAATTTAAAATATCTTATACTGAAACTTAAGATGTCTCATGTCAGTCTTTTATAGCTGAATGAATAATTAATGCTTATGGATTTGAATCCTAATAATCCATTGCAGAATTGAATATTAGGACAAAAAAAGCAGACTGTAGAAGATGCAATCATCTGATGAAAGGTTGGAGGCATCGAAAATGAACAAAAATCCAACCAAGAAATGTAAAAAAAACATTGAATATATTCCTTTCATTGTTGCTGTTCTTACTCTCCTTTTTTTTCTCAAATGATGTCAGTAAAGCTGCAAACCAGTTGCAGTTTTGGAGGAGAGCATGTTTGTTTTCTATCTTTTGATGGCATCGACATGTTTATATACATCCGTGTAAAACAATTGGGAAAAAAAATATTTCACAATCATATAGATTTCTGTTCAAATAATTCTCACTAACAATGATAGTTTTCAGTGCCTGTCAGTTTTGGGAGGGCCACATGTTATGTTTTTCTTCATGACCGACTTTTCTACATCATTTAAAGACAATTTACAAATTATTATTATTATTATCATGCAAATACATGCACAAAATTAAATTCTAATAGATGAAAATTGTGGCTTTTTCAAAATTTCATAGACGTTTGATTAATTTCAATAAACTAAATAATGAATTTAATTAATGAGTAGCGAAAACTTTCATAACACGAACACCATTGTCATCTGATACTAGAAAGTGATTCTTTTTAAGTTGTTCTTATTTTTTAAAAGAAATGATAGGCATTCTCTTCAAATACAATTTGATAGGTTCCCAAAAGGGGAATACTAAATAATCAGTAATGAACCAAGTAGGAGAAAATCCTACTTCAGATTTATCAATAAAAAATAGCACATTCTATTACAAGCTTTCCATCAACCAACGTGACCCTTCTCGCTCCCTCGCAAAAGAGACACCAATCCTTTCCCAAATGTTCTCCAAGTAGGGAGTACCCTAGGCCTGTTAACGGGTCGGGTTCAGACCCGGACCCGACCCAGACTCGATTATACGTGTAATATACCTGACCCGATTTGGACCCGACCCGGTGGACCCGAACATACAAACGGGTCGGGTCCGGATCCACCCCGCCCCGACCCGTTGGATCCGAGACCCGATTGTTTTATTAATATACACTCATATATTACAAAAATATTAGTATTAGTTGACCCATAATTTTATTTCTTATTTATCAAGTTCCAAGTATAAGTGTTTATTGTTTACTTTGTCACACAAATAATTATGAACTCTCCCTTTTAATTCATTGTTATATGTTTAGACTTATGTTTACTTTGAATGTTGTTTAGTAATTCATTTATTTCTTTTGAATTGTACAAAAATATGTTCAAACACAGTATTAAGATATCAGTTTAGAAAGTTCAATAATAATTAATGTTTTATTACAAATTTTTTCTAATAGAATGATAAAACAAACAAATTCATGAATTAAAATTTTTTTTTGTTTTTATTAACTTTCCTTGGGTCGGGTCTGGACCCGACGGGTCTGGGTCTAGGTCCACATGTTTAGGACCCGCCGGGTCCTGAGTTGGACTCGGACCCGCCAGGACCTGTCACGGGTCGGGTCCGGGTCCACCCCGATCCGACCCGACCCGGATCCGACCTATTGACAGGCTTAGAGTACCCCCTTTGAATATCCAACGGAGGTGTTTTCCAGCAACCAACCAACCCTTGACAATTCGTCTAAAGACCAGAAGTTGCCCCTGCCGACCTCCACACTTGACAGGAGAGGGAGCAACTTAGGAACAAGTGCTCCCTTTTAGTTGTTCTTGTTAGAAATTCTCATAAATAAAGTTTCAATTTTTCACACTTTTTAACAATAATCAATTAGATGATATAAAAAAAATTATACATTTTAAACAATCCTGTACATGAAAGAAGAACCACTAACAATTTAATTTTTTTAATAAGCACATTTTTATTTTAATAAAAAGTAAAATAAAATCCATCCTTGAATATATTTAATACGTTTTTTTTATACTTTCATAATAAAACATATATTGCATACAACCACACATTCCCTTAAGTGGCATGACATAATATAAATTAATATTCAATTAGAGTGTGTTTCATCGCACGATTATAAAATTGATTCTGTAGGAATATGGATTTTAAAACTGATTATGCAGAAAGCTCACATCCCCTAGTATTTGAAAATCTCAGCTTTTTATCACTATTTTATCTGAATTCTATGTGTTAGAAGCAACTACAATAAAACTCTACACCTATATTGTTCAAAGAGTTTAATTTTGATTGCGCGACTTTAATTTCGATTGCGGGATTGTACAGTCACGCAATCAAATGCAAGAATTATTTTTAACTAACTATTTTTAGAAAATATAAATTATAATGAAGTGGCAGTGTCATGTGCAAAAGAATCAAACAGTACACAGGGGCATACAGGGAATCAAATTATTCTGAAAAAGGACAATATCTTTACGTGGCTCGAGGATGTTCCATACGTACAATATTTTTTTGCTTCCTCCAACGTACACGATTTTTTTTTTATTTATTTTGTTTTGTAAATATTTTTTATTTTTAAAAATGGAATCCATTAAAATTTTATAAAAAAGGGAATCCAAATCTCTGTTAAACTTTTCTTTATCTTCAATCGGATCTTATTATTATACAGAATATTGCAAATATGGGGATCAGTCTCTTCTTTATTAGAAAGTCTTTTGAAGATGTTGTGGGTGATATATATTCAAATGTGTGTGCATATTTGACTTGTTAGGTATAGTTAGTTGTGCCGTGCAAGAAAAAGCCTTTGATTTATGAGGATAAGTTATTCTGCCCCTTTGGATCAATACGGAACAAAGCAGACAAGGGAGGAATATCATAATAAAAAAAATTAAGGCATTTAATTTGTTTTATGAGGATAATACATCTTATAGCTATATTTGGATAAGCTATAATAAATATTTTATTCATATACATTTTATATATCTTTACAAAATACTAAATGCAAACTAATAAAAATGAAATCGAAAATATAAGCACATAAATTGTTTCAACATTTTGAAATATATGCATTCAATTAATAAAAAATTAATGTTGCATCGCTAAACTAAGAAACATATTAAATAATGTACTTTATGTTTTAATATAAGCGTATATTGTATTGGTCATATATTTTATTGGTCAAGTATATACATTTTTTATTGTAAAAATGATTATAAAAATGATTGGACTTAACATTTTTTAAAATTTATATATTTGAATTTGTAATCTTCATCAACACATGCAAACGCAAAACAAGGGCATCTTTATTGTAAAACAAAATCTCCTTTGTAGTCCCATTTCCTACACATGTTTTATGTTTTTTTTTAAATATACACATATCTAAATATATTATTTTTTCAAATAAATATAATGTGTTCTCATATAAATTAAATGCATATATTTAACATTTTAATATGTGTGTGTGTGTATAATACAATATATATATAAAAAGAATTTCTAATTTCATATACATTAATAGAAAATCATAGTAATATATGCTTAGATTAACAAGACATGTTTTGATAAAAAAAATTTGCATTTTCTATAAATGCATTAATGCAATTCATTGTAGTATACTGATATTTATTTATTTTTATAAAAATATGTACCTTACTAGATTATGTGTACTTTTTTAAAAAAATTTCAAAACGCTTGTAAACTAGAATTGAAAGTGAAAAATGGGTTGTACCAAACATTATTATCTGTGGTGTATGTAGTCAATTCTCCCGTTCACTTCATAAAACTCGTGCAACTGTACAAGTGTGCGTACATAATTGTGTAAGATACGTACATTTAAGTTATGTTTTAAAAAAAATACATAAAAAATACGGAGGGGACGTACGTAGAGGGGTTTATTGTCCGGTAGGGGAAGCAGACACGTCAAATCTGGAGAAGTGCCACGTGGCATCCAATCATTTTTTAACGTATTGTGAAATGAACCCCCTCCATCTCGGAATGAACGATCAATTCGGACAGCTCTTCCCCCTCACCCAATTCTTGTCTTCTTCCCTTCTCAAACTATTATTATTTATATACATATAATTTTATGTCACAAGTATACCCCTATGTCCTTTCCTCCACTTTTTGGATATCTCGTGGTTATTTTAATTGAACTTCTGTGTTGTTTTTTAAAAGAGAAATTCAAACAAACTTGTGTAAATTGTTTAAAATCTATCTGATTACGTGACTTTTCTTAAAGTCTATGTAACTCCTTTAAAATATCTATGTAAATTAAAATAGGTACATGAGTTTAACTTCTGTTAACAAACGGAAAACATTATGTAGATATTCTATTTGGTTAACCCTGATTGAAAATACTATATATTAAAACCTTCTTACAATGTATTAAAATACAAAAAACCATTTATAAATGATGATTTTATTCGTCTGAAAAGATTATGAAACCTTATTCGAATTGATAAAATAGTCATTTGTAAAATATTTTTCACATTTTTAACATATTGTATGTTTTTTTTTGTATACTGTATTTAATTTTTAGTTAGAGTTAACCGAACAAAAATATTACTCATTTGTTAACAAAAATTTAATTCACGGAGTTATTTAGATTTACATGGGCATTTTCAGGGGGTTATATGGACTTCATGAAAAGTCAGGGGGTTATATGGATTTTAGAAAGTTTACAAGGGGTTATATGGATTTTTCCCTTTTTAAAAATTGAGTTGTATTTTTATGGTGTAATAATAGTAATTTTGTAGTTCATGTATTGAGTGACATTATTACAATATATGTTATGCATATATTTTTTATGTGTTAGGATTTGAAAAGCGGTCCTATAATTTCGAGGAATATCGGATTTGTATGTCCCCAATATTGAATATCTTCTCCCTTTGTTAGCATAGACAATATCAAGATGTGCAACATGGTGAAGAGAGCAATATTTGATTTTTAAGTATCTATAGCACGCGCACACACTCCATAAAGAAGATTTGGAAATTCTTGGTTATCTAAATATTTTGGTTAATGAGAGACTTTTATGAGTTGATCAAGCATCTGAGACTCTTTGATAGGCGTCACACTTGTGTGACACTGCTTTTTTAATACCATGTTGGCTAATTCTTCAATCCCATATATAATATATGTTTACACATTGAAAATTTGATTCAAAATTTCAAACTCAAACCAACCAACCCGACATATCCTTCTCCATTTCAACCAACATGACTTTTACATAAAAAGTCATGCAAATAAATATCAAGTTAGATCCAACGCTTTGACAATTTGAGTTATATTTAAAATTAATATTAAAAGTTATTATATGTGATTATTGTTTAAAAAAAATTAATAATAAAATATCTTAATTAATTAAAATAATCATTGATATATCTATTTTGATATGTCAGGATCTAATGATTAGAAACGCTTTTGACATTGGATGTAAACTTATCCCAAATGCAAATAATGTTAGTTGTGGATATTATAACAAACAAACAAGAAAAATGTCCTTACAATGAATAAATACTACTGGAAAGGCAAAAGAAAAAGATCAATCAGAATGAATGACAAGCTTGGAATCTCCACTTGGAAATAAATAAAAGCTGACCCCACCAACTTGTGAATGAAGTGACATGAAAGATGGATAGATGGATGGTTCTGTTAGATCATCAGGCGTTTTGTTAGATCAAATGTCAAGTCAGGTGTTTCTGTTTTCTTCTTCTTCTTCCCATCATGAAATGATTGATTGCCTGGAGCAAGTAATCCCCAGAGCACGCCATCCTCCAAACAGACAGACAGTCTGTCATGGAATAGTGTTATCCACTGTTCATATATCATCTTTGCTATGCTGCTCATACTGCATTTTGGGTTACCCCATTGAAAAGTTGTGTTGTGTTCACACCTCAGCATTTTATTATCGATGATTCATTTAATTTGTTTTTTTTTTTGGGAATTTTTGTTGAAGTATATAGAGAAAATGTCATATACTTTGTTTTTATTTGTCTTTCGGAATTCGGATTTGGTGTAGAGTTCAAATTAAGTTTGGGTTTGATTCAGGTTCATATTTAACAACTCTTATTATAATTAAGCAAATCATACACCAAATGGCAACACAAAATATTTAATTAGTGTCTCATAGGAGATTATATAGATGAAAATGAGATAATAGTTGAGAGATGATATATAAAGGGAAAAAAACTATAAAAATATGATAGATTTTTGGAGAAAAATAATTCAAATGATTGAGATTTCATGTTCACGGTCCAGGAGAAGCTAGGATTTCTATTAGGCTGGGCTAACTCAAACCCTTGATACAAATCCAACTTGAATAGAAGTTCATGTTTGTTGATGTTATAGTTTAAATTGAATTCAAGATTCACATAAGTTTACCTTATTAACAAGGCCGGTAAATGCTTCTATAGATTTTTAAAAAATTTCAAAATCAATATTGGGATCATTCATCACAAAAAAAAGTTGAAACCCCTTTTCATTTTAAAATTGTGCATGCAAAATGACACGTTTAAATAAAAATCTTTTCTAATAGAATAAAATATTAAAAATAATTCAATAAATAAAAAATTTAATGTACTATGAATAAATAATAAAAACGCATAAAATCTCACACATTTCAGATTTTATAATTCAAGTTCAGTTATAAAATCAGATAACAAACATCTATTTTTCTTTATAAAAAAAAACACCAAAGCATGCGTAAAAAAAAAGTGAGATAACATTTTTAAGATGGTTAAATGGATTGAATTGTTGTCATGGAACAAATCCCAAAATCTCATTCATGGAATTTTTATTTTTATTTTAAATTTTGCTTTGATTAAAACCATTGATGTGATTTATCAAAAGAGGGTATGTACAAAAGTATTGATAGTACGATCATGTGGTGTTTTTATTTTTAAATTAAATATAAGTTGTTGTATTTTTGGGTAACAAAAATAACAAACTCTGGCACCCCTGCATGAATTTGTTATTTCAAGGCATCGTATATTTCGTACTCTGTATTTTTTTATAACCCTTCAATCTCGTGAAACGAGGACAGCTTTTCCATATATATTTTTATTTAAATTTATTCGACATAAAGTTATTCCATTTTTACCTTATCCTTTGTTTTTTTTATTCCCATCCATTCAAATACAGCTTTCCCTGCCCTGGTTTTTACTAACTGTTGGACACGAAACAAAATACTCCATCCGGTTTTTTGTTTAAACTTCATATAAGTTATTGATTATTTCATATTATAAAAGATATATTAGTTACTCTTATTAAGAAATATAGTAACTCATTTATTCATTGAAAAATAGGTTTTGGGGTTTATTCACCCCTACTCCATCCGGTTCTCCAAATATGTCTACATATTAAAGAATTAAGAGTGCTATACACTCACAACATTTATATAGTCTTTCATTCAGTCTTATAAATTAAATACTCAATTAGAGTAATTGAAAAAATAATTATGCATTCAAATTATTCAAGTATGTATTTATTTCATTTTTTTTATAAAGACATGTACCTTGTTAGACGTGTGTAGTATTATATATGCAAACTGGGGGAGGGTTATATGATAAATATTATAAAATTTAGATAGCTTATATTAAAGATCTAATAGAAGGTTTTAATGCACTGTCAACCTTTACCCTTAATGGAGATAATGAATAAAAAAAATTGTCTTATATTGTTCCTATTTAACGCAGCGTGAAACGGAGATAATTTTATAAGCTCCTTGAGTTCACAAAGAATCCTTGAATCCACAAAAAGAAAACCCAAAAGAGAGATAATTTTATTAATTGATCAAAAAATTTCCATTACAAAATATGGTGACATTCATTATATAGGCCACAAACATCAAATACATATTTATAATGTAAATTATGACTTTACTAAAAATAGTAAATACACAATTATAATGATAATTATTTAAATTTAATAAAATGAAACATAAGATCCTAAAAATCATAAATTTCTAAATAAAATCTCATAAAAATTTATTTTGATAACATATTTGAAATTAAATATTCTGTAATGATTTCTTTTCAAATTTGTCCTACATCACTATTTGTTGAGATTTTGGTTATTATTTTGAATGCACATATTTTAAAATCATGTCTCATTTGAAATTTGATTTTATCATCTTTTTGTATTTGAAAATTTATAATTACATTCTCACATTAAAAAAATAACCTTTCAAATTCTTTGTATGTAACAATTTATTCGTTGTTAATATCAAAAAGTTTTGTGTTGATTTTGCTCAGGGTTTGGTGTTGGTCTTTATTAATTCAAATTAAATATTTTCCTATAGATGTCCTATTAACCTATTTATAACAGAGGGTTGACCTCCAAAGATTTCATATATAAATTAGAACCATTAGACAATAATTGATTTGTGACATATGGCTTAAATTAAGAAAAAAAAGTTTCAAATACACTCAATAACAGCCTGTTCTAATACATTATAAAATAGGGTGCTACATCACATCTCATCCTTCATTGATCCCTGCAATATGACTGTTTTGAGTGCATAAAATAGTAATATATATATCAACAGTAAAAAAAAATTTGGCCCAATTTGAATGAGAACCACTCATTACAAGAAAAAAAAAAGGCTTTGTAGATCTTCTATTCATCACATGACTACATGAGCAATTCCTGACCTAACTATATAGCTATCAACATATTATGGCCATGTTGTATGTTAACATATAGCATAAGCAACAGTAACAACAATGAATGTTTGTTAGAATAAACTGTGAAACAACATATTATGGTCATATCAAAATATTGAGGTAGTTGATAGATTTCTAAGAAGAAATAGATGACCAAATGATCATTGTTTGAGTGCGTAAATGACATGAGTTGTCTTGCATTTTATCATAATGGGCATATCGCTGAATTCTACAAGGGTATTACACTTTTGTTTATCTATTTCCTTAATCTCTTCTCTATTTGGCAAGGGCACTTGTGAGGAGAGAGACAGAGGAATATTGTACTTCAATTACTAGTCAATGGTAAATCAATTCTTCCTTTCCTCCATGGGCATAGTCAAATCTATCATACCACATAATTTTCTTGTTGTGTTGTAAGCATAGCCGCATTAAAAATAAATGAAATGACATTAATTAATACACTCACTGTATTTTGTAGTCTTATTTGCAGTTATCACGTCATTAATGTGGTGTATAAAATGTTCTACTACAGAGACTTGCAATGCATACTCAACCATCTCATATACATTTCATTAAGAAAAACACATAAAAAAAGTATGCCTTCATACATCAATTTTCATAAAATAATTTAATTTATTAGTAAAATATAGATACCTCCAAAAAATAAAAATAAAAGTGCAGAGATTGTAAATGAGACCACAAACTGGGATAAACATAACATTTTTCCAAATAAAATGGAATTCTTTGAACTTTGGATGATTAATAAAAAAAACCATAAGACAAAATAACACTACCATCAACATCACTATTTAATTACAACTGAATACAACTCTCTCTTCCCAAAATCCGACCATCATCCGACAGTGAAAACCCATCCTTTCCCCTCCCTCCAAAAATTCCTCTCATCACAAACATAAAAAAAGCATCAATGAAAGGGTATTAATTTGTTTGTATTGGATTTTGGGAATGAAAGAAAGAAGCCATTGAAGGTGGGGGTCCCCTACTTTCACTAATGATGTGCATCTAGACCATGGACATGGACTTGGAACACTTGTTTGAATCCCTTTTATCTTCCATGTGATGTTCTTTCTAATTGTTCCCTCAAATCATTTGAAGTGTCTTAGTGCACAAATTGGACCTTTTCCGTATGGTCGGTTGGGCGGTTCTTTTTGAGTTGAGACTTTGTTTATGTGGTTGTCAATGAAAACAAGATGGACAGGGTGAGTGGACTAAAGAAAGCTCGACAGATCGTGCTTTGAAAATGCCCACATTTAATGTGAATGAAACACTATGTTTTTTTTTGTCTTTTTTTTATCATGTTTGAAAATTGAACATCATTTATTCATTACATTATTGAAACATTCACGAATTAGATAGGTGAAAATTATAAAATTTTGGACCAATCATCATCTTTCGACACAAAGAATACAAGTTTAATAATGTTGTGAGATGTCTCGTGTTCTAGCATGAATGAGCATGTTTGTGAAGGACTAGGATCGGGACGACGATTCAAATTTTTATAAAGGTAATTTTGTATTTTTTTATTTTATCTTATTTATTTAGTCTTTCCTTGTCATAAGTTGAGAGAGAGTTTTTTTTTCTTTCTACGGTTCACAAACAGTGATTGCAAAAAAAAACTGTGATTCATTTAGCAAAATTGTAATTCACCATGTGTGGTTTGTAAGAATGATAAAAAAAGAACTAAGCAAAGAAAATGATATATCCGTCCCATTTGCAATATATACTCACCTTATGTTAATATTAAAAAAAAGTGAATTATATATACTTAGTTAAATCTGTACAATTTTTTTTTAAAATATAAAATATTTTTAATCGATTATATCCTCCACTAGTGGAGTATATACTAGAGTACCATCTATAGACTGCAAACATTACTGAGAGCCCGTTTAGATGTGAGTTTAGGTAGTGTTAGCGTTATCAATTCAAATGCCAAACTCACATCCAAACATGCCCTGACGTTTGTGAAACTCAAAAACACAGTTGGTGCCTATAGTATAAATTTGCGGCCTTCCAAAACGCGTCAAAACTCCGCTTCGTAGAAACCATAGGCAAAACGAGGGTTGAATGTGCAGCATTAATAACCATCCTATCCCTCCACATCTGTTTTTGTTATCCCTCATTTTACAATATCAGGAGACGCATAACAATAACCATTCATTGTCCATCAGTAAAAAAATAAACAACGTAGCCATACATGTTTTTTTGGTATACGTTCGATGGTAAAAAGCGGCACATTCCACGCGTCATAAAACGCGGTGTATGTGAACTCCAGTGGTGTTAAACACACATCTAAATGGGCCCCACTGAGTGTAACATCTTGGGCAAAACATTTTCCCAGTGGGAATCCAACATGGAATAAAAAAAAAAAACTGGGCCCCAAAATTTGGAATTTCATGGGCCGGGCCCATAACAACTCGTCAACCCTAACATGAATCATGCATGGATTCATGCATGGAAACTGTCGGAGACATGTTCAGTACAAATTGAACCTGAACATACAAACTCGACAAGATTATGATGCCACGTCAATCCTTTCCGGCGTCGTCATCGTCGGTTTCTTCCTGCAGCCATCGCCGCCTGTTTTTGGATGTGGTGGTGAAGGAACACATGCCATGTCTGTTGATCAATGCATATATTATATGTCAAATATATGTATATTGGCATGCTTTTCATTGGAAGAACATGCACCCACTTATGTGTGACTTGTCCAGGTTTGAAGATGAGAAGAGGACGAGTTGTACTATGTAGTCTGCAGTAGATTCAAGCAAATGCTGTCTAGGGTTTTTCAGATGTTTCTATGTAGGGTCTGAATTTTGTGTGTGTATAGTCTGACATTGCCTGATCACAAAACCAGGTCCATGTCGTCATTCGCTTGATAAGTCTCCAAAGATTCAAATATATATATATATATATATATATATATATATATATATATATATATATATATATATGCCGACGATTAGGTGCGGTGTGCGATCGGTACGGTGTGCGACGTAGACCGTCCGATTGCGGGTACATCGCATCCAACGGTCGACGTGAATCGCACCCGACCGTCCGATGCGATGGACCCGTGATCGCGCACTGCACCGACCGCACACCGCACGTAATCGTAACTCATATATGCCGACGATTAGTTTGTGTGTTGAGTTATGCAGTGGAAGTTTAGATGGCCCAAAGTTGGAACTAAATGATATAGTTGGTTTCTGAGCAACTTGAATGATAGGCGTTTTTCTTATGAATTAAATTTTATGGATTTTGTAATACCATGTAATAGAATCACTTTCCCCACAAGGAGGACAAAGTGAGTTTTTTCTCATCTTTTCTAATGTCAAAAATGAAAGATTTTATTTCTTGTATTTAGTACAAACGTACTAGTTTTGTGAGCTACCAAAAGAAAAAAATTTAATTACTTCTGTCACTTTTTTTAGTTTCCATCATGCACAAACATACCTTTAAATATGATCAACGAATATATAAAAATTAAATTACTTTAAATAGGATGTTGTGCACGGTTTGTTTGATTTAGAGCATCTCCAATTGTGGTATTCCATTTTAGAAGAACGAACATCATTTTATAGGGCCAATTCCATTTTGGAGGACCATGTAAAATATTATTTCAATCAAATGCTCTATCTTCATCTCCTTTTCATTTTAAATTAATATTCATCAACCAAAATAAATTTCTCATTTTCTTTACTACCAAAAACTTCACTAAATAAATCTAATTAAATATTAAATTAATCAAATCAAGAATATTTCCTAAAAATATATTACTGTTAATTAATTAAATATAGACATTATATTCAATATTGTCTCATTTTAAATGTCTGGATTATTTATATCTAATCAAAAAAATAAAATTTTATAAAAAATCACTCCGAGGAGTTTGGAGGATTACCCAATTCTCCAATGTAGAGAAAATTATGGGGATTCTAAAATAGTTCTATCCCTCCATTTTAGAGAAATTGTGTATGGTTGAAGATAATTTTTTCAATGGAAAATTGAAGGATTTTTTCTATCTCACATTTATACAAACACTAGTTTTTTTAGTGGTCAAAAGAAAATATTAATTTTTCTTTTTTATTTTTTATTTTTCCATTGTGCACAAACACACATTTAAAAAGGTGAAGTATATATATTCCTACATAAATCTATACAATTTCTTTTTATATCCAACAATATTTAATACAATTTTTCCCAGTGGGAATCCAACATGGAATAAAACGAAAGAAAACCCGGGCCCCAAAATTTGGAATTTCATGGGCCGGGCCCATAACACTTCGTCAACCCTAACAACAATGCAAACTGAACCTGAACAAACTCCATCGGATTCTGATGCCACGTCAGCCCTCTTCGGCGGCGGCAGTTTCTTCCGGCAGCCATCGCCGCCTATTTTTGGATGTGGACATGTGGTGGTGGAGGAACACATGCCATGTCTGTTCAAAGCATATTATATATTTGTCTGAATATATATATTGACATGATTTTCATTGGAAAAACATGAACCCACTTATGTGTGAATCTTGTCTAGCCTTGAAGGTGAGAAGAGGAAGAGTTGTACTATTCGGTATTAGATTCAAACAAATGCTGTCTAGGGTTTTTTTTAGATGTTTCTATGAAGGGTCTGAATGTTATGTGGGTAGTCTCTGACATTGCCTGATAACAAAACCAGGTCCATGTCCACATTTGCCTGATAAGTCTCCAAAGATTCCAAAAAAAAAGAAGAAAAAAACAGAAAAGAAAGAAAGGTTGTGTGGATTGAGTTATATATATATATAACGTCGACCGTTGGATGCGATGTACCCGCGATCGGACAGCCCACGACGCACACCGCACCGACCGCACGCCGCACCTAATCGTCGGCATATATATATATATATATATATATATATATATATATATATATATATGCATTGGAAGCTTAGATTGACCCTATTATTTGTTTTCTGAGCAACTTGCATGGTATGTGACTTTTTATGAATCAATTTTTATGTTGCAATGTAGCAGAAAGAGATGGTGAGACAGAGGCCATTTACCCCCGTTTGGATTGAGGAATTGAGTTATTCTGGATAGATAACTATACTAGTATAGATAACAATTCTACAGGAATAATAGTTTTTGTGTTTGGTTGTGTTTTTTTATTTTTATTAAAAAACGTAAGAATAAATGTTGAGTTGTTTGGTTGATAAAGAATAAAATATAAATAAGATGTAAAAAAGTTGATTGGACATGTGGGTCATTTGATGTATAAGAGATGTTGATAGGTGATTTGATGTGATAAAGTGTAAAAAGTTGATTTAACATGTGTACTCATTAGAATAGATAAACTGAGTATAGCTTATCCTAGGGGTTACTTAGAATTGTTATACTTTTTTATACTCGTTTAAACTGGTTTAGTAATAGCAAGTTATACTCTACAAACAAACATCCATTTTTCATATCCATTCTTATACCACCCTTATTCGGACTTAACCGGTGACCCAAACGGGCCCTAAAGTATGGTTCTATACCACCCTTTTAGATAGGCATCAGCTATAGGTCCCAGGCCTGGGCTGGGCCAGCCCGTGGTTAAATAAACATTTTCAGGTCCTGTCCACTGGCCTAGGCCAGAATAGACCTGCCGGGCCTTGACACGAGCCAGGGTTCGGCCCACAGGCAGGTCTGTGGGCCCAGTTTTTTAACATGCTATTTCTTTTTATTTTTAATTTTAGATTTTCAATTTGTATATAAATGTTAAAATAACACAAAAAATTGAAAGTATAATATTGAAAAAAATATTTACATTCATTGAATTCTTAAAAATAAAATATAAAATGAATTAATTAATTATTAGAAAAATTGAATCACTACATTTTATATACATCCTAATTGAGTTGGCACTTGGCACCTACCTACATGTCAATAATTTGCATAAATTTAACCACAATTTAAATAAAAATTACATATAACCCCTTAATTGTATTGCTCCCCACGAGCCTATAGGGCGGGCAGGCCTGCGGACCAGCTTGAAAGGGCCCGGCCCCAGAATCAGGCCCAAGTCGGGTTTTGGCCCTACGGGTATGGGCTGGGCTTTCGGGCCTCGGGCCAAATGATGACCATTACTTTTAGATATAAGAAGCATTGTTGGAGATATACCTCATTTGCAACCCACTTTTTTTTTTTGGTTATATGAAAGTTTTTGTATAAATTATAATGCATACAATCAATAAGAGAACATACTTTGTTTTTGTGAAAATACATACTGTACTAGTTATAAAAATGACTGTGAATTGAGTTTATGTGGGTCGACATTGATCAGAAAACCTGATCCATGTTTTGGGCATGCCTTGGGATTAGACTCCCATATTTCAGATGGCACTATTTATAAAATTCTCTTTATATAGGGCATTGATACTCACTGTTTCACATTCCCATTTGCAATCCTTTTTTTCCTAACATAATATAAACGGTTTAAGGGGCGTTTGGCAACGCTTAATAAGGCTAATTCTGTTTTTAATTAAGTATTAAGCTGAAAAATGTTGTCAAACGCATTATTAAAGACAGATTTAATTAAAAAGTTACTGATAAATTTTAGTACAAAAATGTTGTTTTTTAAAAAACATAAAAAATACGTTTTTCATTAATCAAGTTTATTTAAACCACTTTATTCAAATCTTGTTTTTCAAACGTGTTTCCAAATAGACCATTAGTCAAATATATGTTTTTTTTTTCTGTAAATACTATCATGCATTCAAATTTTTTTAGCATTATGTTCTCATTGGATGCAGACACAATCAATCTTTACTTCTCCTCGAACAAACTATGTACTAGCTAGGTTAGGTTGGGTTCGTAAATATAGAATACCAAATTATACATTTAATTCACTTAAATATAACCGCAAGAAGGACAGTCCTTGATATTTTTCATTCTAGTTTGAAAGTATTGTATTGCAGACATCATATCACTACTGTTGTATATGAAATTTCAACTGTTAGTATATTACAAAAAATGTAAAATTTTTGCAGTAAATTCATTTGAGTATGACTTCATTTTTTGTTAGATCCTTTGTATCTAAATAAATATATATTTATTACAAAATTCAAATCATGTATATTGATGATATATATATTTTTCTAAAATCTAAATGTGTATAGTTTGTAAAATTGAATGGATGATTGACCAAGTGTAACATTTTCAAAGAACGTTGATAAACTAGTTTTTCTTTTGTAATTTCATGCACTATGATATATAACATGTGTAATATATAACATGTGTATACTGCACTATCATGATGTATGAGGTTCTATCTTAGTGTATGAAATAAATTTTTTTTTTTTCATTCTTAAAGAAAAAAATTACATTATTATTTCTCAATATATAACAATATGTACTTCGATAGGGCTACACAAGGGGCAGGACATAATTTTCCTTTCTTTTCTCTTTTTTGAACTTATGAATTATAATGGCAGGCATTCTACCTTTTATTCAAATCAAAAGAAAATGCCCAATAAGAGGGCAAATACAGCATACAAAAACAACAGCCCTTTGAGACAGCCCTCAACTAATTTGGGAAGGTCTGAATGGGATAAGCCCAACCCACAACTAATTTGGGCTTCGGTCAGAAATAAAAATCAGCCCACCCATTATTCCTTGGAAAATGTTACTCTTATTCCTTACATTTCATTCTTGGGTTCAGTCCATTTTCCAACCCATTTGCGGTTACCATATCACTGATGCAGTTTATAAAATCACCTAATACAATATATATTATTTGCATTTATATTTTACATACAAAAATCCAAATATGTACATTAATTTATATGAGTACGTACTTAATTTTCTTTGTAAAAGAGTGATTTCATTTTCTAAGTATACATATTTTAAAAAATCAAAATGTGTGTAGGACGTACTATCATTTCCCAATGTATATACAACCCGTTTGTAGACCTGTTTCTAATCTCCAACTATTTCTATTTTATTTTTTAAATATACACAATACATGTTATTATGAAAAATGAATTATATATTGATTTTTTTTTAAATCAGGACATATTTATATGTAAAAATTAAAAACTTAATCAATCATACACCACCCTAGTGAAATATATGTTGCACTAGAATAATATATTTAACCAGTGACATGTATAGTCGATTGATACATTTATTAGAATGCTCACGTGACTGCAAACTAGACAGAGGCAGCGTTTGGTTTGATTGGATGACTTTTACGTTTGCAAAAAGTTGTTTTACACTATTGTGCAAACAAACAGTTTTATTATAGTAATTTTTTGCTAACATATTTTAAACAAATAACGTTTAAAAACTGTGATTTTAAAAAGCTGAAGATAACTTTCTGCAAAATTAATTTTAAATAAATTCAGTTACAAAAAAAATCAGTTTTGCGATCCTGCTAACGCTGCCTCACGTGTATCAACTCACTTCTTCTCAACTCTTGACACGAGGGTAATCTTGAAAAGAAACTTCCAAGCACGCGGGGTCCACTCAATCGGACGCCCAATAACACCCAGATCGGACGGTCCAGACACTCGCGTTCGATTTAAGCTGTCTCTCCCCCACCATTGAAAAGACGCGAATACCCCTCTCTAGGGTTTGCTCTCAAAAATCAGACAAATCTCTTCCAATTTCAAACTCTTCTACAGCGTTCCGTCGTCTTCGTCTCTCTCTCTCTCTCAGAAGATCATCTCATGGTGAGCGAGATTCATCGATCGTGGTTTTTGGTGTTCTGATCCTCTCATTCGATCTTCCCTTCTAGGGTTTCTGATTTTCTTTTTTGTTGTTTTATTGTAGGCGTTGCCGAATCAACAGACGGTGGATTACCCAAGCTTCAAGCTTGTGATTGTCGGCGACGGTGGGACAGGTGATTGTCTGAGCTAGGTTTTGTATGTTTTTGAATGTTAAGTTTTTTTTTTTTTTCATTTCGATCTTTCATCGTGTGTATTGTCGATCTAGGGTTAGGATTTACGATTCGAAGTTTATATGTTTGTGGATTTGAAGATTATATTATCCATGAACGTCAAATCTGTTTTTTTTATATGTTTTTTGGGGGTTTTGTTGAACTTATTTATTGGATCTTTGTTTGAATGCTTTATAGATGTATATGATATTGAATCACCTCCGATTTCCTTTTTCTTTGTTCATTTTGCGCTGATTTTTAGTTGCTGTGTTGCTTGTCGGGTTATGGTTATTTATCTAATGATGGCATGGAGTGCGTTATGGTATTGATTGTTTTGAGGTCAATCATGGTCTAGATGCACATCGGTCCATGTGTCGGATGATATATTGATCTGGGGCTTGGAAAAAAATTGCTTTGAAATTTTTTGAGAAAATCAGAAAAAATGAGAAAGATTTAAAATGTTCAAAAATTATTGAAAATGGAAACATAAGTCGAGAAACTGGCAGTAGAGAGTTAATGAAGGGGTAGTAGTTGTTGTTGCGTTTTGAAGAGGGGGATGTTTAGGTTTTTAGAAAAGAAAGTTTAAATTTAAATAGATGGAAGGGAGTTTTGCAAAAGTCCACAGCCATTGGGCCACAGCTGCCCTGTTTTTCACAAAGAAACGGAAGATAAGAGACGAGAGGGAGGGGGGGGTTGTCGGTGATATATCATCGATGCATCAATGATATCAACAATGGTGTCACTGATATATCAGTAGACCAATAAAATGGATCTATAACTCGTCCAATTTTATCTGTTTGGGGGAGAGTAAAATTGATATGTTAATTTGTATTTTAATTAGTGAACATCATTGAATGAGCACCATTTGAAAAAAATTGCTTTGAAATTTTTTGAGAAAATCAGAAAAAATGAGAAAGATTTAAAATGTTCAAAAATTATTGAAAATGGAAACATAAGTCGAGAAACTGGCAGTAGAGAGTTAATGAAGGGGTAGTAGTTGTTGTTGCGTTTTGAAGAGGGGGATGTTTAGGTTTTTAGAAAAGAAAGTTTAAATTTAAATAGATGGAAGGGAGTTTTGCAAAAGTCCACAGCCATTGGGCCACAGCTGCCCTGTTTTTCACAAAGAAACGGAAGATAAGAGACGAGAGGGAGGGGGGGGTTGTCGGTGATATATCATCGATGCATCAATGATATCAACAATGGTGTCACTGATATATCAGTAGACCAATAAAATGGATCTATAACTCGTCCAATTTTATCTGTTTGGGGGAGAGTAAAATTGATATGTTAATTTGTATTTTAATTAGTGAACATCATTGAATGAGCACCATTTGTATTTGTTGGATTGCTGAATGTTTTGAAATGATGGAGTACTCATGATATTTGATGTCAGAATCAATCTTTTCATTATGTTAATCTTCTTTACAATGGATTCTTATGAAGATATTTCATCTCGTTTCTTATTCTTGCATTTTGTGTCTTCATTTTTAATTTGGATAATTTTGTTTCTCTACAGGAAAGACCACATTTGTTAAGAGGCATCTCACAGGTGAATTCGAAAAGAAATATGAACGTAAGTATTATGGACTTTAACTCTACTTACATTTTTGGTTGTTGTAGTTACTGTTATTCAATCACTGCTATTGCTGCTATATGATTTACCAATTAACTTCTATTTACAAATGTTTAACAGCTACCATCGGTGTTGAGGTTCATCCCCTTGACTTCTTCACGAACTGTGGGAAAATCCGATTTTATTGCTGGGATACTGCTGGTCAGGAGAAATTTGGTGGGCTTAGGGATGGATACTAGTGAGCTTTCTGAACTAAAGTCTTTCATGGAGGAGTGTACTTCACATTATTTTGTTTTCACACTTCTATAATTTATACAACAAAGCTTATGTTCATGTCAGTTCTAAGGTTTCTTGTATATCATGCTTGTTTTATTGTGTGCCAAATATTCCTGCAGGCCTGTACAGATATTTCATGTCCGTCAATTATCTTTTTCATTCTTCCCCTTTGGCAACGTGCTTTTGTTAGTTTATATCAGTCTGTGCTTTAATGTGGCAATAGTTACAAATTAGAGTGTAATTATGTTTAACATGTGTGTTTCTTTCCGGAACCTGTGAATTTTCCTGTTCTGAGCTGGTCTACTCTGCTTGATAAATTATTTTTTTGCGGGTTCACAGTATCGTTATACCTTGATAATTTATACACCAATATTGCTTGCATTTAGTCTATATTTGGCAAATAACTTATTCATTTGGATTGTTATCGGTTGGTCTATGTGAATGAATACGAGTTTGAAGCCGATGGATTGACCTTTAAATGTGGATTCCATGAGATGTTAGCTATTGAAATCATAATATATATCTGGTGAAATATATCTACATGTGAAATCATGTATGGTTTTTTTACCATGTTCAGCTTGTTGTGTGTCAAATTCTTTGAAAAACCAGGAACAACCTTATGTTGAATTATTGATGGAAGCTTTTTTCTGCCAAAGAAGAACCAGGATTTCTTTATGAAGTTTAGTGCTGTAGGCAGAATTTTCTTCCTTTTTTCATGTTGAAAGCTGACTTACACCATTCATTGAATGTGAGTGCCTATCTGTCCATTTAGCCTGGTTCATCTGCCACTGTTATTTTCCTTCTCCAAACATATTATTAAAGATCATATCATAGGAAATGACATCTACTGTTTTGTCTTTCCTTCTTTATCAAGCAGTTCTCCATTTATCAGTCATTACTTGCATTTAATTACTTTTTTTTATTTTGTGTTTTGCAGTATACATGGGCAATGTGCAATTATAATGTTTGATGTCACTGCCCGGCTGACATACAAAAATGTTCCTACATGGCACCGTGACCTTTGCCGGTAATTTCAGATAAAATGTCCCCTGAACATAATAATTTTTTTGTTTTTGTGTGTTCTTTTTTTGTTTTCCAAATACTAATCATGGGTTTACTTCCAGGGTTTGTGAGAACATCCCGATTGTTCTGTGCGGTAACAAGGTGGATGTCAAGAACAGGCAGGTGAAGGCAAAACAAGTCACTTTCCACAGGAAGAAGAATCTCCAGTATTATGAGATATCTGCAAAGAGCAACTACAATTTTGAGAAGCCTTTCTTATATCTTGCCCGAAAACTTGCAGGGTAATGAGGAAGTGATAGGGCGCTATCTTATGTTATGTCAGCTGGATGAATCTTCACAAAGATGATACTGACTCTGAAATATTTTTTTTTCTTTTGCTTTTCGTTAGGGATCCAAACCTTCACTTTGTTGAGTCACCTGCTCTTGCTCCTCCAGAAGTGCACATTGACTTGGCCGCACAGCAACAGTGAGTTTTCTGAACGTGTTTATACACTCTCATAATCATCGTAGCATTGGTTATAAAATTGAAGTGTGTGAAATGAACATACTTCAAAATACATTAGGAAGATGGCCAGAATTGGAAATTTTTCTATCTGATTCAATCAGCTCATTCCTTTTAATAGGTTCTCTTTTTAAGGTGCATTTTAATATTGTATCTGTCATTTGGGCTATGTTATATATAATGTAGTTTTACTTAAAATAAAAATTAAAACACGTCTAGTCTAGAACACTAGATTGGATCATTGAATTCGCTAAATTGTTAATTCTACCTCGATAAGTGATATAATTCACTACGTCACATTCATGCCATCAAATGATTATATCATTTTTTTTTTAATTGATGTTGCAGACACGAGGCAGATATTGCTGCAGCTGCTGCACAGCCTCTTCCAGATGACGACGATGATGCATTTGATTAGAGATGGATTGTGTGCTAAGCTCTTGCTGGGTAATGTTTCATTATCCTTCATTAGAGGTTCTATTGGAAAGTACACATGCTGCTGCAGCTGTGTTGTTTGGAATCTCTTAGCCGTTGTGGTTTTTTGAGATTTGTAGCATGGTGTTTTTCCGCCCACCAGTGTGAACCATTCTCATATATAAATTGGTTGTAAACCTTATCGGATATTGAGTTTTTAAGCATTCTAATCGAGATTTGAGACCTTGTTGTTGCTGTGGGAAAATCTTTGTTCATGTTTGCATGGAATATGATTGGTTAGATCATTGTTGCTTTTGGGAGATACACCCATCTGCCTTGTTTGGTTGGTGACCGTTATTCCGGGGATAGAGGAATTAGACGATTTTCTTTCTGGTTATTATTTTGTTCTCGGTTTTGATAAATTTTTGTATTTTGTGTTCATCTTATTGGGGATGTAGTTATAATTTTGGATGGGTAATGCATTGAATTTTAGACTCACCATGTAGGATAACTATAACAGTTCATCTGTAGTACACAAATAAGTGAGGATTAGGCCTATTTTGGTCTCTGATGATTATCTTCTAGAAAATATTGGAAGTGCAGAAATGCTTGATTAGTGGGAAAAAAATTCACTTTTTTTTGTTTTATACTTGGATCCTAATCCCCTGATTTGGAGGATGAATAGGGAGGAATGTATCCATTCTTGGAAACAACAGTCGGCCATTGTTTTTTGATAGGGATAAATTCATGGAAAAAGATATACACAGCCTCAATTACAGTTCATTCCGTTTTTTTTTAATCATACACTTATTTTTTTGAAATGTATGTTGTTATATGAAATGAAATATATATTAAATATATTAGTGTATTTTTTTTTCATAATGAAAAAATGATAAAAAAACAATTCGGATATACTGTTAGAACCCATATGCTATGATAACGCAACATAGCGTAAGGGGTTGCAAAACGAACTGCCTGTATCAATGCTCTAAATCTATTCAATTAGGAGAAACTAATCACTAATCAGCAAGTGAGGTTGGCTCTAGATTATCTTAGAATTGCAACCCCATTTTCATTATGCTAGGCCAACTCTACTTGTCACCAAGTGGGGTTAAATAACCTGAAGATATATATATATACTGTATGAAATGCGCACACAACATATATCCCATATATGATCACGCAGACGGGATTAATGACCTGAAGATGTACATATATAATGTGCATTTCACAGACCTAATGAAGATTTTCATTTAGGTCTGTGACATGCACATTATATATCCATCATTAGTTATATAATGTCACCTCCAATGTGCTTTTTTTTTTATATAAACATCTAGATGAATAATCCCTTGTCAAAATAATTCGTTGATGATATATATTTTTTGTTGTAAATAATATGATAATTCATCTAATATTTTTTTGTTGAATTCTCGATGTTACATTCACACACAACATATAATTTTTTTTCCGTGTATTTTTCATATTAATGAAAGAACAATAAATCTAAAAAATAATTTAATAATCTTCATATTTTTCTCATAAATTTTCATTGAATTTGTCAACCCGGAACAAAGTTGTATTCATAGTTTACAGATTCTACTTATGAGAATTTGTGGTTTTTAGTTGCTCGGTGCCTTATGGATTGGGGTGTACATCTTTCAGTGTCGCCTCTTCTAATAAGAAGAGTGATTTCCTTTAGTTTTAGCTTTTTTCTATTCGTTGTTTTACTATTATACTTCTCTTACCTCTTTTTCAGTTATTGGTATTATAATTTACTTAATGATAATGTCAATCTTTTTTTAAAAAAAAAACAAAAAAAATTTCAGTTACCTAACAAAGATTAATTCATAAGTTAATTTCTTTATCATATAATTCCAAACCGATACAATACAACAAAGAAAACCCTCATAAAAACATTGTTGTAACCATGTCACACGCTCAACAATACACCCCCTCAAACCCCAACACCCCCCTACTGTATAACACAAAATTATACATAAAAAGCACACCCCCTACAGCCTCCTCATGAGCCTCCTTGGGTTCCTAACACTCAACAGCTTCACATCATCCACCACAGGCCCACACAGAGAGCTCATATCATCACTCCTGGTGTGGTAGTAAGTACTAAAGAACACAATATTGGTCCTCTCCGCCTCCGCCACGAACCTCAAAACCGCCCTCTTCGACCCGCCCGTCCCCTTCGACTCGTACGGCACCTTCACCGTCCCCTTCCCCGCGTATGCCTCTACCACCATCGACCCCGCGCACGCGTTCCTCGCGTCCCCCACCGAGAATGTCAGCGTGTACACACGCCCAGCCACCGTGCGCGCCGTCTGCGTGATCACGCTTTCTTTCCCAGCCACCAATTCCACGGCGCGCGTTCCCCTTGGCACGGAGAAGTGCGCGGAATCGAGGTACTTCACCGCCTTCAGCGACACGATCTTCCACCCCGGGAGGGGGGAGTGATCGTCCTCGATGTTCGGGGGGATGAGCACCCCCCACGTCGTGTTCGGGATTATGTAGGGGCCTTCCTCGAAGTCCCCGTTCTTCAACAAGTTCTCTGTTTCACAATCAAACAACCATTATCTCAATTTCGCATAGTCATAAAGTGTCGTGTATGCAGATATTTAATAAGTGTTTTATGTTCGATAAACCATTCAAACTAAACAGATGTCTCACCATTGGTGCGCCTGGGATTGTAGAGGGCGCGCATGGCGACGGAGTCGATGAGGGGACCGCAGGCGGGGTCCTCCTCGACGCCGGGGTTGTGGATCACGACCTCCGCGAAGGGGCGGGTCGCCTGGAAAGCCCAGGCATACGAGTCCCAGCCATTGCTGCTGTACATTGTCTGCATAGGCAGCACTCCGGAGTCCGGCGCCACGGACACATTGAGCTTCTCCTCCTGCGCGCACGTGCGCGCGGCGCTGAAGGTGAGGGAGTAGTACATCCCCGGGCGCACCGCCACCGCCTGCTTGATCGAGGCCTCGTTCCCGAGGCGGATGGCGTACGCCCCCTCGGGGACGACGAGGAGCATGTCGCCCTGCTTGTGGCCGGACTCGATGTACTCGACGAACCCCGATATCTCCCAATTGGGGATCGATCGCCGCCCGATCACCTCCGTCCCCTTCAGGTTTGTCGATGGCGGGCCCATCTCGAAGTTGCCGTTTGGCAGTAGTCCTGCATTGTGAGCATTAAAAAATCAATATTTGTTTTGAACTCGTTACTCGTATATGAATTTTCATAAATTATTCGATATTTGAATATTCGAACATGTACATGGCTATCAATGTATTCTGAATATATTTGAACGACATGATTGAAAATTGTATATTATAAAACCTATGTATTATCTACCAATTTAATTCTACTATTCTAAAACATGTAACATTATCAACTAAATTAGTACCCACATTGAGACAAATAATTTATCAAAAAAATGAGTGTTGTTAAACAGTTTTTTTTTTTCCGGATCTAATTCTGGTCTCATATGCATCGATGGAATATTATCAGAAGATATACTCATATTAATGATGTATATGATTCGATATATTTTTTCATATTTTTTATAAATGTATGTATACAATTTATTGAAATATATTTTTTTTTATAAATATACGTATACAATTCATTTTTTTATAAAAACACGTCTTAATATATTATTTTTTAAAAATTCAAAACACACGTATTATAATTGAACTATAATTGGGGTGGAATTTAAAAATTCCACGTAACATTATTTAAAACATGTTTTACCTTATTTTAAAAAAAAACCTATTTTATTTAAAACATATTCATATTTTTGTAAACTTCAAATTTATAATATTAATATTTATATTCAAATCATCTATCATATACGACATGTCTTGGTCGTCATATATAACCATCGGTTTGTCACTAACATTTAATGAGTGTAGTCGTGTAATTTCAGTAATCAAGGCACAATTTGAGGACCATTAATAAATGGGGTGAGAATCTGATGAGCGTAAAATGACCAATCTACCCCCGACAGAACCCACGTGGGTGAGTGCATCCACATAGATTCTATAAGGGTAAAAGTGTCAATAAAAACAATGTTAACTGGCAATTTGTTGTTGAAGGGAATCAAAGCCTGGCACATGTGCTGTGTGACCCACGTGAGATTGCGTCAGACAGCCAAATCTTTCACAGGGGCATTTACGTCATTATAAAATACGGGTGTGTGTGTTGAGAATTCCAAGAAAAAAGTTAGCTAAGAAGACGTTCTTGCCCTCGTTAGTTCATATATTTACACCCCCAGGAACATCTGCCCGCCAAAACGGAACAGCCACTCAGGCCGTCGGATGCGGAATTCCAAATAATGAACGGTCGAGATTCATCCCCCGCCGGGATCAATCAGCGCACACAGCATGTCAGAGGACGCATTTTTTTCGAACTCATTTTCAAATTGAAAAAAAAATAAAATTGTAATTTAATTAAAAACTTTATACACATTTTAAAAATAAGTGTTTAAAAATTAATGGTTTATAATATGTGAAATGAACTCAATTTCAAACTAACTCAAATTAGATTTTTATTTGTTTTTTTAAAGCTCCGTTTGAAAGTACACTGAGGAGGGAGAAGCTTTGAAAATCTGACTGACTGTAAAAATTACACGAAAGAAAATGTTTACATTCGCATTTGACAGTTAAACCAAAGAATCCACTTCAACACGGATCCATGGACCCTGAAATCTTAATCAAATTAAATTGTTAAAATTAATCACTTGTTAATCTAATAAGTTCATCTTGAACTCTTCTATCTAAACCCAAACCTATATTAAACTAGATTTTTTCATATTTAAATTGATCCAAAGCCGACACAACTTAACCCAACCCAAGTGAAAGTAAGACCACCAGAAGAGACAAAAAAAATAAAGAGCCAAGAAAGACTGAATAACTACAGAAATGCCATCCAAGGTTACCATCAGTGAAGGCTGCGGCGGCGCCTGCTGCGGCGCAGAGAAGCAACAGCGAAGCAACGAATCGCAGCATCTCCACCGTCGATTTTATTTGTTGTTCGATCTTTTGAAGTTTGAAATGGAGATGGAATGGACGAGTGAAAGAGATGGGATTGGGTGTGCTTATATGCAGGGTACCGGTGAACAATGCCCTTGGATTTTGAAGTGAATTACGGAGATGCCATTCATGGAACTGAAAATCATGAATGCACACGTGGCAGTCCTAACTCATGAGGCACTGTTTTCTTTTGTTTTTTTAGAGGGAAAAATTCAAATAACCCCTACAGTAAACTGGCCGAAATTCACATAACTCCCTGGATTTTGCTAAAATCCATAAAACTCCCTAAAAACATTGATGTAAATATAAATAGCTCCTTGAATTAAACTTTCGATAACAGATGACGGATATATTGTGAATATTCTGTATGGTTAATTCGATTGAAAACACATAATACCAAAAGCTTCATACAATTTATTTAAAATATAGATAACTGTATGTAAATGATGATTTCATCCATATGAATAGATTATATAACTATATCTGAAAGGATAAAATCATCATTTACGGATGATTTTTTGAATTTTTAACACATTACAAAAGGTTTTTGATATACAACGTTTTTAGATAAAGTTAACCAAACAGAATATTTGTAGAATATTTCTCATTGTCAATAAAAATTTAATTCATGGGACTACTTGATTTTAAATAATTGTTTTCAGGGGTTTATGTGGATTTCAAAAAAAGTGGGTTATATAAATTTCGGGTAGTTTATGGGAGCTTATATGAATTTTGTTTCCTTTTTTAAATTAATGCGACGACATTATACCGAGATCTCGTATGATTATACCATCTCGTGCAATTGAAATTTCGGCGAGAAATTGGGATCAACTTCGCAAACTCGTTTGAGAGTAAATAAAAACTACGATTCTGTCCTCCTTCCCCTGTCAATGGATCGTGTAGCTTCCATATCCATCTTGTACAGTTGTACTATAAGATATTTTCAAATTATAAAGATATTTTTTTTATAAATAGAAATAATTTTTTGATCGAATTATACATGTCATGATAATATAATTTTTTCTTCACCTACAAAGTTCATCACAAGGGAATGCAAGTTCTAAGGTATGACTACCTTGGTTCATCTATATCATGTTACATGTTAATAGGTGTCCGGATATTTCATCATGATCAGATAAGTGTATCACATCATCATCATTGGATAACTATAATTCTTCTCATATTTAAATCAGGACATTTTTCAATTCGCACACTAAGATGCATATCACTTACAATAATATTAGGATGCTTTCATGCCTTAAATGAGGGAAATAAAGGCAATTAGAAAAGCCAGATACGGTACAATGACCACATTCAAGCTAGAGATATAATATATCGTCTTGCTAAATAAATACAAATAAGAAATCAAATCTCAGTTCTTTCACTTAAACATTTTCCCATTTACTTGATCGGTAGTGTTGTATTTGACAGAACAACATTTGTGGGGAACAAAAATTAGAAAGACGAATACACATCGCATGCTCAGTCATCTGATCAATTGTTTAGAGAATCATTCTCAAACAACCATTTTATAATTCTGTATATCTTATTAATATTTTTTAAAAATCATATCTAAATATCTAAATTTTTTATATATAAACATGCAGGTTTAAAATGGATATATAAGTGACAAACTTTATGCATGGCAACCCCCCCCCCCCCCCCCAAATTTCCTTTACCATTATACTAGATGTCGGTCCGGGGCATTTCCGTCATTTACTACGTAACAGCTACGTTATCCAAACATCACTGTCTAATCATAGTTAAGCATCTCAAAATGACTAAATTACCCTTGATAACATACTTTGTCACATAGCATCACATGGTTTGCAAATTAAAAAACAGTGTCAGCAGACCCACATTGTTGGGGTTCCAAACGACCATTGATTGACACATTGGACTAATATTTAAATGACGATACTGCCCTTATTCCTTGAGGAATTTGGGGGGGTCAAAACTGACTTGAGTCTTCAAACTGAATTCAGAATCAGAGATGTGGACATGTGTGCATTTTGGATTAATTAATGGGACCATGTGAGGGGCATTCAGGGAATATTTTGCAGGACCATCCGGTGGAGGCTTTAATTGAAGGCATGAACAGTTTATTATATGACACTGAGATGGGGGCATTTTAGGGATGTTTTGATAATTTTGGGTATGTGTGACTACTATGTGAGACATGGTGTGTTAATAATTTTAGGAATATGACTATATTAGACTATACACAGTATAATATATATAGTTATTCAGTAAAGTACGTATATCTTATTAGCAATTTTTTGAAAGTTTTTCATCTAGTGGATTCAAGCATATACATCATAAAGGTTACATAATACATGTATTATGTTGTCTTTATTATCTTTAATACGTGGATACGTGTGCATTTTGGATTAATTAAGGCGACCATGTGAGGGGCATTCAGGGAATATTTTGCAGGACCATCCGGTGGAGGCTCTAATTGAAGGCGTGAACAGTATTAAATGACACAGAGGTGGGGGCATTTTAGGGATGTTCTGGTAATTAATAAACATATTTGTGTGTTCCTAGGTCATGCATAATATTTTAGCATTGGATGATAGTCATTTAGCTACCTGTATATCTTGTTAATAACTTTTTATGTGCTCTCTACATTACAAAATATATGCATTTTTCACAAATATATTTGACTTATGAGATTACGTTTATTTTTTTTAAAATCAAAACATGTGTAAATTATTTGTGTGACTATTCCTAATATTATTAATAATTTTTACTTAAGTATAGATTGATTATTTGTTTGAAGAATTAAATATTTTCATCAATTAAAAAGAATTGATTGAAATCTCACACTCATGTCATCTATTCAAACATTTACTTTTGATATTATTCAGTACATATTAATACATAAAATAAAAATAAAATATTCTATATAAGTTATTTAAAAGCAGAAATCAAAGCATCCATTCAATTTGGACCATTAAAAAAAAACAAAAATGATAAAACTAAATTTTTTTTTTTGTACTTATCTTGTATGATTGAACAACAATTTATAAGTTTACATAATCAGAGCATTCTCTTTGTACGAGACGAGTTATTTTTTTAGCTTTTTTAACTGCATCATTCCTTGTATATCTTGTGTAAAGTAATCTGGCCATGCACATATTCAAACATTTTAATTATCTTTAAAAAAAAAAATCAGTAAAACATGAAAAAAAACCAAAAAAATAAAAAGACTAGAATGCCCCTTACAATTCTGAAGCTGGGAACAGCCCACGAGGTGGGGCCCAGTAGTGTGGGCTTTTAGGAGGATCGGTGTTTCAGGCCATGTGGTGCCCTCATGTGTGTTTAAATAATATATATATATAACTAATTAAAAAATAAAGGGTTTTTTTTTTTTGTTGAAGTAGAGTTTATCTCCTCCATGTGAGACCCCTCACCACATGCCCCCCCCCCCCCCCCTTTTATGCTCAAATCTCTCTTTATTGTAACATTATACATTATTTTTTTGGATGATATGCCGACAAACGGACATGTGTAGTATTTTCCGGTGATCGGAGTTATCTGAGTTATTATTATTAGTACTAGAAAGACTTGTATTAATATTGACTTATACCCCCATTTGATATGAATTTAGATAGATTCTAGGATTGAAAAATTATAAAATCTCAAACTTACATTCAAATACATTTTTATTGTTTACCTTTTCAAACACAATATTCCTTTTTAAATGGCCCTTTTGGATATGCGATTAGGAAGATTTTATGTTTTAAAAGTTAATGATTCTCAAACGCAGATCCAAACACATTTTTAGCGTCTCCTCATGTTTTTTTATGGCACAAAAGTACAGCAATCGGAAAGCTAAAAAAATAACGTTTTTCAAAATGTGAATTAGAAATGGAGATTTTAAAAATCACAACGTTTTAATCGCACATCCTAGTGTAACTTATAACAGAACGTGAGCAATGAACTCATGAGAACCATATAAGAAGGGTTACATACAAATGATTATATGCAAATTTAACTAAATTTTTTTAAGAGAGGTAAATATGCAAATCAATTGTTGACAGGAGATTGATTGCTGAGATATGATGGTCGGACAATGCCGCATCCTACTCGGTTACACTTCTTACTAACCAAAGGGTTTTTTTTTTTTTTTTTTCATCTCCTTGTTCATCCATTTTGAAATTGTAGTATGTTTTTATTAATGAAAACGCGGTAGCAATTTCTTTCAATTTTTTTTATAATGTGTGATATAATTTGTTAGGTGAAAGATTTGAATTTTATGCTTTAGGTAAAAGAATCCATTAAATTCAGACTTTATTGTTTTTGTAAGGGACATGTACTAGTTCAAAAATTAAACATACAAGGTTACATATAACATTATTTTTCTTTCAAATATTTTGTAAAGGTGAAGTCCTGCTTAATTGTTGTCCACATCTATTACGGTGTTTTGAACTAAAAATCTGAATTGTTAATCCAGGCTATCTCTATATGCAATATATCACATAGTGCATTTATGTTTGTGAAGTGAAAAATGGGTAGGTGGTGTGATATTAATATAGTTTTGTTAGATTATATGTGTTATCTCATTATGTGTGTAGTACATTACACGTGTAACTCCTTTTTCATTTGTCTATATAAAGGGATACAACCCTAAGGGGAATACAAGGATTCTCATTATTCCATTCTCTCATCGTAACATGGTATCAGAGCCACCACCTCACAAACCCTAAATTTTTTTTTAGAATCCTTCATCGCCGTCGTCGTCGTCGCCGTCACTGACGTTGTCGTCGTCGTTGCGCCGAACCTGCCGCTGCGCGTCGCCCCTGCCGCGCAGCCCCTGACGCCGCGCGCCGCCCACGCCGCGCCGCCTCGGCACCTGTCGCGCCGCCCCTGCCCGTGCGCCCCCTGCCGCGCCCTTGCCGCTGCGCGCCACCCCTGCCCGCGCGCCCTGCAGCCTCTGCCGCGCAGCCCCTGCCCGCGCGCCCCCTGTCGCGCCCCTGCCGCTGCGTGCCACCCCTGCCCGCGCGCGCTGCAGCCCCTGCCCGCGCGCCCCTGCCGCTGTGCGCAACCCCTGCCTGCGCGCCCTGCAGCCTCTGCCGCGCAGCCCCTGCCGACGCGCCCCCTGCCGCGCCCCTGCCGCTGCGTGCCACCCCTGCCCGCGCGCCTTGCAGCCCCTGCGGCGCCACCCCTGCCGCGCCGCCCCTGACCCTGCCGTGCTGCCCCTGGCCCTGCCGCGCCGCCCTTGCCGCGCAGCCCCTGCAGCGCCCTGCCCCGGATCGAGCGCCGCGCACGGATCCGGACTGATCCGCACGCGGTACGCGCACGTGCACGCGGTACGCGCAAACGCGTCCGCGTCTCCCGGACGCTCTGTCCCCGGACGCGTTTCCGCCAGCTCGCGCACGCTGTATGCGCAAACGCGTCCGAGTTTCTCGGCGCCCTGTCCCCGCACGCGGTCACGTGATCCCTGCGCACCTGTCCCGCACGCGGTCCCGGGATCTCCGGGATCTTGCCTCGTGCGTGTTCCCCACATCACCCGGGAGCGTCACCAGCACCGAGTGACAGCACCCGGGCTAGTGTCCGCGCGCACCCACCGCGGCCAGCCGCCCTCAGCCACGGTGCACCGACCACCGCCAGCCGACCACCGGACACCGCCGCCGGCCGCTGACCACCGCCAGCCACCGCCGCCGATCGCCGGCACCGCCACCGGCCGCCGACCACCGCCGACCACCGCCGCCTTCCACCTGCCCTCCGGCTCCTCCGGCGGCCCTCTGCCGCCACTGGCCGCCCGTCGCCGTCGTCCGGCACCTCCTTGTGACTCTAAATCACTAAATCGGCTATAACTTCCTCTCCGGAAGTCCGATTCAGGTGTTCCAGGAGTCCATTTTGTTCAATTTTTCGTGCTCTACGTCCTCGTTTGCTTCTGATCCTCATCCGAGTGGTCCTGCACAATGTCAGAAACCAACGACGACCTTCCTCCTCCATTACCTACTTCGAAGGTACATGATCCTCCTCCAGCTGCTATGATATCAAATCTCTCTTCGGCAGCTACTCTATCTCAGATGGCATGTTTTGAGAATTTTCGGAAAATCTTCCGAACGCGACGGATTTCCTTCTCAGTTCTATGGAAGACTGGTCACCCTGGCACATTACAGTGCAGAGTGCTCTCGATCGTTGTGATCTTGTTGGTTATATTGATGGTTCTGCTGTGCAACCCTCTGATCGAGACTCGACATATGTCACCTGGCGCACACGAGACAGACGCGTACGCTCTTATTTGATCAATTCTGTTGATCGTTCGATCCGTGCAGATCTCACTGATTTCACGTCATCCGCTGCACTATGGAGTCATCTTTGTGATCGCTTTGTCGAGAAAAGCGGTGCTCGTGAATATCAGCTTCTGATTGAGACTCAAACTGCTACTCAAGGTGATCTCTCTGCTCAGACTCTATATGGCCGCATGAGGGCGAACTTCAGGGAGCTTCGTGCACTTGAGCCTGGACCGATGGCTACTCCTGCCGAGCGAGAGGCCTTCCGAGATCGTCGTGAGTTGTACCAGTATCTGATGGCTCTTCGTCCAGAGTTTTCCGCATTGGCTGGTCAACTCATCCATCGGGATCCGCTTCCTCGACTGGAATCTGCTGTCGCTGAAGTTGTCGCTGAGGAGACTCGTCTTCGTTCCATTGCGCTACGTCAGTCCACTCCACCTTCCACTTATGATGGTGTTTTGGCAGCTACTCCTTCTACATCTGTCAGAGGCTCTTCTCGAAAGAACACCATCTGTACCCACTGCAAGAAGCCTGGTCACCCGATCGCTGACTGTTGGAAACTTCATCCTGAAAAGCGCTTTGGACCTAAAGGACGAGGACAGCGTCGTCCTATTGATCCCTATACTTCTGCTGCTGTTGCTACTGACGCTCCGCCTTCCTACACAGATCAGCTCGGACGCATCCGAGAGAGTCTTGATCAGCTGATCGTGCAGCATCCTCCTCCTGGTTCTTCTACTCCCTCTGCTTTTTCTACTACTTCGGGTACTCCTGTTCATTGGATTTTTGATTCTGGTGCTTCACATCACATGACACCGGACAGTTCTGTCCTCACTGCATGCTCACCGGCCCCTTCACACCTACCCACAATTCATACTGCTGATGGCTCTCCCTTAGTCATCACTCAGTGTGGATCGATCACTCCCACCTCTGATCCTACAGGACGCCTTTCATTGCCATTTGTTTTGCATGCCCCTGACCTTTGCATGAATCTCATATCTATTAGTCGATTGTGTGATTCTGGTCTCACTGTTACATTTACCACCTCTGGTTGTCTTGTGCAGGATCCACGATCAGGGCAGAGGATTGGCGTTGGACGTAGAATCGGTGGACTTTATTACGTGGAGTATCTTCGTCTTCCCGTTCCCAATCCATCTGTTTTCTGTGGTAGTGTCACCTCTGATGTCGACTTGTGGCATCGAAGGTTAGGTCATGTGTCTGAGTCTCGTCTCAAAGAACTCTTTCAGTCTGGTGTCTTAGGTCGTGTTGCTTTTTCTTCACTTTCTATTTGCGAGGGCTGTAAATTAGCCAAACCTGTGGCTACTCCTTTTAGTCCTAGTAATAATCAGTCCTCTAGTCCATTTGAGCTTGTTCATTCTGACATTTGGGGCCCCTCTCATGTAACCTCAAAGAGTGGTTTTTCTTATTATATTAGTTTTATTGATGACTTCTCTCGTTTTACTTGGATTTATTTATTACGTCATCGCTCTGAGGTTCCTAAAATTTATGAGGTTTTTACCAATATGATTTATACCCAATTTCATGCTCGTATCAAAACCTTTAGGTCTGATTGTGCTCGAGAATACATCTCTTCTACGATGCGTTCTCTTCTTCATTCTCATGGCACCCTCTTTCAGCAATCATGCCCCTATACTCATGAGCAAAATGGGGTTGCTGAACGTAAACATCGTCATATTCTTGAGACGACTCGTGCTCTTTTACTTTCCTCTTCAGTCCCTAGTACATTCTGGGCTGAAGCTGCTCTTCTTTCAGTCCATCTTATCAATATCACCCCCTCCTCTGTCCTCTCTGGTATGACTCCTCATGAGCGTCTTTACTCTTCTCACCCTGATTATAGCAGACTTCGCACATTTGGATGTACGTGTTTTGTGCTTCTCCCTCCTCATCAACGCACCAAGTTGGCCGCTCGGTCAGTAAAGTGTGTATACTTGGGAATTAGCTTCGAACACAAGGGATATCGCTGCTATGATCCTATTGGAGATCGTTTTTGGATCGCTCGTCATGTGTCCTTTGTTGAGGATGTTCCCTATTTTTCTTCGTCATCTGCTTCATCCCCTCCTCCTGTGCCTTCTCCAGTTCAGGTCTCTCCTCCTGTGCCTTCTCCTATTTTTCCTGGACTACCTGTTGCACTAGAGTCTGTTCCTACTCCAGCGCCTCAACCTGCCACTACTACAGATAATCCACCCTCTCCTACCAGTGTGTCTCCTATTGCCCCTGTTGAAGATACTTCCACTGGTCCTCCGACTTTCACGGCTGACGCACCTCCCTCTGATGTGGATCCTCGTCCCTCGTCTCGCTACCCTCAGCGTGAGCGTCATCCACCTGCTCGCTTCAGTTTTGACTCTGGACCACCTGATCAATATGGCTTTGCTTCAGTGAGTACCTATTCTCCACAATTCCAGGCTTATCTCACCGCTATCCATGTCCATCGTGAGCCCAGATCCTATCGAGAGGCAGTTGAGTACCCTGAGTGGCAGCAGGCCATGAATGAGGAGTTTCAGGCGTTTGAGCATACACAGACCTGGGATGTTGTTCCACTTCCGGATGGCGTTACACCTATCAGTTGTAAATGGATCTTCAAGATCAAACATCGACCTGATGGATCCATTGAACGACATAAGGCTCGTCTTGTTGCTCGAGGTTTCACACAGGAGTATGGCATTGACTATGAGGAGACCTTCGCTCCCGTTGCCCAGATGACTACTGTCCGCACCCTTCTTGCAGTTGCTGCTGTTCGTCGTTGGCCTCTCTTTCAGATGGACGTGAAGAATGCCTTTCTTCATGGTGATTTATCTGAGGTTGTTTATATGCAACCACCTCCAGGTCTCAGCACTCCTCCTCAGCATGTCTGTCGTCTTCGGCGGGCTATATATGGTCTCAAACAGGCTCCTCGCGCCTGGTTTGAGCGTTTTCGCAGCGTTATTCTGGCAGCTGGTTTTGTTGAGAGTTTTCAGGACCACTCTATGTTTGTGCGATCCTCATCGCAGGGCCGGGTTATCCTTCTTCTATATGTTGACGACATGATTATCACTGGCGATGACTCCGCCGGTATTACTCTGGTCAAGAATCACCTCAGTCGACAGTTTCAGATGAAAGATCTCGGCACTCTTCGCTACTTCCTTGGTCTCGAGATTGCACAGAGTGATCGTGGGATTCTGCTCTCTCAACAGAAGTATACGGCTGACATTCTCGAGCGCGCTGCCCTCTCAGATACTCGCAGTGCAGATACTCCTCTTGAGCTTCATGTGAAGCTTCGTCCTACAGATGGTGAGCTCCTTCCAGACCCGACTCGGTACAGACAGATTGTTGGTCAACTCGTGTATCTTTGCATCACTAGACCTGACATAGCTCATGCCGTCAGTATTGTTAGTCAGTTTGTCTCAGCTCCTCGATCAGTGCATTATGGTGCTCTTATGCGTATTCTCAGATATTTACGCGGTACTATCACCAGATCGATCTATCTGTCATCCTCTTCACCTCTGATTCTCAGGGCCTACACTGATGCTGATTGGGCTGGAGATCCGACCACTAGACGCTCCACCACTGGGTTCTGCATATTTCTTGGAGATTCCATCATTTCTTGGCGCAGCAAGAAACAGGAGGTTGTTTCACTATCCAGCACTGAGGCTGAGTATCGAGCCATGGCCATCACCACCAAGGAGATTGTTCATCTTAGACGTCTCTTGGTGGACCTAGGAGTTACTATGACTGGTCCTACTCCTCTTCATTGTGATAACCGCTCTGCTATTCAGATTGCCAGTAATCCGGTTTTTCACGAGAGGACCAAACACATTGAGATCGATTGTCACTTCGTTCGTCAGCACTTTCTTGCAGAGACATTATCGCTTCCGCACATCTCCTCTGCCGAGCAGCTTGCTGATTTCTTTACGAAGTCACATCCAGTTCCTCGATTTCAGTTTCTCCTTCGCAAACTCACTTTGTATGATCCACCGTGAGTTTGAGGGGGGCTGTTAGATTATATGTGTTATCTCATTATGTGTGTAGTACATTACACGTGTAACTCCTTTTTCATTTGTTTATATAAAGGGATACAACCCTAAGGGGAATACAAGGATTCCCATTATTCCATTCTCTCATTGTAACAAGTTTAGTGTGATATTTTGTAGGGGACAACTTTATCTCACATCGGAAGAAAAACAAGAGAAAAAAAAAATTTAATAGCTTTTTTCATTTTCCAACAGTGAATTTTATTAAATTCTAATGTACATATATTTTTTCAAAACCATTGATACCGCCCCCCCCCCCCCCCCCCCCCCCCCGAGGTCAATTATTCAATGAGTATTGGTTTTTCATGACATTGTTGTTAACATGTGATCAATGATATATCAATCATATCCATTTTCTTGTTTATTTAATTATTATTATAAAACTTTACTTTTGATGAAAAATATGTGAATGGACCTGTTTGGGTTCCACTTTAATCCAACACACTTTCACAGTCAATTAGGGATAATAAATAAGCAAATCCTAATGGTCTTAATTGGATCCATTTTGCTAATTCTGTTTGGACAGTGAAATAAGTTAAGCTTAGGCTCGACTTTTAGATTTGATCAAATTAAAATATTTTATTTTATTTCAGCATTTTCATGGAGATTCACTTTTTTATTTTGTAATAATCAAATATTTATAAATTATATTATAGAAATTTGTAAAATAGTCTATTTTTCCAACCTGTAATAGCAAGGTGACCAAATGTCTCTTTCCATTTAAAAGTTTTTTTTTTTTTTTTTTATATCAAAGGGACTCTCCGTGACTGACTTTACAATCGAACTGGGAAAGCTACCTCCGCTTGTTTATCCCGGTCTCACGGAAAATTCTTTCGAATAATCGCCAACAAACAGGTGGGTAAGTCAGCGCCAAGACTCGAACCCAAGACCTTCCTTTTAACCAGACAAGCCCTGAACCGTTATGCTATGGTTACTGTAGACTAGTTCTACAAAGTTGATCTTCATTAACAAATAAATCACTGTTTTTGGAACAAAAAAATCTGTGCAGATATGTTTTTTTTTTCTTTGTCATGTACAGTCCATTAAGTGCCTTGTTGTTTCTTTTTGGCAATATTAGATAATATTATTTAAAAATAATAATAATATGATTATGTGGGATGCCAGGTGAAATTGGCTGTTTTGATGTTGATGTTGTTGACAAAGATAGTCCATAAGTCCTTTTGTTAATACTATTGATTTATATTTTTTAATTGCAATATCAAAATATATATTATGATCATCCAAATATATATATCACCCTTCATCTACCATGAATAAAGTTAGGAAGAAGAGGAGGAAGCCAGAAATGATACAGAACAAAATAGGGAAAAAAATCATCAATGAAGCAGCAATTAGTAATAGTTAGGTGGTCAATGTTCTAGCATATATTGCAAGATATTATAGAAATCTTAATAGACATGGAAGGAAACCTTGTTATGTTGGTAGGGGTCACCATTTTTAAAAGCACTCCCTCTTGCCATCACGTGTATTGTTTTATAGCAGATAAGAGATTTCATATTAACATTTATTTTCTCAACTACCCAAATTTAATGATGAATGCATTAATCAATTCATGGATTTAGATCTCCCCACCTCCTTTTCAGTGATTGGCATATCTTAGTATATTATATTGTTAAGGATTTGCTCAATCAACACCAAGTTGCATGGCTTAATCAGTTCATATCCATTGGTGGAGATACAGAAAACTCTGAAAGAGATCACATTAACATGTCTGTGATGCATGACTGTGAATTAGGACTGCACATCAACATGTGAGGGTGACAGTGATTGGTGGGAAGTTACAACATTGGATGTTTGTCCTTCATGAACTCATAATTTTACAACATAGTCAGTCCTATCATGGATTGACTGATTCTTTTTGTATAGACACTTTTATTACTCAGTAATAGATGCCTGATAAAGGCCTTGACACAAAATAATAATAATAATAATCATAATAATAATGTTAAAATACTGTAACAGCTTTGCTCCTGCATAGGAAAATGTTAGACTCAATCATTTTTACAAATCAAAACTCAGACCATATATTTTTATTATTTTTTTAAAAAGTAAACTATCATCTAATGGAGTATATGATTTAATAAAAAATATACATCGTTTCATTTTGAGTTGAATGAACATATTTTTAGTAATGTAAGAAAAAATTTAATGGTCTATATACATCGTCTAACGTAGTATATGCTTAATTAAATTTGTAACGAGATTTAGATAACTTTATTTTGATTGGTTAAAAAAACTGAGTGTAACAGCATCCCACGTATATAATCGTTACACTTTACATGGGCCTTTTAAATTGGTTGGACCTAGGAAAATGTAAGGGATTGTCATCCCTGCAAGCCCATTTTGACATCCTTCAACATGTTTTGAATTTGGGTGTGTGTATAATTATTTGTCTAATGAGATACTAACTCTTACAAAAATTATAATTTATAATAAATTCAATTTATTTGATCTTTTTAAAAAGATATATATTTTATTAGACAAGTGTGTACCTTAAAAAAATCAAAATATGTTAATGCAAATGGGGATACGAATAAACTATAAAGACTATCCTACCATTTTGAAGAAAGGTTATACAAGGACTGAGCATGACATTCCTCCTCCTGGGCATTAATACACTTAATTTTTTTTTGCAACTTCATCTGTAATTCCCATGTCATAGTATACACTATATTGTGTCAGTATATATTTAATTACAAAATACATAAAAATATAGACATTCAATTCACATAAATATATAATTAAATTTTTTATAAAATAAAATATTTCGTCGATCAAGTATAAATGTATACTTTACAAATCAAAACATATGGAGCCACAAACAGGACCACAAAGTAGACCGACAGTAACATTTGAATCCTCAACAAGGCCCATAAATGGCCCATGCCATTTCATTCTAGAGTCGGGTCGGCCCAGATAGGTGGAATTCTAATGTGGACGCATATCCCAGTTGAGGTGGGAGGTGTTTGCAAACTTAATCAAACCTCGGTTCACGACAATCATTTCATGGCATTGTTACACTCGGTCCTTTTTACTCTAGATTTTGTTACACTCAATTTTTTGTTACAGTCCAAAATATAGTCCTATGAGCCTTATTAGAAATTCAGTGAAGCTGGATGATGTATATGTCTCATTAAATTTTTCTTATACTTATTAAAAATGTGTGCATTCAACTCAATATGGAGTGATATACACTTTTTATAAAAGTTTTACTATTTTAAATAAATGAAAACATGTGTGGTTTGAGTTTTAGACTGTAAAAGGAATGAGTCTAACATTTTCCTTTTACTTTTTGAAATGCAGTCCTATATAATTCATTATCCATTCAGTAAAACACACACACACACACATATATGTCTAACAATGTATATATTTTTTAAAATTTTGTCTTACACTTATTAATAACGGGTTCATTCAATTGAAAATGAAGCGATGTGCACTTTTTATTAAAGCATATACCTCATTAAATTATATTTATTTAAAAAAAAGGATAATGTAACGTACGACTCTTTTTTCAGCATCAATTTCAGTCTACATGTAATTTAATTTTTTTAAAATAGCATTTAATGATATACATGCTTTTATAAAAAATGAAGCATATACTTTAACAAATTGCATGGATGCATTTATAAAAAATGTAAAAAATTTCAATCGAAACATATATCCTTATCATGTGAGTATATGCTTTGATGATTTCATATCAATACATATGAGACTAGAATTGGGGGTGGAAAAAAAATGTGCGCTCCCGTTTTGGACCAAAACAAGGGCTGAGGCCTTAGTATAACATGTATTGTCACACTCAATTTTGTTTACAATTCAAAACACGATCCTATATACAAATTCACTTAAGTATTTACCTCGTTGAAATTTTTTTTACACTAGCTAAAAATGGGTTCATACAACTCAAAATGGATTGATATGCATTTTTTATTAAATTATATACCTTATCAAGTTATATTTACTCTTTTTTAAAAAATAAAAAGTCTTAATTTTAATATGTAAAAATGGCTGAGTATAACATTTTCTTTTCATAATTGGGCTGGAGCCCACAAAGGCTGAAAACCCATCACAACCTTCTCATCAGCCATGTAAAAACCCAAAACACCCTTCAAAAGACATAAAAAGAAAGAGAACCCAAATTTTGACCATTCTATTCTTCTTCTTGTTCTTTGTTTTGGTGGTCATGGCAACATCTTCTCCTTCCAATCTCTCTAATGGGTACATTTTTTTTTTATATTCTCATTATATTTATATATTAATCATTATCATTGTAGATCAATGTTATTTTGATGGTTTTATTTTGTTTTTTATTTTTATTTTTGTAGAGAATTTGTTGGGAGGCGGCAAAAAAGGGAACCCCCTTTCAAGTTCTTGGTGCCTCTTGTTTATGCTCCTATTCTTCCACTCAGTAAGAATGATATGTTTTTTTGTTCCTTTGATGGGTTTTTATATTATTCATCAAAATCTTTTCTTTTGTAGTTGGTGTTTCTTGTTAATCATGCTTTTGATCTCTCCAATTTTTTATTTCTTTTTACATTTAGAATAGAATAGATGGGTGTTTATTTCATTTATTGAACTGATTTTAACATTTCCTGGTGTGGGTCTTGGTTAATTTTGTTGGGTACTGTACTTCTTCTTTTGCCTTTGTTTGTGATTTTGTATGTTAAAATTAAAATTTCAGTTCGAATTGCGTTTCGGAGGAACCCGATTTTGAGGGATCGGCTCTTCTTCGGAGTTCTGGCATTTGGTTTTGCTCACGGAACCTACTTGGTGTATCCTTTCTATTCCCTGATAGATCAAGTTTATTTTTGTTTATTAGTATAGTTGCTGATGTTGTTTAGGTTCATTATTATTGAGGTTGACTGACTATATTGTGATTTTTCGAGGAAATTTGTTCCATCTGTTCATGTTTTATGCGTTTGTTTTTATGTTTTACATTGCTGTGATGATAAATCTGGCTTCAAAATGGGTCAATATATGTCCTGCTGTTGCATGAACGTGTTGTTTGGGTGACTCTTTTTAAGATTGCTTGTAGAACTGAGCGTAGTGAGCCAGTGATTACTGCCATCGTTGTTTTGTTCTTTTAAGCCGATCTATATGTTGAAAGGCTGTTTATCGTGATATAGACCATTGTAGGAAATCATTTATGAACTTCAAATTTGGATGGGTTTGTTTTGATTCCCGGATTGCACCTGCAATATGTGCAGAAATGTTGACTTGATGCAAATTTTTTTGCTGATAAAAAGGATAGACATGGGAGAACCTAAACACCAAGTATAACTGCTACATGAAATATATGGACATTTATTCATGGAAGACCTTTTGTAAATTAGATTTCATTTAGAAGTTGATCTCAGTAAGATTAGTTGATCTCCAGTAAGATTGATTATTATATTCTCAAAAACTCATATCTGTGAATTTAGCATTATAGCATATAGAGATTTAGGCTTTTCCTCATCCATAACTCCAACCTCAGAATTGGCTCTTTATAGAGGCAGCCTATTGGGTTTTTTTGTTTTTTTTTTTTTTTGAAAATCCAAAAAAAAAAAGGCTCCTTTTAACACCCCCCCCCCCCCCCCCCCCCTGTTTTACTGGGGGATAAACAAAGTTTGTTCAATGAAGATAAATTGGAATTGCAATCCCAAAATAATGTCTCTTTGTGAATTTCATTTACTAATCTATACCTGGAGGATGTTTGCTATAAATGTGTTCTTCATTCCTTTGAGTGAGGCTTTATGTACTCATATAGTTATACTGGAATTTCTGTTCAACATTTTCAATATTGTAGATTTGTAGAGCTAATATTTTGGGTACGTCTCATATATGTATGCAATGAAGCACATGATAAGAGATTGCAAGTCATCCGGTAGCATGAGATCATGATCAGGTCACTTAGCCCCCTGTTTTACTGGGTGACAAAAAAAATAATTTTAGTGAAAATAAATTGGAATTGCAATCCCAAAATAATCTAGATTAAGAGGATACATTTCTCCTAGTTGAAAAGATTTATTGTGTGATTGGTACAACCCACCCTCCCCTCCACCGTCCCAAATAAATACATAAATAAAAATAAAAAGATAACTAATAAAATAACAATAACAATAAAAATTAAAGGCCAATTTATTTTTGTAGAGGAGATATAATCTACAAGTGATTTGCTTCTTCCTTTGGATGTCATATAACATTTCCACCATGTCAAGCCTTTGAATATGCTTACTTAAGGTTGCAATGATAACATATAGAAGAAGCATATTTGCATATATGAAAAACTTATATTTGTACATTGTTCAAGTGTAGATACATGTCTCCTCCCAAGTCCCATCAGATCTACCGACTTCCTTGCATTGATAAGATTAGTGATTCACTTCAGTATTTAACAGGGTGGAGAAGAAATATGTGTGCATGGAAGTTGTTTAACGCATTTATTCCATCTTAAAGAATAAAATAATGCATTCCTGCACCTGTGTTTCACACACATCCCTCTACATATACCTTCATGTTTGTAATGGTGGACTTTATTTTGATGAGCTACAATAACAAAGTTTCAATTCAATTTGCTGTTGTATGAAGATTATCTTTCTGAATCTGATCAAAATCCTGATTTTGAAGTGATTCAAAGGACTAGAGTAGAATTTGAGCCTTCAAAAGATGGGTTGTTTTTGTGCTCTGTCTAGGCTGCTTTATTGACTGTCTAGGCTGCTTTATAGTCAATAAATGTTCATCTCAAGTTCTTATGAATATAAGACTGCAATAGATTGTACAAGTTATAGGTGGGGATGATTTGTTAACATTTACTAATAATCAAGAGTCTAAAAAAATATACACACACATTTGAAATAGATGCTATTGTGGAAATACTATCAAATGTTTGTGACGTTATGAAACATGTAATTTGCCGATTTTGCTAAAGTCACACTAAATTCAAGATTCCTGGTTTCTTCTCAGATTTAGATGCAAAAGGTATCAGTGATATAGAAGTCATACATGCATACACCTCCATCAGGATGATTATATCATGAAATATCACATGATGTTAGTGAAAAGGTTTGATATTATATGGCAGATAATAACATGCTTGTGCGGAAATTCTTGGATCTGATTATTCATTTCATTTCTTGTGTTTGCATAATTTCGATAATATGAAAGCAATTCAAAATGTTGGCATTTCTAAATGTGCTCTACAAAAAAGAACTCTCTTGTGTCACCATTTTCTTTAACAGATTTTAGGTCTGATCTCTATGACGCGGAGAGCAAGTCATGATCTCAGAGCCATCTCTATATGCCCAATGCTTGTGGTCCTGTGTTCTCCATCTTCTTCGACTTTCCATCTACATTTGCTGTTTCGGATTTATAGCCTCCTGAAGTTTTGGTTGGTAGTTGCTGCCTTTTTGAGGTATGAAAGTGCCCTTTCCCAAATTCATTGGCAAATAATAATTGTATGACATCTTAAGGAGGCCACATTAGTCTCACCCGTGATTTGATATGACTGAATTTTGTTCTTTGTTAAGCTCGCATCCTGGGATAAGTATCATCAATACAAACTTCATAAAGTAACAAATCTGAAGTAACAAATTGCACAGAGATATAATCATAAACTACAAGAACACTTACAAACATGAAACATATAACTTATATAGACTTACTTTTACAAGGAGGAACTAGAATAACACTCGCAAATAATATAAAAAAAAAGTTGAAGAGAAAGTCTTCCTCCAGATTTCAAGTGCCTTTTAATATAATGTATTTTCTTCTTTATGAGTGGAACATCTTCCATTTGTTTTGTTCCATTATTTGTTGCATCCATGCATGGATTAGGATTATATTGAGATTTATGGATTGTACTGAAATCCAGATTTTAAAGACATTTTTTTATCAGTTTTTTTTTAATGAGTCAATTAGCTCATGATATGGAAACTTTTTTCTAGTATATTTTACTTGATGGATGATTTTTATTAAAATGTAGGTAGGATATTGACCAATTATTGTTCTGTATGGTTCATCTGCCTCACTAAATGACCTCATATGAATAGAAGCTCAAGCTATATTAAATCTCATCCTGCCTATCATAGGTTATATGATGGAAATGACACGGTATGAACTCTGCTATGTCTGATTTGTAGTATGCACTTTATTTTTCATAAAGGATGATTTCATTAGTCAATTATATATTTTTAAAAAAATTCAAAATATGGGCGAAGCTGAAAAATGACTGAGCATTACATTTTCTTATACTACCATTTCTCATTATATAATGCTTGTGTACAGACTCATTTATTTTATTACAGATAGTACAAAAGTTAAATAGTGAATTTGCATTTCTTTAAATAAAATTATGTACAAATAATTGGCATACCAATTAACAGGTTGCCTCACAAAATTGGCTCGGCATTTTAAGATAATTTTTGTTGGATCATTTAATCTAAAAATTTCCATGGAGTGAATAATAATAAAAGGAAAAATGATAGTTCACCCAGTTTGCAGCCTCGTTTGATATCTACATACATTTGTTTTTTAAGTATATACTTAATTAATAAAATACGTTCTTTTATAAGAAATAATGTAATGCTCAAATGAATTTTTTGGTGGCATACATTTATATACCTTTTATTTGGGGAAAAATGTTAAGACTAGTTCATTTTTACTGTTCAAATCTTAGACTATACCTGTTTTCATTTTTTTTTTAAATAGCAAACATACATCATCATCTAATGAGGCATGTTTTAATAAAAAAAGTGTTATTACCTGGCCCCAGAAATTAAATCCTATTTGTGAGCTTCAATAGGTGATACTCTCCTATTAGTTTCATATTTGATTTTTTCTAACCACAAAAAATGACAATGACAAGACTATAATTTTAAAAATTGGTTTCAACTAACTATAGTAACTGAATCCACAAAGGGTGGCATCATTAAATCATCTCCTCGACCTAACATGTTTGCAAAAAATTTGAATTTTTGGGTTATGGGCGAAACCATATGAATGAAAAAAGGGCAGATTTGTTCCCACAATTGATACTTCACCATCGCTTTTTTTTTGTGAAATAAACAGGTCGATTGTATTTAAAACACCATCATTGCCTGGTGAAGAGAATATTAACCACATATTATCAATTAAGATACAATAATGTATCTAAAAATTCAAATGAACAGATATGGTCTACATGTTACTGAGAACTGCATAAATAATTCATAAAAGGTCTTTAAAATGCCAACAATAAGCAATTAAATATTAATCAGCTATATATTATTAAAATCCATAAAAATAAAAATAACAACCCTAAAAAGATGGGCTGAAATTCAAATTCAGATAAAAATGTATATGGAATTTGAATTAACAAATACAAATTTCATACAAGTGAATGCGCACTATATTTGAAAATCTTGAATCTAAATGAGTCGAATAATGCTGATACAAAACTAAAAAATATGATGAATGACACATTATGCATAATTATACATAAAACACACAATCATAAACGATTGTATAGATCATATTTGGTACACAACAATGCATGTAAATCAAGATACAAGCCATGTATCTCAATTTAAAATGAAATTCAGATTCAATACATGTCAAACAAAGCTAAAAAATATAATCAAAATCAGAAAATCCAAAAGTCAAAACTAAATCAAAAGAACCGAATCCTAATACATCTTATTTTGACAAAAAAACTATCAAACAGCTTTTCATTAGAACTCCCAAAACAAAATCCAATTTTTTTTATCTACCAAGATCATAAAATTTGTCTTTCCAAACTCATCCTCAATTGATCTTCATCCATAGAACTTTCAAAACCCATAACACAAGAAAAAATTGATCGTGAATCGATTTTTTCAAACTCGGTGTCAATTGATCTTCAATTGAAAGGGATCACACAAGAAAAAATTCAAAGAACAAATGAGATTGATGCAATCATTCTAGATTGTAACCACCTCCTCAAAATATGGGGAGAAATAATGACAAAAATACAATACAAGAGTATAATGAATATTGTACATGTGTCAACTCATGAGGCTTTTGATGGGGCCTAAAATTTGGGGCTCAAAAATCATTATTGATAAAAAAAAGTGTGTATTATTCTATTTCGAGTTGAACGAAACTATTTTTAATAAGTATAAGAAAAAATTTAACGAGGTTTATACATTGTTATGCTTCACTAGATTTCTAATAAGGTGTATAGGATTGTATTTCTGGCTTGCCAACCCTTAAGCTTCATCCCGCCGCATATGGGTTCTCACTAGTAGGGCAGCCTGGCCCAGGCTTGTTAGCCAAAAAAATTTGCGGGATTGGGCCCAGGTGGTATTTGGGCCTCGGTTTCACGGGTCAGCCCGGTTTGTTGTCGATGCTTAAGGGGCGTTTGAATGTGAGTTTGAAAATTAGTTTTTCCTTAAAAACTGAGTTTAAAATTGAGTTTGCAAGAATTTTTCTCTTAATAGATTATGAAAAAGGTAACTTTTGGATATTTTTTTGTAAAAATGTGTCGGCAGCTTTTAATTAAGATGTAGTTTTTTATTTTCTGTTTGGAAACGAGTTTGAAAAAATCAGATTCATGTAAACCCATAATCTTAAACATTCTCTCAACCTAGGAGCGGAGTACTAATATATTCAATTCATTTTACAATCTAGTATGTAACTCCAAACACCATGATAATATAATATATACACCGTTATCATAGTGTATGTGGTTTTATAATGGTATATGACGCAAAAAAGAAAAAAAAAACTATTTTTTGAAATGAAAAAATATACTATTGTATCTCAGTATATAATTTATTTGATATAACAATATGTACTTCAATAAGAGAGATTATGATTTTTTGAAAAGAAAAAAAAAACCAGTGTGAACTGCAAATTGAGCTGCATAAGGTGGTGGACATATCATTTTCCTTAACTTGGATGTTGAAGTTGCTTTATTTATTTATTTTGGAGGAAAAGAGAATAAAAATAGAAGGAAAATTTTTACACTTAGTCATTTTTATTGTCACTTTTAAGGGTGAAATACAGTAGATTTTTTTAAAAGTACATATTTATTAATAATGTATATGTTATTATACGAAGTATATACTTTCAGTTGAATTGAATGTATATATTTTTAAATATTTCAAATTATACACTATATTACAGAGTTCATACACTTTATGTGACGCGGCACTTACTGAAGTGAGTGTCATAAGTTATTAAAGTGTGACCACTGACCAAATAGAAGACATGTTTTGAGGTCGGGAGGGTGGGGGTGTTAATGGGGCCAAGGATCTCCCAAGGAAGTTGCAAAGATCATGAAGCATACATAATGTCTCAGACAAAAGGCATATATAGCCAGCCATCTCTCACATGCATATGTGGGGGATCATATCCAATTCTTGACATGGGAATTTTTAGGGTTTCACCAGAATCTCCAAACTTAATGTGAAAATAATAGCTCACATGTAGAGGTTATGGAATAATTTATTGAACTATATTTTATTTTTTTAAGATATAGACCATGTAAAACCAATATGGAGAATAGGGTGGAATAGGGTGAATAAACATAAAATATGTTTGTTTGTAATGAATAAGTGAGTATAATTGTTATGCTAGATATGTACTTAAATTATTACAGGTTTTTCTTGAAATTATAGTGTTATTCTATTTAGTTTATTCTATTGACATAAAATGACTCACATGTCATATAACCGTTTTACCCTTAAATTATATTAATATGATAAGATTTAACATGAAAGTAAAACAAACAAAAAGTCTAATTATTAAATAAAAAAATAGAAATACAGAAAAATCACCTCAAAGTCTGGAGACCATGAATAAAGATCTAAAGAAATCAGACCTACTGAACCTAGTCTAATAAGTAGTATCTTTTCATATACTGCTAGATAATAATATATGATTTTACGTGCATGTTCATTTCAATGCACAGGTCCTTTTGGGGCCACAAATAGACACTATGCACCAATATAACAGAAGGGGGGGGGGGGGGGGGGGGGGGGGGGGGGGACTATGAGAGATGGGACATAAAGGTATAGGCAACATGACTTTGCATGTGTTCATGAGGAGGGACCATGACCCTAGGGCTTTTTCCTTCACATTGTCACACAGTCACAAATAATGAATGATTGTGATTTGCATGTGTGAGAGAGGGAGAGAAGGAGGGGACTCTCACAGGAATTCAAATGATGGGAACTGGTTAAGATCTCAACAATATTGCAAATTAAACCCTAAACATGGGGGATGGGGTTGATCTGGAAAGATGCATGGGATGGGACCGCAATGGCTGGCCATGGTACATTCTAGAAGGAAAATGTTACAATCAGTTAATTTAAATTAACAATATATATATATATATATATATATATATATATATATAAATCATAGTTTGTCTATGTTTTCATTTTTAAAAAGAATTATATATTCATCTAATTAATGAGGTATGTATTTTTATTTTTATAAAATGTGAAATATAACCTTAATGAACTAGATGGTATTAGTGATAGAAAATGTAAAAAAAATTCAATAAAGTATATACTTTGTTACAGTTAGTGGATGACGTTTATGAGGTATTTATATAGGACTATAAAAAAGATGGGTTTTTCATTTTTAGTTCTTGTAAATTGTATGATTTACTGATCGATCCATCACTTCTTCATATTTCAGTTTAAGTTCATAGATTTAAAGGGTATGTTTCTTATTAGTCCCTGGGAGGGACCTATCCCTAAATTATTTAGTTTTCAGGGACTAAAAAGGAACATATCCTTTAAATCTTAGGACTTAAACCGAAATATGAAGAAGTGAGGGATCGATCACTAAATCATATAGTTTATGGGACTTAAAAATAAAAAAAATTGAGGGTGCTTTGGTTGCACTATTGGGCTGCTTTTATGTTTGCTGCGTTTTGCAATCATGTAACCAAACAAAAAAATCGGGATAACTTCCTACAGATAGATTTTAGACAAATAGTACTTAAAAGTTGAGTTTTCCAAAATATGGGGGTCGAGGAAAGTTTTCAGTAAAATCAGTTTTAAAACCCATCATTTGCTGCAAATCAATTTTACAAGTGGACAACTAAACGCACCTTGAGTGTAAGTAACATAGCTCGATGTAGAAAATGACCATTAACATGGGACTTCTTTTTTTTTCTTTCTTCCCCACAGCAAATTCTACTAATTAAAGTTTGAGTGCGGCTATAGCCACCCCACAGACTCTCCTACCCACCCCTTTTATTTATAAATAAAAATATTTTGTTACATTTTTTCTCACACCTAACCCACCCCAACATTACGTCCCGCGCTCTTTTTCTCTCTCTCCCATTCGATATGCTCCATATCTTTCATGTGTGATTTAGTTCGACATGATCTATGTTTTTTATGTGCGATTTGATTCGACATGATCCATGTGTGCGATTTGGTTCAACATGGTCCATGACGTTTTGGAATTAAAAAAACATTTGCCCCCCGTGTGGAACGAGAATAAGGCTTATTCTTGGATATACATTTATTCCGGCATAAGTGATGATAAAGTGATTTTGTGTTTGATTATGTTTTGAATTATTCTCGTTGGTAAACGTAAGAATAAATGTTTTGTTGTTTGGGTAAAAATGTGAATAAAGTATGAACAAAAATTTATAAAAAAGTGAAAAAATAATGATAGTTGATTTGACATGTGATTTATAAGAGGTGATGACACTAGATTTGACAGTGGACCCACATATTTTTTTTGTGGAATAACTTAAGATAACTTTAATTCCAGGAGTATATTGGAATCCATATACCACTTTATACTAATTTATTATGGCATACTTTATCCCTACCTATTCTATGTTTCCAAACACCCTTTATCTCTTATTCCCCTTTATATCAGGTTATCTCTTATTCCCGTTCTAAATGGAGGCTTGAAATGTTTTGTATCCCGTTCGACATGCTCTATGTTGTCCGTGTTTGATTTGGTTCGACATGATCCATGGCATTCTGGAATAAAAAAATCTTTGAAGTGTTTTGTATCCCATTCGACATGTTCCATGTCTTCTGTGTTTGATTTGATTCGACATGGTCCATGGTTTTCTGAAATAGTGGATGGGGTGGGGTGTAAATGATTTGGGTTAATATTTATATGAGGGTGGGCTTATGAAGTGTAGATATATGCCATGGGTGTAGGCCTGTCAACGGGTCGGGTCGGGGTGGACCTGGACCCGACCCGTTTGATTGTCGGGTCCTTCGGGTCGGGTCCACATCGGGTCTCGAGTCGGATCGGGTCAGATCGACCCATTAACAAAAGTAGGTCAAACAAAGAGAGATTGATAAACTTCTTAAAGGCCTACAATGACTTCATTTTTATTTCTTTTTAATAGAGTGTAATATATTATAAATAATTTTTCACTATTTTAATTTTTTAATGTTTAATAAGATGACATTTGGAATACGGTTTAGATTATTACGCTTTTACGTGAAGTCAAAAGATTGCAAAAATATTTCAAATGCTTAAAATTTTAAATAAGTATTCAATATTTAGTTATAAATGTTTGGTTGGATCATAAATATTAGATTGGATCATAAATAAAAAAAATCACAAAGTATTTGGGTTGGGTCAATCGGGTCCATCGGGTCCATAGGATCGGGTCGGGGTGGACCCAGACCCGACCCGTTTTCATTGTCGGGTCCTTCGGGTGAGGTATTTATGCCTTCTATCGAGTCGGATCCGGGTCGGGTCCGGGTCGACCCGCGACCCGTTGACAGGCCTACCTGGGTGGGGAAGAAAAGGGGTGGGTAGGAGAGTATATGGGGTGGCTATAGCCGCACCCTTAAAGTTTTTATATGTACTTATTTCACTCTATTTCTTCCTAGGAATCTATTAATTAAATGCAAGCAACAAATCAAATAAAAATCTTATTTAAAATCAGAAGCTCCAGCAAAACCAATCACATAATCAAAGGACTCTCAATAATGCAACAATGAGAACATTTTAGAAGGACACGTAACCAACAAGCATACCGATCATTTCAATTAACATGATAATAGGTGTAACTATATGTGTCCTTAGGAAGGGGACAAATTAAAGTTAATAACCGACCAATTTTTTTATTAAAGTTAATATCACACCCATCATGATATCCATGAAATCCATTAGTCTAAATCTTAACCTTTTGAGGATCTCTCATGAACTTTCGTGTACACTTTCCATAGTCCATGATTGAAGTTTTTGGAGTGGCCACTAATCAAATAATGCCATTAGTGATTTTGAAAAGGCCAAAAAAAACCAACTCACATGAGTACATGACATGATTTTCTTGTGTGAATGAATAAGAAACCAAAAAAAAAAAAAAAGAAGGAAAGTAGTGGCCACCAACCCATCTCTCCATTGCTTTCCCAAAGTGGTTTCTTTGATCACATTATAAGTAATAAAACTTTTATTCACATGTTTGTGGTGAATGAAAATGATGTTATTTAATGTAACTTTTGTTTTTTGTTTTTTATTTTTTTTTATTATGAAAATTTTCAATATAACTCCCTAAAAATTTAGCTAAATCAGTTTTAATCCTTATAAAATAAAAAAATCACATAGGTTTCTAGAAAGTATGTATGGTTGGATTTTCGTTTTCCAAACAGAGCTCCAATAAAAGACATTCAAATAAGTCCCAACAAAATATGAAAAATAAAATTTAGTCATTTTGACGAAAAAAAGCCCCTTGCCTTTTTCTAAAAGTTCTCCTGCTATCCTATGCTCACCGATAACAAAAGAAAATGAAAAAATTGATATAACTCTTTGAAAACTTATATAAATCAGAAAGGTCCATGTAAATCAATAAATCTCCTTAAAGTTAACCACAAATTTAGTTAGTGTATTACAGTCAATGTTATAAAAAGTGTTAGGCGCTAGTCGGACGATTGAACAGAAACTAGAAGTTGGATAGACAAATATTAATCACTTTTTAGAATAATAAATATAATACATATAAATATAAATATAATATATATAACAATTTTATACTAGAAAATAATAACAAAGCAACATCAAAACAAAATTAATAATATAAACATAATCAAAGTAGCATAAAGAACTTAATTAATAGGTATATATTAAAGGGAAAACAACCAAAAAAATCTTTTAAGAGTTTGAAATACCTAAATCAGTCATTTTTTAAAATCATATCTAAAAAAATCTCATTTCATAGTTTTGAAAAAACAAAATACTAATATGCCCTTATGTAATTAAATATTTAATATCCCTCTTTATTCCACACTAAAACCTATTTTTCCTATAAAACAACAATCTTTCTATACATGATGAAAATAAATCCTTTTAGAGGTTTTGTTATTATATATCATACTGTGTGTTTCTTCTATATATCTTACATTATATTGTTTATCGTTATTCATTGTGTATAATCATAATATGTAATTTAAATCTGTGTTGTGTCCTAATACTGCAGATGATATTTTAGTATTCTAAATATTTATTCACATTTTTTATTTTTTGGCTATTTACAAATTTTTATGATATCATTAGTACATATCCATTTTAAACAAAACATTAACATTTAATAGATTTCATCATAAAAAATTCAAATTATATTGATACATATTTCACAAAATCCACCTAATCACAAATAATTTACAATAAAAAATTTGATCTACATGAAAATGTGTGAAATATATTAATAAAATTAAGAGGGTGAATTATTTTAACAAAGTTAAAAGATATTGAATATATTAAGGATCTAATTGCACAATTATATATTAGTATTTTTTGTTTCTAAAATTGTAAAATGAGACTTTTTTAGGTATAATTTTAAAAAGTAGTTAATTTTGGTATTTCTAACTTTTATAAGACTTTTTAAATCATTTTTCCTATATTAAATCAGATAACTTAATAATTTATTAGTCAATTAATGATTAATCAGAAAAGCAATTAGGCGCTAAGCGTTGTAGGTTGGGACCGCCTAGGCTTAGGCAGGGGATTAACTGGGGCCTAGAAGGAATTTTTAAAACATTTATTACAGTAATTTATCAAGTAAATTTCAAAATGGTATTATAGTTATTAATCATGTATGATTAGAGTCAATCAAAGATCTGGTTAGTTTCAATTACAATAGGGACTAAATAAATATTGTTTAATAAGATAGAAACTTAAGGGAATTTACTGATTTTATTAAGATCTTTTTCAATTTTCATAAGTTTTTAAGGAGCTACATCGATTTTTCAAAAATAAGGGGTGATGACATTCTAATAACTTTCAATATGTAATTAAGGTTAATCGTGTATCTGATTAGTTGGGTGATGGTATGGACTGAAATGATATTTTTAAATCACATAGGATCTGTAGAGCTTTTTCAATTTTACAGAGACTAAAATCGATTTAGCTAGCTTTTCAGGAAGTTACATCGATTTGATATATATATTTTTATATATGTTTGGTCGGTGAGTCTAAATAATTGGCTTGAAATACTAAAGAAGTCAAAACTCGTCGGCAGATTCGAATGGGTCAAACTTGGCCTGCTTTGCTGGTTTGTTTGATTGGACAGTTTTTACTGTTCTTCTGATGTGATGATCCTAGTTTCTTAACACGTTTTAGTTCCGGCAACGTTTGATTATCTGATTGAACAGTTTTGGAGTTTGTAAAAAGTTGATTTTGTAATCGTACAATCAAATAATTTTACAATTATAATTTTTATATATAGATTTTAGACAAATAATATTCAAATATTGTAATTGGAGAAAGCTAATGGAGGCAACTTTCTACATAATCAATTTTAAACATAGCATTTGTAGAAAATCAATTTTGTAATATTAATCGATACCTATTGTGTTATTGATGTACTTTTTTTAAAAATTAAGTTAAAAAATGTATATATGTGTAATTTTATCATGAGCGATGTTACACTCAACATATTTTATAGTTTCATGTATCTTGTTAGCCACTTATAATCACTGTAACGAGATATATGCCTTAATAAAATTTTTATATAATATAATTTATTGAAGTATATACTTCCTTTTTTTATATGCAAAATTACGTATATCACTAGATGAAATATATCATATTTAAACAAAGGGTAAAATGTGTTTGGACTTTCTAAAGTCTTTAAAACCTGCAGAAACACTATCTGAAGTTAAAAAAAACATGCACTTACACTCCTTGCCATTACATTTTTCCATTAAGATAGGATGAAAATACAGTTTTATCCTTTTAATTAAATCATTAGTGTGTTTTCACCTTTTAATTAACTATTATATGCGTTAATTCTCACAAAAATGCATTCAGATATATTTGAAGAGTTGATTATGAATTAATTATCATTCACAAAGTATATCCAAAGTTAATTCATTGGCTCTTTTTTATATTTAGAAAATTAGTTAAAAAGTAAAATAGTAATTTTAAATATTTTTGTTCCATCTTAATAGAAAATAAAACAGTAAGGGTGTAAGTACATGTATTTAAACATTAAAAAGTGTTTCTGTGGATTTAAAAAACTTTAAGGAGGTCTAAATGCATTTTATCCTTTAAAAAATAAAAATAAAAATGTGTGAACCACATTTGGGCTAGAAATGGGGTCGACTCCCTACAAGAAAATGGACATTTATCTACTCCCTTTACCAACGACCACTTCAAAAACCGTCGCTCATATTGATCCAAAGATTGGATTTTACTATTAACATGAGTACTATCCTTGCTTTCTAGTGACAGCCGTCGCTGATAGATCTCACTACACAAACATCCTTGCTTTCTAGTGACATCGGTTAAAGGTGTATTAGCGATGGCTAGAAACGTTGCAAATAAATAGTTTACTGACGGCCACTAGTTATTTGCACATATATGGGTATGTATACATTCATATATAGATATTGTGTACTTTAATATTGTGGGAAGAAAAGAATGATGAGCTCTCACACTACTTCATGTGTCATGAGCACTTGACATGGTAGATCTCTAATTTGCTTTGCAATTTAAAGCTTCTTGGGTGGGTCTAGGTCATGTCGTGAGCACTTGACATGGTAGAAAAAATGATGACCGAGTCAATGGCCCAAGTCGTGGACCTCCCAGTCTGGATCAGAGGCATGTGGTTAAATAATGGGTTCACATTCGACATCGGGTAGGTCACAGGTAGTTGCATGATATGTCATGTAGTGACGTGTGATTGATTTTTACAACTTATAAATATTCTTGAAAAAAAACAGAATACATTTTTACTTATATCCATTTTTTTCTTGCTAGAACAAAAGCTTCTAAATTTTATATAATTTAAACATTAGATATTTTTGACAAACATCACATCGATATCTCAGATTAGATGGTCCTTCCATGGAATTCCATCTTTTATAAATGACACTAAAAATATATTTCTGATTTTGTTATGAATAGACCATCTTCATGTCTCTAAGATTTTGTTGCAAACTTTTCGTGAAATTTTAAATTGTTGATAAAAACCAAGGAAAGAATAAAAAGAGAGATTTTATAGTCTACTCCTTTATAAAATTTTATAACAAGATCATTGATAAGTATATTAAAATTTCCTTTTAAATGTTTTATTTTACTAAAAAAATATTTTAAAAGATATTTTATTCATAAAAGTCTCTTTTTTTTCTAGCTACATGTCGCAGAAGTCAATGATAAATTGCATTTATGTCATCCAAAGATAATGTTATTATTTAATAAAAAAATATTATTTTATATTACCAACAGGTTCTTGACATTTTAAAAGCTTTTTATGCAGTTATGGTGATGTATTACTAGTAATTAGAGAGCACGCCTGCACAGAAGGAAAGACAATAATGTTTAGCAAATATTAATGGCTCTTATTTTTTGGTAAATATAAATAAAGGCTATTTTTGTAACCGTTCATTATGATATATGACTTTGACACTATCATGCAATGAATATTACTCTCGAGTCCCTCCAAAGTCTACAATTGATGGACATTCCCAAATGAAATTCTCTTATATATGCACACATCATGTATGACATAATTTAAGATAAATAAAGATGAATAAACATTTGAAAACAAAAAAATAAAATAAAAGTATACATCCCAAAAAAGAAAAAAAGAAAAAAACTTAATGACTTATTGTAATTGATATAATTGTTAATATAATTATTCAACTCTTCCCAAATTTCTATGGTTTTGATTTAGATAGGTTTGAAAACGGATTTAAAATTGAGATTTGCATTTAAATTTGTTTTTTGAAGTTGGTTTCATAGAATCTTACTTTTGTTAGATTTAAATTTTTTTTTTTGAAAAAGAGATAAACCCACTTGAGACATCTGAAACATGTTTTAGTTAATTATGATTTTTATAAAACAAATTATTCAAACACGTTCCAAAATACTATGTTATGCACACATCGTGTTTTAGATGATTATAACAACAAATAAAATGACGAATATTAATAGAAGGTCATGTCCTTTAGTTGAGAAAATTATATTACAGACTATTTTTTTATGGTTGCAATAAGATTACTAATATTTTTTTTTTTTGTTTAATTGATCATTTTTAATAAACACTCAATCACAATTAAATTAATTTCATGGGAATATGTAGTCCCTATTTTAGAGGAATCTCTTAGCATGCATGTGGGGCACCTCTTGAAAGGACACATAGGCACCTTGGATCCCCTAAATCTAATTAAATAAAGTACAGGCATTTTTATTTTTGAAAAAACACAAAAAAATTTGTTTGTGATTATGTCTGGAAAGCCTCATTTTTACTTTTTAGGGGTTTGTCTAGGATACTCAGACTCATGGAAGTCATAAACATCATGTAATAATTGTTGTTGTGTTTATTAATTAAGAACAACAGGATTAATTTATAGCTAGTATGTCCCCTAATGATTCCATAAAATATTTCTTAATAAAATTTGTGAAACTTTTTTCTTGAGGTTTAGATCAATATTTTAAAAATAGAATTTTTCATTGATTTGATAAAAAAAAAAGACTAAGTGTCACTGATGGGTTAATAAAAAATAAACCATAAAGGTATCATTACATAATAATATTAAAAAAATTAAAATTTATTTGAAAATGTTTTCTTACTATTTAAAGTCATATTATAATAAAAATTAGTTTTTTATAGTTTAAGAAGAGGTTAATTCAAAAATAGCCAATTCCCAAAACAACTGTTGGTTAAACTAATGTGTTGATTTTTTTAAATCTTAAAGAGCTTCTTGTTTATTATTTGGGTGTTACATATATCCCAAAATATTTCTAACACATCATGTCGTAAAAATAGTAATAATTGATATGATTCAGTATTGGCTGGATACATTTATGTTTGATTTTGTAGTTTTAAGTGTTTTAGATAGATCTATCTAGGTCAGATACGATTGGATAAACATGAGCATGGATGAGTGATTAGAAATTAACACATGATATATGGCCAGTGTATAATTTTTTAAAATGTTATAATGGTCCCATGCTTTGCGATCAAGACCTCCTTTGTTTTCTTTTTCATCAACCACATCAATTCAATTGTGGGGTTGTATTTCAACTCATGTGGATGATTACCAGATTTTGAGAGCTCCCACAAAAAATAATAATAATAATAATAAGTTCCAAAATCATGGTTTCAAAAATATCAGTAGAAATTATACCAAGGGGTATAACAGTAATTAAAGATCCTTTCTCGGTGTGTTCGAGACACAACGTACGAGGACGAAAATTCAGTTGGTGCTTCAGATTCTGTCGGGGAATGACGATAATGCCCTGGACTTTTATATGAATGACAAACGGATCCAGACTTAACAGGAATTGATGACGTCATTTTATACCTGAAATGGAATATTTAAATGTTGGAGATTTTGCGAACTTTTTGTCGCGTTTTGCGAGTCAACTTTCCCTTTTGAGGATAATAATTTTATATTTCATTATCACATAAAAATTTAATTTAAAAAAAAATTATATTGACTTAAAAAAAGTAGCATAAAATTGTGGAGCATTCGTGAAGGGATTGCATTTGATTCGCATTAGATATTATTATCCTCTCACGTTAGTTGTGGTTGGTTGATCCAAAAAAAAAAAACTGTATACATTATGACTTTGTTTGAAAATGCATGAATTTTGAAATTTTAAATTGGGGTTTTGATGATATGTGAAGATTTTTTGAGTTTTGTAGATTAAAAATGTCAACGGATTAATATGCAGATAATCCGTTACTGATCTTTTAGTGGATGTTACTAATTTGAATTTAGATTTTTTGTGACATATTAGGGATGAGAATAATAAATAAAAATTGGAAACTTGAAATCAGGACTTGGGGGTTTCCTTCCACATCTTTAAAAAAACTTATAAAGAGAATGCAAATATTATTTAATTTTGAAGATTATATAATTGATTTTTAAACAACCTAACATTCAAACATATATACATTATATATATTATTTTTTGAATATATACCTTGATATTAGTATCTAATTTTAAAACTTTCAAGATATTTGAATATTTGAATATCAAATAGTTCTCAAATGCAGTCTCATATCCAACTAGGTATATAGCTTCTCAGGTGATATATATAACTCGTTAATTTTTCTTTACATTTATTAAAATGGATCTATTCAATTTGAGATAAAATGATATACGTTTTTTTACCAAAACATTCATCAAATGAAGTTTATTTTTTTTAAAATCAAAATATTTGAGGACTAAGGTGAGACTGTATTTGGAGCTCTTTCTAACATTATCCATATTTTTTAGATAAATGATTGACTACTGCTAAAAGCTAGTTTGACAATGAGATAATATTTTAAAAATAAATTATTTTAATTTTAGGTAACATATTAATTTTAACATCATTTATATTTAACAAAAGGGATAAATCTAAATCAAGCTTTTATGTAAAAAAAATATTCTTCATTTCATTTTAAAATTAGAACATTTGTCCATTTTAAAAGAGGAATACTTGTCACTTACTATCTTTCCAAATGTGGGATCATAGATATTCAACATTCCTATTAATGCATGGAAGAATCATATAACATCCCATGAAATATTAATGTATCCTAAATTTAAAAATATATAATAATTAAGTGGACCCAGAGAATAACATATACAAATATCAAACCAGGATTTAAGTGGTAGATTCAATAAACAACTTGAGTAGATTCAAGAAGAATGGCTGTTTGGGGGGGTCAGGATATCCCAAACCCTAGTGGGGTCACAGTCACTTTTTGGAGCTGCTATAAGAACAACCTTTTATGTCGTGCACGTAGTTGTTCCACTTTTTGCCACCCCAAAATAAGAGTGCACAACATTTTTAGTTGAATGAGAGAAAGTTGAGTTTGAAACTCAAACTAATCAATCATTTGAGGTTGTCTACTCACTCTTCATTTTGCAATAATAGATTCGATTCATTCAGTCTTTTTTATTGTTTTATTTTATTTTCTAAAAAATAAATAATAATAAAATAATACTAATATAAATGAATATGAACCTAAACATCGAGAAAATAAATATCTAAAAAACAGAACTGAGTGTAACATTTTTCTTTGTTGCCATTATAACACAGATTTTTTTTTCCTTAATTTTGTGCATGAAGTTTTGTAAATGAGGTTTATAAGTATGGGTGATGTTATATACAATCCCATTTACAACATGGCATGTAATCTTGTATATATCGTCTTTTTTTATAGAAAAGTTTATCCATTTATAACTTGAACAATAGAAGTTACAATGATCAAAAGGATTAAAGAAAAGAAAAAAAAGGGGGATGAAAGGAATCACAAGAGGTTTGTGAAATCCCTCCCAACATCCCAAGCAGACAAACAGCGTAGAAAAAAAAAAGGGGGGGGGGGGGGGGGGGCCTCAAACCATGATTGAAATGTCGTCTCTGAAAATCGAGACGCTACTAGCACCAGCCAGCCAGGGCCAGCTCTGAGATTTGTTTAGTGAGAATGGGTCCTAGGCGTATTCATGAGATGTGACCCAAAAAAATAAAAAAAATATAGTGAGTAACAAACAATTCATCTTTTTAAAAAAAATGTACTTTTTTAATGAACAATAAAAAAAAAGCTCCTTCAAACATAGGATCCGTTAATAAAAACATTACATTCATTATAAATTCAAATGTAAAACTAAATTCCTATAAAAATGAAAAAATTTAAATAAGTTATCATATATAAATTAAAAAAAAGATAAACAAATATAAAAATCTTAATCCTAAAAATACTTCAACAGTTCTAATACAATCTTATTTTTAAAGATTTGCCGCCAATGCACTAGTCCCATATTACTCACCCCGATGTCCTCCAGAGTTATCCGTCGCATAAAGTGTCAAAATTTTTCCCCAAGCTCACACAATGACACACACATCCGCTCCCATAGCTCGTCTGTATTATGAAACAAGCATGTATAATATTTTAGTGTATAATATTGTCATGTATAATCTGCACAATTAATGTGTGAGGCTTTGAGTTTTCCAAGCTCGGACAATGGCACATCCGCTCCTATAGGACATATATCGATTATTATCCTGTATAATATTTTACTTCTTTAGTAGAATATATATACTTCATTTTTATTAATTGAAATGCGTTTTGTTAGATGGGGGTATGTTATATATTATTTTAAAAAAAAATCAAAGTGTGTGGAGACTGTGGGGGTGGATAAGCATTATTTGTTCAACATTGTCTATATAAGTATGCCTAACACAAAAAATAAAAATTATCTAAATTTTAAATGTACAATATAATTTAAAATTTTATGGATATCAAAGTATCTATTCCAAAAAAAATTGAATTTAATATATTGTGTAATTATACATATTTGTAGTTGATTAATCATAATTTTCAAATTGTAAATAACCCATAATGTTTTTATTATATCTGAAAATCAAGAGCTCTTGGATATCCTAATCAATGTTTATATTCAAGACATGCTTAATTATCTGGAAAGCATTTCTACCTTCTCCAAATTAAAAAAAGAAAACCGAATTTAAATACTGATAATAGTATTAAAAAAATGAGGAGCATTCCTAAATTTAGATACATCCTTTTCTAAAAAACCAATACTGGTTCCCTTGTCACAAAAAAACAACAAAATATTATATATATTATTCATAATTATATCCGCATGACCTTCACATCCCTCAAGTGGATTAATGGTTAAAATATCCCTAATACCATAATGTCATGTGGTGTTTTAAAGACTGATCAAGCTTTAAGTTCTTTTCATTGATCTCTTCAAATTAATTATAAAAAAAAGACAAACACCATAATTTGAATATAAAAAAATCCAATTAAATAATCTATATAGCAAAAAAAAAAAAAAACCTCGTTTGAAAATAAAAAAGGGCCAAAAATGGAATTACAAAAATAAACAGTTTATTTTGTGTGGATAAAAATATTTGTGGATATTTATATATCTAAAAAAGATAAAAGAAACGTTGCTAGTTATTTTAATGGAACTGGATTAACTTTCTTGTATTCAAACACATACAATAAAAATAATGATGATGGAATAACAAAAATATAATTAAAAAATATATTAATAATTTATGCTGATATATGACTAATCTCACACTCCAAATTAGAGAAAGTATTTTTTATTAATAAGTATAAACTGTGTGTTTTTGTTAAATTAATTCAGAGATAACAAGTTCTCAATTAGCTTCTCCATAACTATCACAATTAAAATCTTAAAATAAATGATCCATTGAAGATTCTTTTATAAAAACCTTAAGTGGGTCCACTGATATATTTAAAAGGACCAACTTTAAATTACAGTTAGACCCCTATAAAACTTTTGTACAAAATCGAAGGGTGGATCCGTTCGACATTTGTACAAAATCCAAGGGTGGACCCGTAATTTGACCACCAGCTTAAGACGGTCTCAACAGGTGTACCGAGAGGGAGCCTATAAAAACGGACGCGGAGAGAAAACAGAGGGAGAGATAGAGAGAGGGTTTTTGAAGGTTCGATTCGATCAACAATGGCGGTTTAGAGAGACCCAAATGTGCAAAATCAGGGTTTGTTGAAAACAGAAGCTCGTTTTTAGAAGAAAAAACGGTTCTCGATGATGGGGAGGTCTTGAAACAGAGCAAAAAACAGAGCTTTGTATTTGGGGACGGGGGGGGGGGGTTTGGGTTTCTGAAAAAACAGGTTTTTGGAGGTGATAATCAATGGAGTGGAATGTACGGAAGAGGGGGGTGTTCGTTTGCGGCGGAGAGGCTGCGGAGATGTCGAGGGACGGGAGCCATTACAGCTTGTCGAGCGGGATCTTGCCCTCGCTCGGAGCGAGGAGCAATCGAAGGGTCAAGCTCAGGCGATTCATTGTGTCTCCTTATGATAGACGATACAGGTTTGATAGATGGGTTGTTTTTTGTTTTTTGTGTTATTGGTTGGGGATTTGTGGAGGCGGTTTTGGTTTGGTTTCTGGTGTTGGTGTTGGAAAAGATTGGTTTTTTTTTATTTGATTGTTTTTGGTGATTGGTGGAGATTTTTGAGGTGGGTTTTGTTTAGTTTCTTTTATTGGTATTGAGAAGGATTTGGTTTTATTTATGTTTGATTGTTTTTGGTGGAAAGTGTTTGTGTTTTAAGTGTTTGGAATTTTTGGTTATTTTGATTTTAGCATTTGAGTTTCGGTTTCGTTGAAATATTTTTTTATTGATTTGAACTCAGATTTTGCAGTGGAAGAATGGATATATATATTATATATACGCGAGCGTATATATATATATTGATATTTTTGGTTACTTATGTTATTCTTTCTTCTTTTTTTTTTCTTTTTTTTTTTGGAGGTGAGGTTGGGGTCTTTTTTTTCTTCTTTTGTTTCTTACACACTTTTTAATTTGGTCATTAATCATTTCATAATTGAATTGGAAGTTTTTTTTATGAAATTAGTAGAGGAAGATTAGTATTTGAAGGACCCTTGAAAATTGTGTTTTTTTTTTTTTTTGATATTTTCAAATGAATCTGTGTTCTTTGTTGATTAGTACATAAAAACAGTGGTTTCATTCTCAATGAAAAATTTGAAACCATGTTTGTTCATAAACTAAAGCAAACTCAAACTGTGGTTTTTACAGAACTTGGGAGTTCTTTCTGGTTCTTCTTGTCATCTATTCAGCTTGGGTATCCCCCTTTGAATTCGGATTCATAGAGAGGCCGAAAGGAGCTCTAGCGATGGCCGATAACATCGTTAACGGATTCTTCGCCATTGACATTATTTTGACATTCTTTGTCGCTTACCTTGACAAAGCGACATACCTGCTCATCGACAGCCCGCAACAGATTGCTTGGAGGTACTCGAGCACCTGGTTGGCTTTGGATGTGGCATCCACGATCCCATCTGAACTCGCTAGGAAGATGCTCCCTCCGAGGCTGAGGTCATATGGATTTTTTAACATGCTTCGGCTTTGGCGTCTCCGGAGGGTCAGCGCGCTCTTCGCCAGGTATGCATGCTTTCCCATGGTTGAATTATTAATGAAGTTTTTTTTATAAGAATGTACCTGAAAAAAATGAATGCATGCTTATGGGATTTTCATAAATTGAGAGGAGTTGGGTAATTGGTCATTCTTTTCATGGATCCATTCAGCACACTTAGTTATGAATTTTATTTGATGAGAGATATTCATTATTCTTTAAGAATGTACCATTCTCATTCTCCTTCTGCTGGAGCACCCATGAAAATGACTTTTGGAATCCTTCATTCTTGCGTTTATTTCTGGGCGACCTAGGCAAAACTCCCTTCATTCATCCTTCTCATGGAATATATCAGAACTAGATTCATGATGAAGGAGAAATTCTTCTTATGCTCCCAGTCTCTAATTTATAAAAGTGACAACTAAGTAGTGACTCCTGACTTCCTGCATTTGTCTCATCAAATCGGACTTTTATTCACATGATTTATTCTTTTGTTTGAACAGATTGGAGAAAGATAGGAAATATAACTACTTCTGGGTTCGATGCGCAAAATTGATCTGTGTATGTATCTAGGTTGATGTTTAGGTTCAATTTGTGCTCTGCAATTTTCTCATGCAAACCCACCCTTCTTTCGTCTTCTTTGCAGGTCACTCTATTTGCAGTTCACTGTGCCGGCTGCTTCTATTACCTTATTGCAGCTAGGTACCCCGATCCTGACAAGACATGGATCGGGGCTTCTATCCCTCACTTTCAAGAGACAAGCCTTTGGCTTCGGTATGTGACCTCGATGTATTGGTCAATCACTACCCTCACAACAGTCGGATATGGAGATCTACACCCTCAGAACACGAGGGAGATGATCTTCGACATTGTATACATGCTCTTCAACCTTGGGCTGACAGCTTATCTTATCGGAAACATGACCAATTTGGTGGTACATGGAACCAGTCGAACAAGGAAATTTGTAAGTTCCAGTACTGCTTCTTAATGAGGGACCATGTTCCAAAATTTAGGTAGCATATGATACAACTTTGGGTAGCTTGAGAGATTTTACTTCTGTAGTTAAACTTACTCCAAACTCCTTTTCAAACATCAATCTTAGCTTTTGAAGAAAGAGAAAAACACGTGTTGGTTATAAAAACAGTTTTTCAGGAATCTAACAAAAGCACGCCTTAGTGGGCAGGTTTTGAAATGACATTATTTTAATTAATGCCTACTTATAACCTCAGAGAGATACAATTCAAGCGGCTTCAAGTTTTGCGCAAAGGAACCAGCTTCCAGTTCGCCTGCAGGATCAAATGCTTGCCCACTTGTGTTTGAAGTTCAGAACAGACTCAGAGGGACTGCAACAGCAGGAGACTTTGGATTCCCTTCCGAAAGCCATCCAGTCAAGTATATCGCATTTCCTGTTCTACAATCTTGTTGATAAGGTGTACTTGTTCCGGGGGGTGTCAAATGATTTGCTTTTCCAGCTGGTAATGTCACAGAACTGTCTTAATCTCTCTCTCTTTTTCCGAAAACTTACCTCTTTGGTTTCTTATTCTGTTTCCGAAACTTATGCGCTTTCCATGTCAAAGGTTTCTGAGATGAAAGCGGAGTATTTCCCTCCAAAAGAAGATGTGATCTTGCAGAACGAAGCACCGACAGATTTCTACATTCTGGTGACTGGTGCTGTGGTAAATATTCTGTCTTTATTTTCAAAACGATTGCTTGTCAAGTTATTATTCTTTGTTTTTTTCTTTCTACTAGAAGCTGATTGTTTCTGTTTTTTGCATCTGTTTTGCAGGATTTAATTGAGTATAGTAATGGCTCTGAACAGGTAAATTTGTGATGAAAATAATGCAATACAGATGCTTTATTATAGAATAACAAGAAAATCGATACCATGAACCATATTAACATAAATGGGTGGGTGATTGCAGATTGTTGGAGAAGCAAAGGCAGGGGAAGTATTTGGCGAGGTTGGAGTGCTTTGTTACAGGCCTCAGTTATTCACTGCCCGTACTAAACGGTTGTGCCAGCTTCTGCGCTTGAATCGTACTTCTTTCTTAAATATTGTTCAGTCCAATGTTGGAGATGGAACCATAATCATGAACAATCTCCTTCAGGTTAATAAACTCCACAAAACATCGTTTATTCTTAATATTGAGAAGCCCATATATTTATTTGTGATGAATAACCAATCTATGATATGTTTTCCATGTTCCGTGCAGCATTTAAAAGAAATGAAGGATCCGGTGATGGAAGGAGTTCTAAGGGATACTGAGAACATGCTTGCTCGGGGTCGAATGGACTTGCCACTCAGTTTATGTTTTGCTGCAATTAGGGGAGACGATCTTTTGCTGCAACAGCTACTTAGACGCGGTTTGGATCCGAATGAATCAGATAATAATGGACGAACAGCATTGGTATATCTACTCATCCAGATGTAGCAGTTATTGTTTGCAAATACACCATCATATACATTACATATTGATGTGTTATTTTTTGTTTGTGTTATCAGCATATAGCAGCTTCAAGAGGAAGTGAAAACTGTGTTCTTCTCCTATTAGATTATGGGGCAGACCCCAACAGCAAAGGTGTGTCGCCTCATCTGAGATTCTTATAAAAATCAAAATTTTAAATCTCTGTGTTAATCTATAAGACCCTCTCAATCACTGCTACTACTTACTTTGGTTATTCATTGGAAAGGAATTCATGGTTCCTCATAGGCTAGTTAATTAATTCTTTGTGCATTCTTCGTCTGCCAATAGGCTTCGTTTTCATTTGTCTTCTTTTGTCAACAAAAAAATTGGCTTACTAAAAGTGTCACTATCAATTTTTTCATGAGAGAGCTTGTTTTCTTGTATAACTCTGCCCTTTCTAAATCTACATAGTAAACTATTTCCCTGATGATGACATCTATAAATTTATTGAGTCCTTATCCGTGATGAATGTGTACTTAAATTTGAAGGTCAATGCACAAAGGATTAATTAGCATGTCACTATCTTATTGGAGAATAGATTATTAACCTATGTTTAGCTGACTTCCATGGATTTGGACTGTTTCTCTTAGCAATTTAACGTACCTTCTCAACAATTCATCTCCAAATTACTTTTGTTTCTGTTCATATTAGCCTACATATAAGCTTTGGTCAACTAATGCTGGAATAACACCCAACAAGCATAGACAACTGGGTAATAATTTCATATTATTGTATTTAAAACGGTGATCAAATCAGATCACAGTTTACAAATATTCTGTCTATGATTCATGATATCCCATAATGCTTCTTCAAGTCTATGATTCTCTCTGTTTCTCTTGCTGGCATCCTTTTTTGTGGTCTGGCTTTGCTTATTTCATTATATAATGGAATATGCATTGCCTCAAGAAACATGCTGAGCTCTTCTTCTACTGTTAAACCTTAAAACGAGACGTCATTGGCCATGTGAAAGCCAAGTGATGATAATATATTATACTATTTGTGCTGGAGGATAATCTGTCACAAAATAGACAAAGCATTGTGGAATAAATAAAATCCCAAGTGCATTATCACTTCATTGATACTTACACGTGCTAGTTTCATACTACAATAAAGAAAAATAATGATGAACACTAATATAGAGATGATGGTGATGATGATGATGATGGTTGTTTTTTAAATGCATTCATGATGTTTTGTACATTATTATGGAGGCATTTCAAGTTTTATATTTATGGTCAATTTGACAACCCTTTTCATTTTCTTTTAGAGCACTCAGTTAAATGACGTTTGAAATCTTTCATTCTTTTAGTCATTCCTAATTGACCTAGAAAAAATTATATTTATTTTGTTTCCACAGAATCTATTAGAATAGATCCCTATGGAAAGAGATTCACTTTTTGAACCAGATTTATCAAACTGATTATAAGTTGCATTTCTTTTACAGATTCAGAAGGAAGCATCCCTTTATGGGAAGCAATCCTCGGAAAGCACGACTCGGTGATAAAGCTCCTCCTCAACAATGGAGGAAACCTCCTCCTCGGTGATGTGGCTCAGTTCGCATGCACCGCGGCTGAGCAGAATAGTCTCGAACTCCTCGAGGACATCGTCCGATATGGGGGGGATGTGACCCTCCCGAAGAGTAATGGCACCACAGCCCTCCATCTCGCGGTCTGCGAGGGGAACACCGAGATAGTGAGGTTCCTACTCGAGCAAGGCGCGGACATCGACAAGCCCGATATCAATGGGTGGTCGCCAAGAGAGCTCGCGGACCAACAAGGCCACGAAGAGATTAAGGAGCTCTTCCAAGCTAGCAAGAGAGAGAGCTCCAGCAACCACTATGCGATCACCATATCAACCGAACAAGGCACACGATTGACCGGGAAGTATATGAGTGAACCGACAATAAGACACGTTACTTACGAAGGCCTGGCACCTTTAGCGAATGATGGGCCGTCGGGGAAGATCCACCGGAGGCGGAAGATGAACAACTTCCACAACTCCCTCTTTGGGATCATGTCAGTGGCTCATGGTATGGGTGGTGATCCAAAAATAACACTAGCCTCTCCTGGAGGGACCACAGGGAGGTGCAATGGGAAGTGTCAGCATCACCAGCCAATAAGGGTGACGATAAGCTCACCCGAGAAGGGCGAGCTAGGTGGGAAGCTAATTCTCCTCCCCGAGACGATGCAGGAGCTCTTGAGCATTGGCGCCAAGAAGTTTGGATTCTTGCCTTCAAGAGTACTAACAAGAGATGGAGCTGAAGTTGATGAGATTGAGCTGATCAGAGATGGTGACCAACTAGTCCTTGTTAGTGAGGACTGGAGGAGAAATGATGAACACCACATGAAAGGAGAGTAAGGCACGTGTGATTGATCGATAAGAAGTCGCCACATTGGCGGGCGAGGCTCAACGAAGGTTGCAAAGGACTGTTGCATGAATTCAGAGCAGTTGAGTTGGTCTAAAAGACTGATACTGCGTAATGATGATTTGTGACCAAAAGAAGCCAAACAGAAAGTTAGATGAGAAGAAAATTTTCAATTGTATACTGTTAGTTTTGAAATGAAAGAAGAAAAAAATTTATATCTTTGATGCATGTATGTGTTCTCAACTGAAACGGTTGGCTGTCACACTTTTTTTTTTTTTTTTTTGCATTTCTTTCTTCTCTCAATAATGAAGAAGAGAGACATTTTTGTCAAAGCATTGGAGTATGTCTGATTGCATTGTTTCCAATCTGGATTTTTTTTTATTGTTTATATTTTTTTCATAGGGTGACAATCAGTTGGGGGGGGGGGGGGTTGGCAGTTGACATTTGACAATTTACCTAATTATTGAACATAAACAATTGATTGTTTTCAATCTGGATTTTATTAATTTTTTTATATTTTTCATAGGGTGACAAATCAGTTAGGGGTTAGGGGGGATGGCAGTTGAAAATTTATCTAATCATTGAACATATTATAATTTTTTAAGTCCCACATGCATCTGAAAAGGTCAATCAACTGTAGAGAACAATTAAAATAAATACTAATAAGATAAAAGAAAATCTTAAGAGGTGAGTCAACCAATGCAGATATGCTCGCTGGTGGTTAATATACATATTCAATGATAGAACATACACTGGTGTTTTTTTTTTTGGGTTTCCCTGATATACTCGTGTAACTGTTTTGTAATTGTATACTTCATTAGAGATTTTACAAATTGAATTAAGATTATAAGAATGAGTATACTATCATCACATCCTTATGGGAGTTCAACTCCGGTTGTAACGAGATAAGATCCTCTGTTTGTTTTTTTATATTTGAATCTTGTTTGACTTTCAATGTAGAGATGTCACATTATCATGATTAAAATCATGAGAATTAAAAACTATTTCAACTTTGAATTTATCAAATGAAATATAAGTCACACATTTTGCATGATGAAATCCAAGTATAAAAAACACAAGTAGAGAATTCAAACCAAATTGTAACCCCATAGTGTGATCCTTACATGCATTTAATTATTTTAAGATTTATAATTCATGCATTGAAACATGTATTTTCATAATAAGATCCAAACATGTATTAACTAATGTACTCCGTCATTTAATACATTTTTGTTTTTAATAGCAGTAAATGGTCATAAGCGTTTACTTTTACAATTAATTGAATGTATTACCAACTTGTGCAGTTGTGCTCTATAGTTTTACCTTCAAAATGGGTTTTAATATTCATTATGATAACATTTAATCTTTCAAATCAATCATTTAAAATTGTCCATTTTAAAACAAAAGATATGCTAAAAACGTTTATTTTAAAAATTATGATATTTTGTTTGAATGATTTTTTAAAATTTAAAAAAAATGGAATATCTTATACAATATCTTTCCATATCTTATAATTTAAAATTGCATCTATTTATAATATTTTATATTTTTTTGGAGGGATGTTTTGGATTAATAAAAATATTCATGTAATTATTTTCATGCCCCCTTGAAAAAAAAATCTTGGATCCGCTGTTGTGAAATATATATCTTTTTTATATCATTAGACGGGAAATGAGATTGTCTTAACATCAACCCTATGGATGGGACCGAACACATTAATATACCATGTATAATTCATTCATTCAATATAACATGCAACTTCATCAAAAAAATAATACTATGATAGACTGTATGGGAAATGCCCAAAATAATAATATTGAATAGAGTTCTGTTATACATGCCCAATTATTTAAGTTCCACTAGGTGTCCATATACTATTGGTTTTCAGGTTGACTTATACAAAAGGACAAAAAAATAAAATACAAAATTACTCCTATTTAAATCACATGTTAGCATGCCAAAACCCTCCTTTTCATTTATGGATTTCTCCTCCCAAAAATTTCTAACAATTTTTTTATACACATCCGCCAGTTAAAAAAATCATTCTGGCCGACATGCTCATCTTCTGCGTCACCACCCCTAGATTCCTCTCGCTGCCCTCTATTATATTAGAGGTGATTTGACTATCTTTCCAGTCCTCCTTCATACTCCACTTTTTTCGATTTTCACAACCACCTTTTAATGAATGTAACTGACATTTGAAGAATCACTATGATCAGATAAAAAGTCAGCTACATTTTGTTAATATAACTTAGTTTACTGGCTTACAAATATAATGCATGAAGGTTCATATTAGTTTGAAATGTTACACAACCACATGCCAATACAACATTAAACTCTATAAAATCATTCAAAAAAACATATTTAACATCAAACACCAGATTCAAATAAAAATTATAAACAAAAGCTAGATCAAAGGCTGCCAAATTTAATATCAAATACCAAATTCAAGAAATTTTTTTATCACAAATGCAAAAATAATTAATAATAATGGTCACACATGAATCAACAGACATTGAAAACGATAGTTAAATCGATCAATTGCACAAAAAAGGTCAGGTACATTGGAATGTAACTGACTTTACCTATATAAGGCTTATAAACATCAATTTCATTACAAAAAAGTATTGACTTATATAGTAAAAGTCAGATACATACATAAATGTAAATGACATATTAAAAATAATACATAAAGATATATGTTAGTGTGAAAATGTAACTAACATTTGAAAGTCCAAAATAATATCAGAACTCTAAAAGTCCTCCAAAAATTAAATTTAAAATAAAAAAACCAGATTCAAAGAAAAAATTGTAAAATAAACGCATCATATGCTGTCATATTTAACGTCAAACACCAAATTCAAGAAAAAAATTTATAACAAATGCATAAACAAACAAATAAACAAAATCACACCAGGATGAACATACATTGAAATGAATAGCCAAATCAATCAATCATAATTTCCAATCAAATCATATTTGAAAAAATCCTCCAAAAAATAAATTATTGGTTGAAAAAACCATCAAAAAAACTATCGATTATTCAACATGATAATTGAGAAGTTGATTCAATTATCAATTGACGATTCAATTATAATAAGTCAAAAAAAAAATGCAATTGAATGCATTTCATGTACGATTTCTTATGAGGTATTCATAATCGATTCCATAATTGTGGTGAGGAGTTATCCAATAGGCTTCAAGAACATATTTAATATTATCTCATGGGGCATGTATAATAGGACATGTGAATCATTATTGTATTGAATGAGCTTCAAAGGCATTATGATCATTCGCCTAGGTTGCTCCATTGGTAGGCAAAACTAGATCCCATTAGTTAATTTTCAGGGTCCATCACAAATATTATAGAACGTTATACACTCAGTCCGTTTTGTTACCTGTTTTATAGTCCTATACACTATAATAGTATAATATGTACTGGACTATTATAATATATAATGTTCTCTCATAGTGTATGTGGATTACTATTTTTTTCATTTTTCAAAGTAAAAATATATATTAATGTATTTTAGTATATACTTAATTTCATATAACAGTATATACCTCAGCGGGAGGGTGTAATAATTTAAAAAAAAAACGGTGTGGACTATAAATGAGGCCGCAATGGAAAAATGATGAGTGATGTTACACAGTTTTCTTTCCAATATAAATTTTAATCCCACATGCATTGATAAATAATCATAAGAACATATCCTTACATTAACATGATACATATATCGATAAAATTTTTCACATTTTCTATAAATGCATCCATGCAATTCAATAGAGTATATACTTCATTTTTTATAAAAACACATACCTTATTAGATGGTGTATACAATTTTTTAAAAATTCAAAACATGCACAGACTGAAACTGAGACGGGAAAATGGGCTGCACGTAACATTATTCCTTCCCATATTATATGGATCTCGGACAATGTAATGGATCTTATGAGATGGCTCACGCAGTGACTCGGCCCATTTAAACTTCATGTGATTGCAAATTTGGAAAATGATACAGCCTCAATTGCAGTCTGTTTTGCAGTCCATGATTTTTTAAAACTCATACACTTATTTTTTGAAGTACATGTTATTATATGAAATAAAGTATATACTAAGATACATTAGTGTATTTTTTTCATAATGAAACATGGAAAAAAAAATTGAGTCATAGTATTCTATGATAGGACTCATGCGCTATGATAACGTAATATATAGCGTATGGGGCTACAAAATAGGCTACAAAAAGGACTGCGTGTATCAATGCCCTGCAAATTTATAAGGATAATATTACGTCCAGTCCCATTTTCAACCTCGAATCCAGTCTACATGTGTTTTGAATTTTTTTTAAAATAGTATATCTCATCTAATGAGGTGCATGCTTATATAAAAAAAATGAAGCCTATATCCAATTAATTGCATGGATGTATTTATAGAAAATGTAAAAAAATATTTTCAATATATGTCTTGTTAACATGAGCATATGTATCGTTAATTTTCTCTGTGTAACAACGCCCTATGTGTAACAACGCCCAATTTGTAATTATGGAAAATGATGCCCTCTCTATATACAGTCTCATCCAGTCTTTACAGATTTTTTTAAAGAAATATTACTCATCCATTGAAATATTTATTGTTAAGACACATTATTGTATTTTAGTTTAATTTTTTTTTTTAATTTTAATATGTACACACTGCGTGTAGATCCTAAGGTTTAAGGTGTTATTTGTTGATTATAAAAAAATTTGAAAAACCAAACTTCAAAATAAAAACAAAAGAACCTCAATGTGACAACAATTCAGCTTATTCAATCATCCCTATTATAGAATCACAAAAAGAAACATAAAAAACAGTTCAAACAATGCTTTCTTTCTGCTTCATTTGGTGCTGAAACTTGCATAGTTGCATGTATCAAAGTAAGAATACAACACTCTCTGCAAATCTTTCCATTATGAAAAACAGAAAAAACATACTGTATAATCCAACTGCCTAAATTCATGTCAAAATGACAACTATAGTTACCCTTTTTTTTAAAAAAAAAAGGAAAATCTATTGAATGACATATTGATGGTGTGAAAAGAATCTCAAACCTATAAGCATCTTTCTGTATCAGCCCCACCCCTTCACATGTAATGGTTAAAGAATCAACACCTTCTGTGTGTTTCATCAATAATCTGTATTAGCCCCAAAAGGCTTTAGGAGGATATCCAAAAATGATCATATCAACATCATCGTCATATAACGGTCTCACTCACTATCCACCTCACTTTCAGAGCTCACATTCTTTGGGTGAACCTGCAAAAATAAAAAATAGCGACACCAAAAATCATGTCACACGAAATCATAGTTTAAAGGTCTAATAATATTGTGTGTTTAAGTACAGAAGGTTTGCTTGCCTGAGAATGCCTGTCATCACTGAAGCTCGTGGTCCTGACCTTAAGCTCCCCTCTGCTGGTGGTGAGCTCATCTAATATCTCGGAGTCGCAATCCACGTAGTTGTCCTCGTCTTGCGAATAGGACAAGTCCCGTTCCTTCACATAATTTTCACTCTTTAATAATGATATATGACATATTATCCATCAAATTGAGCAATGTGTGGATTTGATTTTATAGTGACAAAGGTACAAAGAAAATACATTTAAGTTGAAGTCGCATACCATGAATGAAAGATTCCGATGAGGAGCACCAGCGATCTCCTCATACTCAGCTGCATCTAGCTCATACAGGTGGAGAGGTTGGAAATATTTAGGGAGGATATGTTGCCTTATGGCCACAAGAAAGAAGAATGGCAATGGGAAGAGTATTCCTGCTATTGGTATCCATGTCACTCCAAAACAGAGTAGAAGATACACAAACTGGAACAATGTAAAGATTCCTATGTATTTGAAGGGCACTGTCTCAACAAACGAAGCATGGTCCCCTTCAAGCACCCTGTGGATACACAGCAAAAATAAATGGAATTATGGTGTGCTCTAATCCTAGTAAATGAATATGGGTATAAAAATTGTGTAGAAAATGAGATATGATTGGAAGCTTACTTATAACGACGGCCCGGAGTGATTAATAGGAGCAACAGCCTCTCCCAGAATTGGTTTCCAGGAAGACTGTCAATCGCCATGTATGCAAAATAACCCCAGAGAACTGAAGTTGGTATCTTCTTAATGATGGGCATAGCTCCAATACAAGCACCCACCATGAGTGATTGGAGCATGTTAGTGACCCTCTGCTCATTAACACGAACAGGTAGTAGATGTGCTTCAATGAGTTTCTCAGGATCAAATGTACACTTTGAATTACCCATGTCTGTTTCGCTTTTCATGACAGCATCCTTCAAGTCTCCCAGTTCTTTGACTACTGAAACAGTCTGTAGTAAACCCAGTCATTAATACAGGAGGCTAACAATTTTTTTCCCTCAAAAGCATAAAGCAGTGGTTTCCAACATGTAAAAAGAATTCCATGGCCTTTCTGAAAAAGAAGAGCACTTACAATGGGAGTTTTGTCAATTTCAACGAAAACTGCTTGCAAATTCCCATAGATCTCAGAATAGCTTGCTTGCTGTTTTATGCACTCCTTGGCACTCTGAACCATTTTTTTACGCATGAACTGCACATTCCCACATATAATATTTTCAACAAACTAATTACTAAATAGTAAGCAACAATAGCTAAACCAGATTTATATCCCCCATCTTACCTGTCTCTTCAGAACAGCAAGGCTCTTGGTATGCATGGGGGACTGTAGCAGGACCCCATTAGAAGGGGGAATGCCAAGCAATCCACATAGCAAAACCTGAAACAGGACAGAAAGATGCAAGTCGCTTAAAATATGAAACAAAACAGAAACAAGGATAAGCAGGAGATAATGCAAGACATATATACCATAAATCCGAGAATCAAGATATCATAATGGTAAGCAGATGAATTTTTAAGATTGAACTCCTTTTGTTGTGCCAACTGGGAAGCGACGCTGTGATCGAAAAAATATAGACCAGCAATCATAATTGCTGGTATAAAAGCAAGCAAGATATACAGCGGTGGTACCAGCATCAAATCCTGCAGGTTGAGTACAAAATTTATTAAAATGGAGCTGTAAAAGAGGTCAAGAAAACTACATGTGGTAGGCTAACAAGAGATTTCCAAGAGAGTATGACCTTCTCAAGAATTAAAGTTCGTTTTCATTTTGTGTCATTAAATTTCAGAGACTTCCACACTTGCTTCATATGTTACAATATAGATGCACATAATTAATTCTTGCACGCTATGTCAAACAATATATTTAGTGGGGAATTAAACATAAACAGTAAATACATTTCCATCCTCAATAAAACCATTTTATAAAACATGTTAGCCTGAGTTTTACTATTAAAACAAAACAAATATATCTACAACCAAAGGGAATAATATCTGCAATAAACATGAAGGCTAATTAGTTATCAGGGTAGTTTATTACCTTTGCAACAGTCCAGTGGTATAATGATTTAGAGTCCCATGGAAGAGGACTGAAAAGCCTCCGAGGAACCCCAGAAGGGGCTTCACTAGGTACTGCAAATGATAACGCTGTCCATACCAGAACCATAAAAGGAACACCATAATCTGCGATGAAACTTCGAAGCAACCCTGTTTTCCAACAACAGAAGTTCATGTTACATTTATGTACATATGCAAGCAAGAAAAAGAAGTTTGAGCAACCTGACTTGGTTCACAAACCTGTGCCATAAAACCATGAGCGAGCCCCCCTACTGTTCAGCGCAGTATAGAGCAAACCAAAAGACAAAATAACCCCCAACAAACCATTTGTATAGAGCCAATGGAACTGGTATGCTGGCAAAGTTGAATCCTCACCCTTTGGTACACTGAATTCACTTATCACTCCCTGCCATCAAAAGGTCATCCAACAAAAAAATATTAACTCACCTTGTTTGCTTAGATGAATTATTATAATTTCTTCTCTGTAATCACCTTAAGACTGAAGAGCATACCTTAATGGCTTCTTGAAAGAATAGAACAGTAATCAGCATGCCAAAAAGCTCCCCAGCAATTCTCGTGAATCTACTGATGATAGCGCAGGCATTGAACATCGCAAGTAGAAAAAGTAGACAAGCAGTCCAAATACAAACCCTACAGGAGATTACAGCACATGCAATCAGTTCACCTCCGACAATTAACAAGCTGATATACAATTCAATAGCAAAGATGGTCAGAGGTTGACTGAACTCACCATGCTGCCCAAGCCAAGAACAAATGTCCCCCAAGTTCAGCTTTTCCCTTAGCAAAGTTGTACATATAAGCGTACATGATCACCGTGGGCTCTGCGACTCCCAAAATCAACATTGGCTGCCCACCAAGCAGAGAATGCAGTATTCCACAAATAGCAGTGGAGGCCAAAGTCTCCACAGCACTCAATCTTCCATCTAAAGAACAACCCCAAAGACAAAAATATTTATTATTGATTCATGAAACATGTATGCAAATACATACCATTTGCAAAAAAAAATAAACCTAATATATGCAAGCATATAAAATCTAGTTTAGATAATAATAAAAAAAACAAAATATACACACCAGTATCTCTACTGGATTGCTACCCAAATGCTATGGTTATAACAATTCAAGGACTATAAAATACATAGTTGTCATGCTCATAAATCGCATCTAGCCTGTTTTCAGAGAGTATAAACATAAAAACTGAGAAAACAAATAAGACCCACCAGTATCTCTACTCAATTGTTCTCCAAATGCAATGACCGGAAGCGCAGAAGCAAAGAAGATATATGTAGTTGGAGCCAGAATCCTAAAATCAAAGAAACAGTAACAACCCATCAGAAGAAAATCAAAAGTCAGTGTACTAGTAAATACAATTGTATTATACTAGTAGTCACAAAGTTCTAAATTTTTTTTTCCTGTATCCATTTAGCTCAATTACACGCATCTCTACTTCATAATCAATATCAAAGTTTTTTGCACGCATTTTTCATACTAATGTTCAGAATACATCTAAGAAACAGTTCAATCATCTTATGCTTTTACCATAATTATCCTGTATTATCTACGAATGTACATCTAAGCTTACCAAATGTTTGTCATACATGAACCTTTTTTCCTGTGATTATAACATATTGTAACGACAAAAAAAATCTCATATGCTCGTATGGGTATCAAAATTCACACAAGAAACAACAATTGCGATCTGCATTACCTGAAACCGGAACGAAATCCGCCCATCCAATCTTGCTTGTAGCACGGTATCCTTCCTCTGACATCCTTCACAATCCCTCTGAATGGAACCCTTATGTGATCCATTCCTATAAGCAGAGAACGATGAGAACAAAGACCCAAAAAAAAAGTTTATACAGATTTAATATAATTATCCATGGAAACTAAATACCACATGCATGCCATGTGAAAAAGGATCGATTTTCAAAAGAAAATATTTGCACAACTGTACGAGTGAACATTTTTAGGGAACTTTTTTGTTAACTTTTCAGGGACTGGTTTGTGAGCTATTGGTCGTATAGGAGACAAACTGTAATTCGTAAAATCGACATCGCTAACATTAAAAATCGAAATAAAAAAAAAACAAATCGAATAAAAAAAACACGGAAGTGCAGAGAAATAAAAAAATGTTTCAGCAAAAACAAATGAAAGAATTCATAAACGTAAAACAAAATCAACAAAAAAAATAAAATTAAACATACAACAACAAAACCGATAAACATTGAATCAAACCCAATAAAATCCAACAAAATCATAAAATCCATTAAAAATCAAACGCATTCTCATTCAAGGATTAATAATTAATACAAAAACAAAACCTAAACCTCCGACGCCTCCTGTAATCAAAGAATCATAAACATAAAACAATATCAAAACAAAACAAATAAATAAATAAAACATTAAAACCAATAAGCATTGATTCAATCCCAAAAATCCAACAAAAATCACAAAAATAACCATCCGCATTCACAGATCGAAAAAAAAATTTCCAAAGAAACCAAAAAATAAAAAATCCGAATATCCGACGCATCAAAAATCAATCTCCAATAAAATCCATCAAAAATCATAAAACTACGAAAAAAACAAACACATTCGCCTTCAAAGATCATAAGAACCAAAAATAAAAAAATAAAAAAAATACCTCAATATCAGAAGCTTCAAAAACCACCGCCCCTACTCGAAAGATGACGAGGACAAATGAATCCAAACCCTAACAATAAAAACCTTAAAAAAACAAAAATCTTTTAATGAGACTCTCTATCTTCGAAGAGGCGATTTTTAGGCGCTCTCTCTAATCGCCGAGCGAGTGAAAAAATCGCCGGAGACGAAGATGAGAGAGAGAGAGAGACACTCCGCGCGCTTCGGGTTCAAATAAGCGTGGAATGGTGGGGCCCGCACGAGAGCGCGTCGTTGCCACGTGTTGGACTCCCATTGGACTGAAACAGTTGGCCACTGGTCTCGGTGAGTTGTTCGTTCCGTCTCTCTGTGTAAGGGCTTCGTGAAACTCGAATGAGTTGGGACCGTCCGATGGGGATCGTGCGGTTTCTGTGAATCGGTGAGTTGATGATTTGGACGATTGTGATTTGGATTTTTGTGATGGCTCGCGGCGCGGTCGTGTGAGAGGTGGGTTCTTTCGTAGAAGGCCCGATTGAACGTACAAAAGTTTGGCCGATTTACACTCGTTACATTTTTAGGGTTTAAAATACAGTTTAAAATACAAAAGTTTGATGCATATTATCGGAAATCTATATGAGTCGTGATATTATACGGTCGTGCGGTCGTGCGGTCGCGATTCACGGGCCGTCGATCACGGGTTCATCGCATCGGACGGTCGGGTGCGATTCACGTCGACCGTTGGATGCGATGAACCCGCGATCGGACGACGCACGTCGAATTCGCACGACCGCACCGACCGCATATTATCGGAAATATATATATATATATATATATATATATATATATATATATATATATATATATATTAGGGGAGGTTATTGCGTGCGGTGAACAGCGGGTGCGACAGCGATCACGGGCCATCGATCACGGGTTCATCGCATCGGACAGTCGGGTGCGATTCACGTCGACCGTTGAATGCGATGGACCCGCGATCGAATGACCCACGTCGCGGCCGCACTCGCCGTTCCATGCACGTAATAATTTTCATATATATTAGATAAATTATATATATAATTGGTTAAATATTTTTTTTGCATTTATCAAAAATTGATTTATTTAACTCAAAATAGATCTATATACAGTTTTTTATTAATGCATATACCTTGCTCATAATATGTAACTTTTTGAAAATTTATGAAAATAATTTTTTTTTTGTGAAATAAATAAAAAATTAGATTTTTAGCATTTTATCTTGGTTAATGATTTTAGTCAAAGAGCATATTCTATGAATACTTTAGTTAGCTAACAGAATCTTTGAACATAATATTTGAATAAGTTCCAAAAAAACCAATAAAATCTAAACCAGTTTTTTATGATTGAAATATCTTTCACGCAAAATATCAAGAATGTCCTTATTACTGTCACTCAGTGGAGAAGCCTCCTATGATAGGAAATTTGTATATTTTCATTACAAAAGTATATTTTGATGTCATATATAAAAAATTGTCTAAATGTGAAACTATAATTTTTTTTTAAAAAAAATTAATAGGATTGGTGAATATGTAATATAGATTTTTTTAATTAATTTCAACAAATTTGTTTGAAAATTTGATTCTATATTAAATTTATAAAGTATATTATCTATTTAAATATTAAATTAAGTTTAGGAGAAGAAATAATTGTTTAGGATAGTAATGGATTTTAATAAATTTTATATAGTCTTATTCAAATTTTCATAAGTTTTTAAGGAGTTTATCAAATTTTGTGTATCAATTTTTTCTCACAAAAAATTTTTTTTTTATAAAATGTATCATAGTAATTTATCATATAATTTTTTTATTTATTTTAATGGGCACCGTGTATTGCTGTATTTACTAAACTGACATCATCATTAAAGGATTGCGTCCTCCATTAAAATTGAAAGTGACATGATTATCTGTGAATTTTAATGTCAATAAATATGATTGCACTTTATGATTTCTTTAATAAAAAAGAAAACAAAACACATGCCGTCATGTCTTGCATTAGAGGCCTTGAAGAACAGGCCATGCACATGATGTGCTCCACTCTCTATTTTACACAAGCTATACATAGCTATTCCCCATGTAGCAGTAAAATCAAGATGACTCATCTGAATCCTATTGAAATAGGATCTACTCAAGGAAAAACACTTATATTTTTATTCTATTTTAAGTTTTTTTTTTTTTCATGAGAGATAGTTAATGGATGGTTCCTAAAGAGACTGAGAAATTTGTAATCCGATTATGATCTCTTCCTTGAATACAGGTAAATTTTGTCAAATCAATTGCGCGATGTGCATATTCTCTTGTGTGATTTTTATTAAGATTAAGAGTTTAACTGAGTTGTATTTGATAAGATCAAGTCTCAATTGAATGTTTTAATTAATAAACTCTATTAAGATTTGACTCCATCTAAACTTAAATAATTGAGTCTATGTCTTTTGTATGTTTGTGTTCCCTCTCTGTCACTTTTCTTATTTTTATTATCTTTTATTCCGGACAACACATACAAAAAGACCTGCCAACAATCAAGTAATTAGTGAACCTTTGATAGATGAATATTTATGAGTAGTTTCTTTCTTTACTATCTTCCATCAACTTTCGTTGTTCACACATCACATGTGGATCGGTGAATTTCTTATAGTTGGTGTTGCTGCAGATGCAGCCATATTTACGGTAAGAGACTACGGATCTCGGTCATTATTATTTTGTAAGTATGGAGATATAATTCTAAAGATGCCTTTCCTTATTGAAATAATTCTAATTAAATAATAAATTTACTCTTACAAAGAACCACAACTTTTGTTTACAGATGTGAAAAATTTAAGGATTATTGTGTTTGCCATAATAATAAATAATAATAGTAAAAAAAAATTATCACAACAAAATATCATCACATGAATAAAGTAGGGAAGATATCCAAAAAAATCTTTTAAAAGTTAAAAATGCCCAAATAAGCTATTTTTAAAAATTAAATCCGTCAAATTCTTGTTTCACAATTTTAAAAAATATAATGACTTAATTAAAAATACTCAAATAAGCAACTTTTTAAAATGAAATCTGTAGATAATATATAGGTAATTAAGTCATTGTACTTTTTAAAATTATAAAATAAGACTTTTTTAAGTATAATTTAAAAAAAGGGCTTATTTGGGTATTTATAACTTTTAGAATAATTTTTTGAATATTTTCCCAAGATATAATACACGAAAAAAACATAGTTGTTCAACTTAAATAGGACCGCACAGCTAAAGATAGAATTTACTTTAATTGATATTAATGCAAATGTTGTCCAACAAATTAGATCCAAAAGTTAATGAGGGAATCCCACAATGACCAAAGAAAGAAATGATAACATAATGACTTATAATTTAAAAACATAGATACACAACAACATTAAAAAAATATCTTAGGGTGCGTTTGATTGTTCAATTGCAAAATCGATTCTGTAAGAATCTGAGTTTTAAAACTGATTCCACATGAAGTTCACCCCCCAGTTTTTGAAAATCACAGTTTTTAAACACTATTTGCCTGAAATATGTTTACATAAAGTTGCTATATTAAAAGTGTTTAGTTGGATTTGATTGCATAAAGTAGATTCATGTAAATGCAAGAGCCACCTAATCATGCAATTAAATGCTGCCTTAACATCCATGATCGAAGCAATGGACAAAGAATATAAATTGAAGACACAAAATAATTTCTTAAATATATTGATATATATTTTCTAAAATTGGTATACCTTGTCCCAATATGTGTATAAATTCGTGTCCTTTTTTTTATAAAATCCATGTGGCCGGGACAGTAATTAGGTGGCCAAAACTCTAATTAAAATTATTAATTTTAAAGATTATGTATGTATGATTTGGTATATGACTAATTTAACTTAAAAAATCCCCCAAAAAAATAACTTTCAAGATGAAAATACTCATATCAATCTTTTTTTATATAAAATTATCCACAGAACTCCCTTTTTGCCATTTTATCATCTAAAATGATCTATTTACTCATATTTTTATCTCATTGTTATTACTTTTGATTCATTTTAAGATGTTTCACGATATAAATAATAATCTAAATAGTTTTTAATTAATTAATTAATACATAATTGGTTTTTTGTGTAAAAAGACATAATTTTGAATTTAAATAAATAAAAACACTCTCAATGGATTTATTTAGATTTCTACTGGCTATCCATAAAGTAATAGTGATCATGACTGTAAATATCTTTCAATTAAAATTTTATCCGCAATTAATTATGAATATGATATACTATTTATAAAAACGAAAAAATTCATATATACCCTTGTAAACTGACTGAAATCCATATAACTCTCTGATTTTTCTTAAAATCCATATCACCCCCTGAAAACACTTAATAAATCTAAATAACCCCCTAAATAAAATTTAAGTTTATTGATGATGAATATGTTGTGAATATTATGTTTGATTAACCTTAATAGAAAACACAGTATACTAAAAAAATCTTACAATGTATTAAAAGTGTGAAAAATCTTATATAAATGATGATTTTATCCTTCCGGATATATTTTATAATACATTTAGAGAGGATAAAATTATCATTTTATATGATTTTTCACATTTTAACACATTATAGTTATTTTTTAGTATATTGTGCTTTTAGTTAAGGTTAGCCAAATGAAATATTAATAAAATATTCATTATCTATTAGGGCACGTTTGGATATAGTGATTATTTGCACGTGTTTTTGTGCACATGCAAATTTTACATTGCACGTGCATGGAAACTTTGTACATTGTTTACACATGTTTGTCTGTTTTCATGTTGTGTTATCATTTACACACATGTTCGTGTTAATAGTTGTTTGTCTCACATATGTGAAACTGTTTATATATGTGTCAATTTATTATGTTAAAAGATAATAATATTATAAATAGATAAAATATTTTTTTCAAATGATTATCAAATATATTATTTTCTTAAAACCCAAAAAAATATGAAAAATATATTATATATAAAAATTTTAAATTTAAATATTGCGTATATTAGTTTTTTTAATTTATATATAAGTCAATGTGGTTAAAAAAAGTTTTAATATAATATAATATAAATATAAATTAATCTGATTTCAACTAACAAATAATCCTACAAGGTTTTTTTTATATTTTATAAACAACAATTTTGTTGGATAATATCTATGATAGTTAGTTAAGATTTCTTAATATATTTTAATATAATAACATTTATATTTTTATACCACATTAATATTTATAATCCACACAATTATATTATTGTAAGTTATATAAATTTATAAAATATAATTATCTATTTTAATTCTTAAGATAAGATTAGGTGATGAAATATTTGTTTTGGCTAATATGGATTTTAATAAATTTGTTAGAGGGTAAAAATGTAAAATTGCTTTACATACATTTTAGAGGTATGAAAATAAAATCCGTTACAAATGAAAACACATGGGTTAGTTGGGATTTTGTTTGCCCCATTTAATAGGGCAAATGAAAACCCTGGATTTCATTTGTTTCACTTTAAATATCATAACCAAACAATATATTATGTTTGACCATGTGCAATTGAAAACCCGTCCCCATTTACACAGTATCCAAACATGCCCTTAACAAAAAATTTATTAAGGGAAAAACCCTTATAAAAAAACCACATTTGAAAGATAAAAAAATGCATATAATTTTAATGACAAACAATCAAACACGCAGTCCACGTTTTTGACTGATCACTTGGACTTGCGTCCGCTGTTGGAGGTGCGACTCTCGTGATCCTCGGATTAGGTTCCACCGAACGAACGGTTATGAAGCTGGGGGTCCACGGGAGCCACGCAAATCGAGTGGCGGGCGGGGTCGGGGACCACGGAATCTCGTGATGGACGGACGAAGACGGCTCGTTGTGATGGGGATCTATGTGGGCCACACGATCCGGAGATATTTGAAAATCGTTGTCGTGGTGACACGTGGCCGTTTGGTCTGCCGTCACGGCTGACCGAATACTAGTTTGGCCTAATCACATTTTTTGAAAATGATACACTCAACCACATTTATCCACCAAAACTCATACATCACACATTTTCATTTTTTAAAAAACAGTAAATATTATCTAATGAGGTATATCTTTTGATAAAAATTATATATCGCTTCAATTCGAGTTGAATAAACTCATTTTCAGTAAGTGTAAGAAAAAATTTAATGAGGTATAAACATTATCTAACGAGATACATGTTTCACTGAATCTGTAACGAGATATATAGATCTGTATTTTGAACAGAAAAAAAAAAGAGTGTAGCAGCACTCATCACCTTTTCCAGGGTTGGCCGGACCCAGTTAATAGTGACCCGATCAAACAATCTTAAATTAATATCTAAAGGGGGCGGTTAAATAAACCCCACTAGGTTGTAATCCCACCCTGAAAATTTTTTTTGCGGCCACCCTCTTCCTTCTCCCACCGCCACGGTCCTTTGCCCTTTCTTTGATGTCTTTCTCTCTCTCTGCCGCTGCCCTTGCTTTCTCTTTCTCTATTCTCTTTTTAGCCTCCACCATGCAATCCCTCCAAAAAAAATCTTTGGGGTGGGATTACAACTTGATGGAGTTGCTTTGGCACCTTTCTTTTCCTATCCAAAATATCAACACAATATCAAAACTTTACACTTTTTCAATGTTTAATATTTCAAATATCTAAGCAATTTCAAAATATCTACACAATACGGCAATAATGAACTCCACAAACGTAGTGTGATCCGTTATATTTCAACCTCAATGGCTCAATCAATCTTTTTCATAGAAAAAAATGGAGTTGAAGAGTCTGTGAGAAGATTTTAAAGGCATTTTAGTAGAAAATTGTGTAAACGTATGTAAACCACATAATTACCATCACATTTGTTGAAAAATAGTGTACCATGTATCAAAACCAAAAACACACAATAAAAAAGAAAATTTACATGGTTCAATAAAAAGATTACTTACATTCATGGAGGTGAAAGAAATATTTTTTTACTATTTTTCAAGATATCAGACCCCAACACACTATGTGATGGATAGAAAAATGATTATCATGTTCAAACCAGATAGGTGCCTCTAAAAAACATATGAAAAACCCTACTCACAAAGAAATACATACACCTCGAATATGATAGTTACCAACATTGGCAAATCATTCCCAGGAACTGTACTCCTTTTCTGAATCAAAGAAGTGACAGATCCACCAATTTCATTTTTCAAAAAGAAAAAACATTGACGAATCATTTGAATAGAGAAAACGACTAAAAGTTGATTGAAAAACATAAAGTTGAGCATGTTTTTTTTTTGGTTGGTTAAGTTGAGCATGTTAGATGTAGGATATGATATGAATAAATCAATCTTCTCATTGGAGTTTTTCCCTAACAAAGAATAAGGAGGGCACCCTCTTCAAGCAACCTAAACCATCATCAGAACCACTAGTTTCTATTGAAAAAATTAAACTGGGCCAATCACACCATTCTGTTTTGAAGACGCATATTTATCCCACTAAAAGTAGGTTTAAACGCCTATAAATAGTTCTACTATGTTATATCTTTGGGTTGCAAAGGACATCAAAGTTTATTTTTATATCTTGGAGTTTAAAAGAAGTTTGTATAATGCATGTGAGATTTCTTCTTATTCATGCTCAAGCTTTATGCTTAATGCACCATTCAATATAGAAATATTGTTCACGTGATCACATGCAAACATATGCATGCCCCACACGTAAGCCTGTCAACGGAGTGGATACGGAGCGAATATGATCATATCCGTATCTGTATCTAAATTTTTTTTATGTATCCATATCCGTATCTGACGGATATTTAAAAAGTGTATCCGTATCTGATCTAAAATTTCGAATATGAATTCGGATAATTATCCGAAATATCCAAAATCAATAAATAAATAATTAAACATAACAAATTTTCATTTAAAGTTCAAAAATTGATTTAAAATTAAAATTTCACAAACACAAGTCTTAATATCTTCAACAAAAAGATATTCTACCAAATACAATTCCTTTCAGCAGATAACAAAGCTTCCAAATTGTTCAAGTTTCCAACGGATTAATAAACTGAGAACAAAACTTCCAACTTCCAAAAAACAGACAAATAAATTTCTTTAACATTGCCTTGCATGATGGAGAGTCAAAATCACCATCTGATGCTGTAAAAGGGAACATAAATGTGGTTCTGCACCCAAAAGATAAAATAACAATGTAAGTTATCTATAAAAAAAATTATATTATACTAGAATGGAAGAAAATATAAACTTATGTTTACCTATGGACTGATATATCCAACTGGACCTGAAGAAGTCATTCTTGTCACTGTACAATGGTTGATCTAGAAACCCACAAGGAAAAAAAATCAACAGCTTGATCATTGTTTTGAAAACACACCCAATGAAAAACAGCCCACAGAACATCATGGGCCCTCACGAGAAAGTATCACATGATCATTGTTAGTATTGGTGATCGAAATTGGTAGAAATTGAAGCAATGGAAACAGTTTTTGCATTCTGAATTGTAGCAGCTAAACAGGGTAATCAATGCTAACATATAACTAAAAAAACAATAAATGCAAACTTGAATTGATAAGATTTAGAAACCTGAACAGGGTTTCTAAATGTTGTGTCTACATGTAAGTGTCTGTTCAACTTCTATACTCTATTTAGTGTCCTTTCAAGATCCATGTTGTAGATAAACCTTCATTAACCAGCTTCCCATACAGTATGCTAAATATTTAAAACAAGAACCATATTATATATCAAGCATCACATGGTTTACAACCTATATATCAAGCAATAATTAAACATTACAATAACAACAATTAAAGAACCAGAGTAGAGAGTAAATAATAACCTGAATTGACGACATATTCCAAATAAAGCTCATAAACCTAATGCAATAGAAAAAAATTAAAATAATTGAATACTACTTGAAGATGATTTATTTACAAATGTACATATCCATGAAAGCAGGACTTTGACATGTATTTATTAAATGAAAAGAGAGTAACCTTTTACCTTTCATTGTTGATCCAAACCAGGATCTGAAAGTTATAACTACAAATCCACGAGTATGCTCTGTAAAAAAAAAGCCTAAATTTCATCACTGAACTATAAATAACCAAGTAAAAATAAATAAATCTATGCACATATATACCAATTATCTTTGAACAAATATGGAGTAGTGAATGATTTAACACAAATTGAGTGAATAATCTCTTTGTCTCAAATCAGTGAATGATCTTGCATTAAATCCTTCTTCGATCAAATCTGAAGTGAAGGGAGAGAGAGGAAGATGATCAATGATCGATCTGAATGAAGAGAGGCCGAGGACTCGAGAAGATGGAGGAGGATCAGATGAATCGCCAACCAGATCTGGAGCTTCCTGTTTGTCGATCATTCAAGAGGAGAAGATGATAGAGGATGAGCCGATGAGGGAGATGATGATGGGGGATGAGAAAGAAAGGGAGACATCATTTACATACGGATTATTTTTTCGGATACGGAATTTTTCGGATATCGGATATTTTCTGCTTTTTCGGAAACAGATTTGGATCGGATGCAGATATTTTTTTGGATAATTGACAGGTTTACCCACACAACCATTCACAACCTCCCGAAGTTGCTCAAATTGGTTATATATACCACATTTATATATAGGGAAAAATCCAAATACCCCCCTAACTATTTGAAATCCATATAACCCCTTGACTTTTTTTAAAATTCATGTAACTCTCAGAAAACATCTATGTATATTCAAATAACATTCTAAGTTAAACTTCCATTGACAGATAAGGAATATTGTGTGAATATTCTGTTTGGTTAATCATGACTGAAAATACAATATATCAAAAACCTCTTATAATTTGTTAAAAATACGAAAAACATTATGTAAATGATGATTTTATTCATCTGCATATATTATAAAATCATATCCGGATGGGTAAAATCATTATTAACATATAATTTTTCATATTTTTAACACATTGTAGGGGTTTTGGTATATTATATTTTCAATCAGGGTTAAACAGATAGAATATTCATAAAATAATCTTAATCTGTCAATGAAATTTTAATTCAGAGCGCTATTTGAATTTATATAGATGTTTTTAAAAATTAGATGGACTTCAGAAAAAATCAGAGGGTTATATGGATTTCAAACAGTTTACACGGGGTTATATAGATATTTCCCAAATATCTTTACATACACTCGAGTCACCCAATCAATTTTTTCACTTTTTCCTTAACCTAGTAGATACTTAGATTAGAAAATTTTAAAAAGATAAATGTTCAGTTTATTTGAATATGTATATATTTCATTTTGGTATGTATTTTTCCCAAATATCTTTACATACACTTTACCATTTGACTAAGCCTAATATTTTTTTGCAACATTGATTATGATTATTATCATTATTATTATAATAGTTCAACTAACAATATCCATGTCCCCAGCTTAGTCCATCTCCAATGGACATGTTAACCCACTGGTTAGTGTCATATTTTTATAAAAGATGTAAAAATGGTGCTCCAATGGAAGTGTTAAGGGTATGTTAAATGTGGTCCACTTGTCATATGTTAGTTTTCATGTTAATTTTAGCTAGTGCTTTAACCAACCAAATGTGGGTCCCACCATTCAAAATATTCAAAAAAATATTATTTTGAGTGGGTGGAGAAATGGACCCACTATTGTTTTAACTAGTTATTTAGCTAGTCCATTGGAGCAACAACCACCAACTAAATGAGAATGTAGTAAATGATGGTCTAGTTGATGGATAAAATGCTGATATGTCACTTTAACATTTAGTTAGTTAACATGTCCATTGAATATGCTCTTAGACTAGTAGTGTAAGGACATCCGTGTCCTTTAACACAGCTTGGTTTGATTGTCGCGGCTGGCCAGAATGGAAACTGCAGCCTTTGGCTGAGTTGTGTTGTGTTCTTTTTGGGGTTTCGGTCCTATGTTGTTGTTATGGGTTCTGTAGGGCTTTGACCCACTATTATTCTAAAGTATGTAAGGGGAATAGTGTCTCGAAAAAAGAAAAAAAAAACTAACAATATCCCATTATAAGGTGTGAGGGGCCTTCAAATGGATGGATGTGATTGATTAGGAACAACGTCCATTCATCCGAGGGGGGACACTAAAACCTGTTTGATTCGAGAATTAAATTATTATGATAATTATAACTATTATAGTATAAATAAGGATGAAATGATTTTGTGTTTAGTTGTATTTTGAATTATTTTTATTAAAAAACATAATAATAAAATTTTCATTGTTTAAATAAAATGTGAATGAAGTGTGGATAAAGATTTATAAAAGCTAAAAATTGATGATAGTTGATTTGACAATTGATTTATAAAGGTGATAATAGGTAATTTAATAGTGGACCTACAACCTGAATAACTTAATTCTAATGGTAGATGAATCATATACTACTTTTACTAGTAATTTTGATGTACAGATTCTTATTTATTTTAGTCATCAAAACATCCATAATAAAATTATTCAACTAATTTCAATTTATTCGGGGTTTATTATCGAACTAAACATGGGCTAAGAGGCCACCAGAAGCCCTCGCGATAGACGGTTAGGATTCTCAACATCTCAGCGCGGGAAGATCACAGGGCATCACAAAATCTCCCGAGTCTCACTCAAACGACAACCTCATGATTTCGATCGAACGGTCAAAAGATGGTCAGCTGCGCTTTCACTCTCAACGTTTTGTTTTTGCCTTGTTTAACTACAGAAACCCGAATCTTTAGAGAGAGAGAGAGAGAGAGAGAGAGAGATGGAGAGACGGGCATGGAAGCTCCATCTCTCACTAGTCCTGGTCGTCGCCAACGTTTCACGGACGATCTCCTTCAATCTTCCCTCGCATGGTAAGCGAAAGAACCTTTTGACCTGTTCTTCAAACATGTTATGTGAAATTCGGATCCGACATTGTGTTATTGAGGTCATGATCGCGACCCACTTCGTAATTTGGGGTCTTGATTGTGTTGGTCGCTCAAAGATCTGATCTTGGTAGGGTTTCTTTTGATGTTTGGGTTTGTTTTGGATTTGTGGTTAATGCATTTTAGGGCTGTTTATGTTCAATGAGGGTTATTATGAGAATTCATTTAGATTTGGTCGCGGCATGGAAACCCGATTAAAGTAAAGCTCATAAAATGAACTTTTATATTTCACATGTTTTTACATAGAAATTATTTAACTTTGATTTTAGGATAATTGGTTTACAAAGACCGTTTGGAACAGATTATATAAAAATCAATTATGCAAAAGCACAATCTATCTATCAACTGATTACCAACAGTGCCCCAGTATTCCTGTTTGGTTGCGCATAATAAACCTGAATAAGAATTTAGCTTAAAATTGTACAAATGTTGGATATTATTCCACGGGGAACTTCCTCAACGCTGAGAGACATCCTTTCAACAATCTTCAATGTAATCACTTTCGGGAAAGTTTTGTATACCTACCTTTCTTGGTCATCGAACATTTCTTTATATTACCAGCTCCTCAAGCTTTATTAGAGATGCTATCCTTTATGGTTTATATACAAACAAAATACCTACATGTGTTCCACCTTGAATAAAACAAATACCAACCACACAAAGAAAAGTGGAATAACTTAATACTAGTTCAAATAGCAATTCCATTCCTCCTCATTCTAAAAAGGGGCAGGTTTTAGCTCAAATGACGACATAATTGGGATTGGCAAAATCTAGACATTGTAACTCAACACTTGTTACTAAATTCCAATTGAATATTGTGCTCATTCGACTACCTGCTTATATAGAGATGTTGTAAGCGGCAGCTGGCGAATGCAAAATATGCAGAGCATTTATTTTTTTATGTATTAATGTGCTGAAATACAAATTACATGTATTGGTTTGGGGTCAACGTGCATCAAACGTCTTATGTAATTGGGACAAAAGCATAGTAGAATGTAGAAGAGAGCCCTGAGTCTTTTGTGTATATTTTTATATCTTGCTCTTGTATTTCTCTGGAAGGCATATTTAACATTGACCAGAAATTTGGTTTTTGGTTCCTTTGAATTAAAGGATGCTATTGGACGGAATCTTGCTTAAGCAAATGGATTGGTGGATGTGGGGTGGGTCATGTGATCATCGATCAGTCAAATGACTGCCGAGGTCTTTGTCCAGAGTCTAAATATCCGCCTTGCCTTCCTTTATCCACTCATTTCCATTGCTGCAAACCAGGTAATTTGAAATTTTCATACCATACCAAAAGAGATATGTTTGAATTATTTATGTAACACTAAATTTTTATCTAATCTCTTCCATCTATTTAGATGATACCCTTGTTTTATTTTTGACCTGCAGAATTTCCAAAGATAACAGATAGGTGCGATAAATGCAAATACAAAATAGATTATGGTGACAAGGACGTATGCTGCACAGATTGTTCAAAACCCATTCTCGTGGATAAGAATAGCAAATTTGGTTACTGTGCAACTGGTGCAGAGCTTGCCATGCAGTTGAAACCACAGGGTAATCCTTGTGCTCCTGATATTTTTTATTTTTTTGTAGTGCTAGAATAACAGTAAGAAAAATAGTAAGAATGACTAATAATATCAGTGAAAACAAAAATAATAAAAGTAAGAATAACAGTAAGAATAACAGTGATAGTAGCATTGATAATTATTTTTACTGTTATTCTTGGACGGGTGATGTTTTGGTTATCATCAAGAACTTGAAAGTAAACTGAAATTTTAATAAATAATTGTGATGATTCTGAATGAGCATTCTTATATTTCTTACTGTTTCATGCAGAAGTTTTTAAATGGATTGCTGGACCATGGATGAAGTGTTCATCGCCTTGTGATGGAGGAGTTCGATACAGAGATGTTGGTTGTTTTGGAAGTATTGAGGACACATCTATTGAGCATTATCCTGTTGACGATAGCCGGTGCTCTCCTCATGACATGGTGAGTAGAATCCAGTTAATATCTAATTGATCATTATTAAATCTGTATGATGATTTTCATTATACAATCCGGAGAGTAATGTGAATTAAATCTTTTAATTGTTGAGGAACATTGGTGAAAACTGAAAAGAGAGAAAAAAAAGTCATCAGTATTTCACCGACTCAGGTCATTGCAGAAAGTGATAGCTGTGGGCAAAAAATGTGGCTGTGCAAAGTTAAGAATATGTTTCCTTTTTATGTTCTGCAGGACTTTTAATCCTATAAATGACCAAGTTTAGTCTGTCATCTTAAGTTGCACTCAACTAATGAACTACTGGTAGAACATTTGTGGTAAAATAGGCCTACAAATTGAAGTGGAGAAGGAAAAACTTGCACTCGAACGAGAGAAGATTTACATGGTTTAGCAAAATATTTCCTATGTTCCATTGACTCTTTCTTGCAAAAAACTTAGGGCAGCCTATCAAGGTATGAGAAAGCTTAATTCATAGAAGAGTGTACATAGCCCGTATATAGTACCACAATCCACCCACATATAACACAAAAATTACAAAATTGTCATTACATGTGAAAATACATGTGCACAAAAAAGGCCATTGTTTACCTTTTAAGTGGTGCTACCCCCTTTACCCTTAGCGAGCTAATTGCATAGCTTGACCCGCATTCTCATTCGTAGTGGCAAACAATATTTTAATCATGGATCAACTCCTCTGCCATAATTCTTCCTTGATATCCAAAAACCAGAATGCATGACATAACCCAAACACATTAATTTATCTTGGCCACTGTGTGAATTGTTGAAGAATGGTGCTTCCAAGGATTTGATCCCTTGAGCTCTTTCAAAGAGAGGGAGATGCTTGCCAACTTAACCAAAGCTCGGTTTGTGCCATGTGTGAATTGTTATCTGCTCTTGCATATCTAGTTATTTGTTTTCTCAAACAAAAGCACTGTCCAGCCTTCCAGACAGGAGCCTTGTAATCTATGGAGCTGCAGTGATCTTGGCAACAATGAAGTAGAAACAGAGAAAAGAAGCGGGAAGTCTGTGTGGCTGATAACATTGCTTCTGCTTCTTGGACTTGTGGCCATTGGAGGTCTTGGTTTTGCAGGATACACTTTTTACCAAAGGTATATAAGGCAATTTTGTTCACCAAATCTGACCTCTCATCTCTCTCTCTTCTCTCTCATTCTCTTTCTGGATATTTAACATTCCAATTTGTTGTTGTTGACAGGAGAACATCGTCAAACCACGGCTTTGTATATATCATGTTAGAAGGATATTCATGAGAGAGATTCTTTGCTTCCCCCCACCCCAATTTGGGGGAATATCGCTTCATTGCAATCATATATGTGTTTTACTTGATAAGTCAGAGTACAGATTGTAAAATTTAGTTCGTTATTGGCGTATTGTGTCAATGGATCAATGGTGTGTCACTGTTGTAAATTGCAATTGAAATCAAGCTTGCAAGTGTCGCATTGATAAACTGGATGTAAATTGTTGTGAATAAATATCATCGCCGGGCATTCTGTGTCCTAGACTTGTTCATTAATAAATGAAGTACTTTTTTTATATAATTAAGGTGAATACAGCTTTGTATAGGTTTCATAGCATTTCAACATTTTCAGTGAGTTGACAGGCAGAATATGGTTTTTGGTAACAAAAATAATGCTGATTGCAGCGAGTACTTTGATATATTAGATGCATAGCTAAGAATATGATTGCATCATATGATATCTGTTGCAGAGAAGAGAAGATGATTATAAATATCATCCTCATAACCACCTGTGTCAATGTACATTTTACTGATGCAGAGAGGATTCCATAAGAAAGCATTACTTACCAAATCTATGAAAATGTGTTGAAGAAAATAGGAATTGAGGATTGGTATGACTACACTTTTAGACAGTGGATTGTGTGATGGTGATTGCTCTCGTTAAACATGCAAGGCGAACTTAGGATGCTAGGTTAACAATAACAGATGATCGAGTCATTGCATCAATGTTGACACCTTATTTGAGATCGATCCATCAAATGTTGGCAAATGTAAATACTTCAACATTACAAGATTGATATAGTTTGCATGATGATGTACATGTACATCATGATACTTGTACCTGACTAGAATTCAAAGACCATCTTACCAAAAAAAAAAAAAAAAACGCAAAATATTGTACTTTTCCTATTAACTATCGATCTATAGAACATTATGCAACACAAACATTTCCAAGTTCATCATCTCAAACCCCCTTGTAAATATTTTTTAACATGTAAATTCAAAAATTCAAACTGTGATCACACAAACACGTGCAAAAAATTGGATATTTTTACATTTGCAAACATGTACATATATAATAACCACAAAAGCATACAAACGAATGTGTATGAACTGTTTGCATTTATATAAAGCATGGTTTTCAAAATCCATCTTTTGCCTTTCCTATCACTTCTTTTTTCCTATCAGACAGACACATCCATACAACAAGAGAATGAGCTAAAGAAGAATGCACATTAAAAAGGTTACTAATGCTCACATAAAAACAATATTAGCATTAAATGGTTTTTATCGCATTAACAGGAGGGCGTCACGGGTTCGTCCCAGAAGATTCAATGCTGTGGCTGCAATGTGATGACCAGTTAAGCCAGCTAGAGTGAGTTGTTCCTTTGGAGAGGCCTGTTCTATATAATTATCCGGCAACGTTATTGGACGCCACTGGACAAAAAAAAAATTTAGATTAGCATGTAATGAAACAGCTTCTGGATAATAAGGAGCACTTCATTTCACCAGAGAGAATATAATTCCATGCATTATACAGAGATTAAAAACGAGGAACGGGGAGTTTGTAGTAATGGAGATAATTACAACTCCACATGTTGACATTGACATGGTTCAAATTCTTGTTTATAAAATGAGATAGTATATTCTAATGTCACAATTAAACTGACAAGATTTTGTTAAGATGTACTCATATTAGGCATGCTCTTGGACCTACTTGTAGCTGAATCCACATGTAACAAAGGCAGTTAAGATTTTTTTGGCTATTGTAATACCCATGAATTTCACCCAGTTGTATCTTTGGAAACTTAATAAGCTAGTCTTGTTATATGAAGTACTTTTGCCTTTAGCTGGTATTGGTATAATTGTACATCCTATTAAATACTAATTTTACCCCAAGATGAAATGTATGGTGATATAGAAAGAGAGGAACGATGATTGAGGTGCCTTTTTATTATTAGTTTATGTATGAAAATTTACTTTATCTATACTATGGGTGAAAATAGGTATAATCCTAGCCCACGGTTTGAAAATAAAAAATGATATTTTAACAACAGAGATATCCCTTACCAAATTGCATTAGAATACCATTTCACATTTACATCATCATTATAGCACGCAATATACACCGCCAACGGGGGCCTAAGAGTATCAGCCTAGCTAAGAACAGTTCAAGCAAATATTGGGTGGTATCTTTTTAAAAATGGACAACGAATGCCATCCTTTATGAGATCTTAGCCTTAACCCTTTTAACTGGCAGTAAATAGACAAGATGAATAACTTTTCATATATAAGAAGTAATATACCTTAGTTCTTTCATCAAGCAGCCCGTCGAGAGAAATGAAATGTGCAACATGTGCTCCAAACCCTCCAATGGATCCCTCTTCCACTGTAATCAGAAACTCATGGTCTTTACACAACTGCCTGACAAGTGTGATGTCGAGTGGCTTGCAAAACCTTGCATCAGCAACGGTTACATGGATGCCAAGATCCGCGAGAAGAGCCCGGGCGTTCATGCAGTTCTGAACCATTGATCCATAACCAAGCAAAGCCACATCCTTGCCTCCAGCCAAAACCTTACCTTTCCCAATCTGACAACACATATGCAAGTGGTACTTAATGAGCAAGTAAACAAACTTGAGAGAAAATTGTTACATGCTTAAAAAAAAATTTAGATATGGAGCTATTAGTGAACTTATATTAGGATTACCATAACTTCTTGAATTTATAAGTAGAAGATTGTTGTGTTTTATCAGATGTTGGGTGTGTGAAAATAAAAGAAGATAGAGAAATTATCTAACGCAGTTTGGGAAAACTTGTTTCGATGAGTGATACTTGAATATCTCATTATTATACAGAAGAATTTCAACCATAGGTTATATGGTATGAGTACATAGCTGAAGGAAGGGTACAAACTGCAGAATATTTCCAATGCAATGAGTGGGTTGATTCAAGTATAGGTGGTAAAGTAAAGCAGTTTTTCCTAGAAATAATTTAATAAGTTTTTGGTAATTCCATGCAAGGCAGCAATACACTTCAGTTTCCAATAGTATAAGTCAACTAAAAAAGATGGGTATCAAAGATTACCTCAAGGGGTGACCTGTCATACAAAGGTCTGTTAATACTAGCAATGGCTCCTCTAGGATATCGAAAACAAACAGGCCCTCATCCATGCGAGCAGCAGTAACCACCATACGGACAAGCTCTTCCTCATCTGAGGGTGCCATGACAATCATATTTGGCAAGCTTGACATGAAAGTGATGTCGAATGCCCCACAATTTACCGGACCATCAGATCCAACCAGTCCCGCCCCACTGATCACAAATCGGACCGGTATACGTTGTCGATCAACATCATGGACAATCTAAGAAAAGCCAGAAAAACCACACCCATTCAAATAATTGAGACTTTATCTTTCTGCTTGTACTTCAAGACTGATGCAAGTGTTGTAGGCTTGTATCATTTCAGATAAGCATAAATCTTTCATCAACCTAAACATTCAACAATCCAAGGACCTCCCGAACCAGAGGCTCACAGAGTATAGTGTGTGTTTCTTTACACTGACAAGTTGTAGATTTTAGTGTTTAGCTTAAAATAAGATGTTGTGACATGTTTGTCTAAACTTATAGGAGATTATTTAAGCTAAAAAGAACTTAAAAAAGACACAATTTGGAAATTGAACAAGAGTGTTTTTTCAGATTATAGCTTATGCGAAACTTTACAAAATTTTCATTCGGGACGCAAAAGCTTCAATTTACATCAAGAATAATGATTGTGTCTCTTTATGTACAAACACATGATCAGTCTCATTAGTCACTAGAGCATCCCTACAACTTAAAAGTGTATTTTTGACAATTACGGGTCAAATTAAGCCCCAAAAAAATGGGTTGGCGACTACTTTCACCCATGAGAGGGAGAGAGGAAGTGTGTGCGCGAACCTGATCATATGCTCTTTGAAGAAATGTGGATGGGATTATGCAGAAAGGCTTCAAGCCACCACAAGCCAAGCCAGCAGAAAATGTGACCGCGTGCTGCTCAGCCAACCCAACATCAAAGAACTTTTCTGGAAACTTTGATTGAAATGGTTGAAGTGAGACATCAATCCCCAATCCTGCATGGACAGCCACAATATCTTTCTCCCTCTCTGCTTCAGCAACTAAAGCCTCAGCAAAGTAGTCACTGTATGTCCCTGAGATATTATAACTAAAACCAGGGGCAGCCTTCGAAGAATGAGAAGTTCTAGTCCCGCTTTTCTCTGATAATCAACAGAGATATACGAGAATACGCAGACAGATCAATAAAGGTGGCATGACAAAAGAGCAGTCTAATGCTGAAGATCCAATGGAGAACCATGAATTGATATGTTTTTTCTCTCAAAAGATGGATTTTCATGGAAAAATTAAGAGGACATTTTTTTTAAAATGCATGTAATTTGTTGATAAATGTACTATCCTATCAAAACAGTGGAAAAAATCATCTTATGACAAAAATTTGCACCTACTCCACTCACCTTTATCATTAGCCTCCATATCCAAACTTTCTTCGGTAATGACATGGACTAATACGGGCCCTGTTGAATCCAGTGTTGCCACTTGATGGAGGACACAGATCAAATCATCTAAGTTGTGTCCATCTACAGGTCCAATGTAGTATAACCCAAGCTCTTCAAAAAGAGTTGATCCCAATGGACCGATCATACCACGTGCATATTCATCAACTTTCGCAGCCAATTCATGCATCCCCTTCCCGATTCTCTTAGTAACACCCTGACAAAATAACCCCCAGACATGAAGAAACAATCTTTGTCCAACAGTCATTCAGGATTTAAAAAGAAACAGATCATGGAATAGCATAGGTCTAATGGGCAAGTTGTAAATCAAAATGTCATAATTTTCTCTTTTTAATGTTCATCTGGCTGACAAGAAATCCGACTGATATAGATAGATTTAGAGTATTCATGATAACAAATGAAAAAGTTTCTCGTAAAAATCCTTGTATGCGAAGAAACAGTTAAAAATCAATCTGTGTTGAAGGAAAAACAATACCTTAGCAGCTTCTCTTAACTTCCTGAAGGATTTGCTGGACTGGAGCTTGCTTAGAGTGCTCGACAGAGCATTAATTGCCATTTGTCCCTCCTCTGACTTTGGATTTAGAGAATGCCTACTATCATTTAAAATTACTACCATGTTAGAATCCAAATACCCAGCATTGCTCATTGCCTCATAGGCTTGACCAGCCATGGTCGTCCAGTTAGATATTACTGTCACTACTCGCTCCTTCTTTCCTTTAAGATCTTGAGCCACAGCCATGCCTGAATAAGATTACAACAGCCAATTAGTTATAATTATAAGAATTTAAAAGATAATCAGATGCCACTCAATAGACTCTAAAAAATATTTGCAGAAAAACAGAATTTTGTCATTCAAAGCATTCATGCGAAATGCTTTTTGTTTTTCCACGGTTAAATTTGGCTGTGTTAGCATTAAGAAGCAGTGTGATCTGAGATCGTATCAAATTACACAACATCCAATTGTTCTTAGAAAGGATTCTTTGAAAAAACAAACAAAAGATATTTTCCAGCAGAGTAAGAAGTGTTACCGCATGCCTCCTCTCTCAATAAATTTTTTACTCACAAATTTTTTTTAAAAAAAACAGTATACCAAGACAATACCAAGTCCGGCAGAAATACTGTTGCATCCATGCGCTGCACCAAATGCATCATACTCGCTCTCTGAACGAGACGTAAAACCTGAGATACCATCTTTCTGTCTCAATGTATGCATCCAAGATCGCCTTCCAGTGAGAATCTTATGTGCGTATGTCTGTCCAATTATGATGGCAATATTAGCTTTTTTCCCATTATTACACATGACAAAATAACTCTAGCATAGAGTCAAAAGGATGAATTTTGGGGTACAAAGTGAAATTCTATCGGCCTCAAGAATTACATGAAATTATAATAAAAGAAACATTTAGATCCTAGAGAAGATGTATATCAACCATAGTACCTCAGATAAGGAAGAGAAAAAAGCCATACAGTTACCTGTTCACCGACATCCCACAATATTTTGTCCATTGGGGCGTGGAAAACATGGTGTATTGCAATGGCCAGCTCAACAACTGGAAGACTTGCTTTAAAGGATCTTCGTGTTTTTGACATGATAAAGGTCATCTCTGAGCGAATTTCGTCAGCCAATTGTTTCAGTTCCTGCATTTAAACCATATTGATTGATTACTTGGTTAAGACAATTTTCAAGTATTGAAAGCTTAGAATTCTACATCGATTCTAAGATAATGATAATGGAGACCTTTGGAGTCATATTCTTCAAATGGATAGGTGTTTCAACCATGTCCAGCATGGGTGTTGGAGGTTTTTCATAGAAAAATTCTCCAACATCAGGAAGCGGCATTGCTCGAGCACAGTATCCCTGCACCAAGACAAATCATCTCATTTATTTCCATTTTCCATCCATTTCTTCTTCTTCGAAAGGCATAAAAGAAAAGGCTTCCTGATTTGTAGAAAGTATTATCTTCTTTTGACAGATGACAATGTGGACTCATCAACAATCCTAGTATGTGAAGTAACAGAAACATGAGTTTCTACAACTCCGATAGATTATAGGACATACATGAGTTTCTACAACTCCGATAAAATATAGGACCTTGACACTCGATAAACATTCCAACTTGTAAAATGTCATAGTTTCCACTTCAATGGATGGTTGTATTAAATAGAAGAGAATTAGAAACTAAACCTGCACATGACATTGCAAGGATTTTTGGAAGAAATTCAAGTGACCCTCACAGAGAAGCTTATTGAAATTTGGTAGTGACACTCAAGGATAATTTCTCACGGTAGTAGTTAATAGTTAAGGATTAAAGAATGAAAAACAGCAACTGTAAACTAACACAATCATTTCTAAAAAAATCATAAAATCATATTAGAAGAAGTTTTGACACTCACTATTATACAGAATCAAACCAATTTAAGGTCACAAGTTTCCAATGTACCTTTAGTGAAGAGGTTGATGCAGGACCTGAGAACATGTTCAATTCTTGAATTTTTTGCTTAAGGTGGCGTCGAGCATTTAAAACTTCAAATTTTGGATGCAGGAATTTAAGCTCACCATTCAAAGGAGATTTAATTCCAGGTCGGTGCTGAATGTAAGCAGCTTCCATTTTTCGGAACCACTAATATTCACCACTCAATTGCAAAGAAAACCACTATTGAAATCATCTGTTAAAATAGAAGTGTAGAACAAACACAAAAATTAGAATTATAACTATCACCAAGTCTCAAAACATCATTTTAGTGATCGATGAGTACTAAGCACACAAAAAATTACAGCAAAACACCCCCAAAACTTGGAACACAATTGAACTAAAACCAACCTAAAAAATTGCAGTACTAAACCACCGCCGCCGATCAAGAAGGGATAGAAGTGAAGCAATAGTAGCATTATTTGGCAAAGAAAGGCGATTTAATTTTCGTCTCAATTTAATTTTCAGTGAGTACCAACAACCAATTAAAACATTTAAAACTGAAGAGACCAAGAACAGCCCACTAAATCCTATCCACTGATCCATCCAAAACTCAATTAATTTTCTTTGGATGAAAAGACCACATTGTATAAAAACCAAAATAAACCCACTAAACACTAGCCACAAAGAAGCCCCAACCATGGCTTCCCAACCAAAGCATCCACAAATACTGATGAAACCCAACTAAAATTTACAATCAGTGGCAACAGTTCTCCGTAATTTAGCATACAAACACCACCAATTGGAGCTCAAACTTGACATGGAACGATATAGAACTCGAAAAACAACAACCAATCATAAAAAAACAATCAAATCAAAAGAAACCCAAACTCAAAAAGAACAATCAAATCATAAAAAGACCACAAATTGAGCTGATGCGGCACATAATCGCAATATAAATTACTTTAAAAACTTCAAAAAAATTGAAATTTTTTGCATACCCAATGAGATTTGTGGCTCCGGAACAAATGATGTACCTAAAAATTCGATCTTGCGCGCACGAATATCGATGCGATTTTTTTTTTTTTTGAATATCGATGCGAGTTGGTTGATAAGAAGGTCCGGAACGAAATATAAAACCGAAACCAGGGCGAATGTTGTTCAGGCGGCTTTTGTAGTTAGTGGTGGCTTTTCAGGTGAGTCCACGGATCCGACGGTCGGAATTTCGTATTGGTTCTTGGATCAGACAAAGCCGGGCAGATTGAGATTTACACGTGTACGCTTCTCGTTGGATTGATTGATGGGATTACATTATCAGATTTTTGCCGTGTCATCAAAGAGTGAGAAACACGTGGAATGGTGGGACCCATAGAATACTATCACCATGGTTCAATGAACAGTGAGTGGATGGGATGTTGTTTTGTATTGTTGTCCGTGTTTCACATGCAGTTAGGGGTCGGCAACGGGCCGGGCCGGGCCTGGGTTCGGGCCCACGGGCTAAAATTCAAAACATTTTATTTTTTTATTTTACATTGTTTATTTGTATATAATGTTAAAATAATACAAAATTTAAAGTATAATATTGAAAAAAATATTTATATCTATTGAATTTTTAAAATAAAAATATTAAATGAATTAATTACTTACAAAAATGAATAACTACATGTACCTAACTAGATTGACATCTACATAAATGTTAATAATTTGTATAACTCAACCACAATTCAAATAAAAATTACATGTTACTAGTTTATTGAATTACTCTCTATGGGCCTATGGGCTAACTTGAACGGACCGGGCCCGGGCCCCAGAACCAAGCCCAATCCCGGCCCGCCCTGAAAACGGGCCGGGCTTTCGGGCCTGTTGAAGACCCTTACATGCAGTACATTTAAATAAACACACGAAATCCGAATACATTTAAGATTGTGTTAGATTTTTTTGAAAAAATCTATGTCACCCCTACAAACACACGAAAATTCAAATAATCCTAAGTCTTTTTTTTTTCAAAATCCAAATAGCTCCCGAGAAATATATAAAAAATTTAAATCAAATCTAAGATGTGAAGTTACCAATATATCGTCCTCAAATTTAACACTACGAGAAACCCTATACTCAGGGGCGGATCCAGGACATTTTTTCTGGATGGGCTGAATTAATCTTTTCATATAAAAAAATTCTTGATAAAAATATCAAAAAAAAAATTTTGGTAGTCATATGATGCGCTTGAAATAAAATAAGTTCATTAAAAGATTAAGTAAAACAAAACAAGTTCATTAATACAAAAGTTCAAATGTTATATAAAAAAAACTTCTCTCCCTTATTTTCTTCGTTTTCTTTTAGTGTAATACAATCCTCTACTTAAAATCCATCTAAAATTATAACCTACATAAAAAAGATATTAAAAAAAATCAAATCAAATGTTATATATATATATATATATATATATATATATATATATATATATATATATATAAATCACAAATATAAACTCAGTTTTAAAAATTTTAATTTAGTTTTCTTATTAGACACCAAGATAATCAAGAATAATTACGCATTTATTTGGAATAAAATAAATGTCAATAAAACATAAAAGTGAACAACAAAGACAAACCTTAACAAAAAAATTCTAATAAATCTAATAAATTTAAATTTAATGAAATATTGAACCGGAGAAACTCCAATTCTCCAAACGACCAACATAAGCGATGATGATTTATTCAATTATCCAAACATTGTCAAAATACGAAATATCTAAATGCATCTACAAAACATAGAATAAATCAAAAGAATTAAAGAATTTACAAATAAAATCAAATTTATTACATACTGTTTGGTGTTTGGTGAAGGGGGTACTTTATTCATTGACGGCTGCAAAATATGTTTTAAAAAAAATGCTCAATTAAGATAAATTAAAGTTTATATAGCAAGTCGTTTTAGGATTTTTTTTAAAAAACTAGGTTGGATCAATGATTTGGGGGTTTTTGAACAAAATATGGGTTGGGGTTTATTGGGGGTTTTCTAATAAAACTGGGCTAGATTGCTATTTGGGATTTTTTTTTCTCAAAATCTGAGCCGGGCTATAGTCTGGCCTAGCCAACCCATGGGTCCGCCCCTGCCTATACTGTAATGCACGAACCAGCTCACGCAACACCTAGTATGTTTATCGTTGTTTGTGATATCTTTCAATTACTCCTTTCTCATCGTTGTTTCATTCAGACAAGGGTTACAAATATCCACCTTTTATAATCAATTACTCATTGCTGTTTTGTGGGAGGGGAGGGGGTTTGCATTTATATATTTTGCATGAGTTAGTTTCACAAAATATTCGAGGAATATGCCAATTCTATTAGTGGTTATTAACTAGGAGGGTGATTTGGATTTTTCTTATGTTTGTGAGGAGTTATTTGGATTTTGAAAAAAGATAAAGAATTATCTGAATTTTCATATATTTATGAGGGGTTGGTTATATGGATTTTTCCCTAGATTTTTTAGATATATCCGATGAAATCTACGTCCCATTGAATTTTATTTTTATTGAAACGCGTTCACTCATTACAAACAAAAAAAAAGATTTTCTTGCAAATTACCTATTCAATTGTAAACAGTCCCTCTTCTCCTTCATACAGCTTGTCCACCACATAAGAAGTTAAATTTCATCTAAAATCATTATAAAATATATTTAATAATGTATATTCTGAAATAAATACGGTAAGAATACAACATATAATTACATTGTTTTGACCTTTAGTACAAAAATTACACTTAAATATTTTATGTAAAGTGTGGAAACAACAACAACAATTAAAAGATAATTTTTGAAATTATAAGAAAAGGTGATACACTATCCAAAGTAAATAAATATGTGAATCCTCACAATAATAAACTTGCAGTATATTGAATATCAGTGTTTTAAAATGCGACCCCACCCAGTTTTGTTGAACTGGTTGAACCTTCTACTATTCTAAATTCCTTTCTAGTTGGCCTTCAAAACCCAACATTGTAAGAAAATCAATTTAAAATATAAAATCAGTGAACTCACCCATTGAATTGATAGTTACTAACTGGCTACAGATTGATTGAACTGGCTGGTTAGTTAAACCCAAAAGGGAATTTGAATTTTTGATCATGCACTTTAATTCCACCTTTATAGAACCCAAACAGAGAATAGATGTCTCGGTTGAGTATGTTCTTTTATGAAAAATATTTGCATTTTTATTCTTTATGCTTTAAATTGGATGTCACATTTTAACATATTCATAATTCGTAAACTTTTATTCATAGAAAATTATGATTAGTTACCTGTAAAAAGTTAAACTTAATAAAAAGCTAGATTTTAATAAATTCACTCTTAACCCGATCATTATGACACAAAATCAGCCTAAATGCGGTCCAAACATGCTGAACTATTTTATTGCTAGACTTGTGTTTACAAAAGGGTTTTACAAGCATTACACAAAAGACAGGGGCTTTCTAACAAATTCCCAATTTCAAATTTTTGTTCGCGGGTACGACATATTAATGTACTGTACACCCCCTTAAAGACCAGCCTCTCTACTCCCCCCTCCTCCGGCCGCCGAACCCCTCCTGACGCGACGGCATCCCTGACCCGCCTCCATCGCCAACACCAATTCCCCCTCCTCCGCCCTCCACGTGGCACCGCCTCGCCAGCGGAGGCCCGCAGAGGTACGGGTTCCCGGAGAACGCGTTCGCCTCGAAAGTCATCAGATGCCCCGCATATGGCACCGCCCCGGAGAAGTTGTTGTTCGACAAATTCAGGTAACCCAGAGAGCCCAATTGAGAAATCTGTTAGCTGCTCATCAACTCTTCCGGTATCTCCTCAGACATCGCGTTGTGTGAGACGTCGATGCTGATCAATAAAGATAGGATCTTTGTGTACGTGCGCGTCCGGCCTTTCACTTGCATCGACAAGCTCTCCTCGCAGTACCTCCTGCGGTACCTCCCGTAGAAGAGGTCGCGATGCGATGCCCGTGGACACGACATCGCGATGAGCCCATTATGTCTTCTTGGGATTGGACCCGTCAATCGATTCCCTGATAAATCGAGGACTTGCAGCGAAGTCAGGTTACAGAGTCCCTCCGGTATGTCCCGTGAAAAGCTCGGACAGTCGAAGAGGGACTGATCCGCGCATGTTGTTGTAGCTGATGTTGACGTGTTCAGACTAGTTATGTTCGAAATCTATCTGAGAATTGTCCATGCGTAGAAGGCGTTGATGACGAGATCGACGATCGCGAGCGAAGTGAAGTTGATTGAATTTTGAAAAGACAGAGCGATCGATGGGAGCGAACAACCCGATAGTTGGAGCTCGACGAGCAATGGAAGCTTGTTTAAATAACCTACCCAATCAGAGTCGACTCTCGAAAGGTCGACTTCGTTCATCGATAGCGTTTTGAGAGACGAAAGACCGGAGACCCAGCTGAGATCGTCGGCGGACAAGCCTAGAGAAGAGACGTCAAAGAAGCGCAGCCTGGACAGGTTTTCCAGCTGAGGCGGGAGTCTCCCGCCAAACCCAGAATTCGAAAGGTCCAAATACACCTCAGATTATGCAAAGAACAGATGGATTGTGGGATTGGGTCCGCATCAAAAGAGTTGGAACTCAAATCAAGGTGCCTCAGCCCGGTGAGGCGAGGCAACGAAGAGGCAAATTCGCGTATTGAGCGCGATAGGCCTAATCTGTGGAGGTCGATGTGAATTATGAGTCTGGTGCGGTTGTCGCACCGGATGCCTCTCCAGGCGCAGTAGGCGAGGCCATGCCATGAGGCGAGATGGTTCAAGGGGTCGAGGAGGGCTTTTCGGTCGGATTTGAAGGCTTGAAGCAGCCCATATGAGTTTGGGATCTGCAGAGGAAGAATTCTGTGCTGAAGAGGACTGAAAACATGGAGATAATGAGAAGAGTAGAAGACCCAGTTGAGGAATCCATGGTTTGAAGTGGGGGGAAATGGTGTTCTATTTGGATGGCCTGAAAAAACTTTGCTGGATGTTTGATTTATTGCATCAGAGAAGCAGCTCTGTTGAAATTCTTTGGTTGATATTGGTGTCTTTTTATATGCTGAGAAGATTGTCTTTGAATGTAGAGAGTATGTTGATTATATTAATCATGGTGATTATGTTATTAAACAATCTTAGAAAAAGACTTGACGTGTCCTATTGTGGAAAAAATATGAGGAAATCGTTGAACATCTTCTGATCCAAGCATCCAAATAAAAAGAAACAAATTTTTTACACTCACTGTATTATATTTGTTGGTTTTTTTAAATGTTTTTCAAAAATAAAGTTTCAAAATTCTATGTTTAAATATATTAATTTATTTTGACTTAAAACTTGATCCCTCACAGCTTTCAAATAATCACCAATTAGCTAATTATAGGGTTGATATAATATGGACAATGGCTTAATTGGATGGAATTTGATGTGAATATGACTTGGCATATTATGTAATTGGTGGCGTAAGTAATCATTGGATTTTATTAATTGTTAATTAGTATTAACTTTGCAAGGTTCATGTGTGGAGATTTCTATGATATGATGTACCTGATGAATGAACCACATTTATGACAATGAATATTCATATGTTATTTCAAGAATGTACCTAGGGAAAAACCTTTGCATGGAAAATGAGGTCCCCAAATGTCTTTGAACTTGCCACCACATTGATTATGGAACAATGAATCATCATGGAATAATTGTGAGTCAATTATTTCTAATTGAATGGGTGCTTTGAATTTGGAGGTGACTCTTTGACAATCTAGAGACTTATATAAAGGGACCTATGTATGTATTCCATCCATCGAAGTTATAAAGTGTGTATCCACTCAAAAAGAGAGAGTCTCTTGTGAATTTTGAGAGAGCTTACGTCCTATTATTCAGTAGCCCGAGTGCTTTCATATGATAAGTTCTAAACCAGTTTCTATTCCACCTAGCGTGCACTCTGTGTGGTTTGCTGGATCCTGGGGACGGTTTGGTTCGTGACTTCTGCACTGAGAGGAGCCGAATAACATCTTAAGCGTCGCAGCGACTTCGTCTATCTATTTATCTCTCACTCCTTTTGATTCTCTCTGTTATTTCAGTATTTCATTTTGCTGAATTTTTATAATCCCGTAACAATATTATATTATTATACAGTGTGGGTGGAAAAAATAACGACACGTGACAATACGTGTTATGCACGCGTGTATAGTCAGTCGAATGTTACAACCGGACGAACAAAGGTCACGTATTAGTATAAAGGGGTCAAAGATGCTCTTACCCTGGCATAATAAAAAGATAGGAAATATTCTTATCCATTTTTTTAGTCGTTCAAGAGAACAATCTAGTTTTTTTTAACAAGATTTCGAACTTGGGTGTCAAAAATTCTTTGGCAATTATCACACGTGTGTATTAGCTCAGAGGACTCTCTGATGACTTATTCATCTTTTTCAGGATTACATAGAATAATCCAGATGAGACATGTAAGTCTTTATAAAAAAAATTTAATATAAGATAATCACCATGGCTTGAATTTTTATTTATTTTTACACAGTCCATGGTCTATCTACACCCCAAAAGACAATATAATCTTCTTACCATATAAAATACACAAGATCAACCAAACAAAATATAATAGAGCTCCTCGTTATCCGAGAAAAACATATGAAGTTTCAAGCTATTCAAAAAGGGGATTGGATCACCTATGGTTCACTACAGAGTTCTTCCCTGTGGCAACCTATGGTGATCCGTCACATATGAGGGAGTCATCGGTGCATCATAAAAAAAAAAAATTTAAACTTTTACCGGTAAGAGTTCATTAAAATATATTTTTTTTAAGGTGCATTCAATAACTCTCTTGCTACTAAGTGACAGATCACTAATGGTTGCTACAGGGAAGAACCTTATAGCAAATCACAGGTGATCTGTACTTTGAAAAAGGCAACCTACTCCAAGCCATGGATTCTTCGTATGTGTTATAGGCTTGTAGCATTTGTCTTAATATTGTTTAATAAAATCATCACCATCATTTAAATTTTTTTCCCTCAATCAATTGACTCTATGCACCCAAAGACAATCTGGTACTAAATCAGTCCATTAACCTTGTGGTGCACTTAATAATAAATTAACACAAAATAAAAAATCTCATTCAAAACGCGTTCCAAACGCTAAACTCCATCTCACATGTTATATCAACTCCTTTTAAATGGCTTGAAACTTCCTATGTTTTTCTTGGATCAAAATGAGCTCTTTTAAATTTTTGTTTGTTTGATCTAAGGCTCCGTTTGGTTGCACGATTATGTTAGATTCCGCTTTTGAAAAGCTAAAATCCAAAAATCGTGCAGCCAAACGGATCGGATTCCTGCGGAATCAAAAGCTGGATTCCTTTTAATTTTTCTCTCGAAATCCATGTTTTTAAAATCTAAAAAACAACGATTTTTTGTCGGAATCGATTTTTTGAATTGAAAAGCAACTTTTTCTACCTAACATTAAACTCTTTCCAAATATTGGTTCCTGAATTTAAAAAAAACCTCCCAAAAAAGTTAAAGTATAAAATTATCTTAAAAAACAACTTTATTTCAAAATCTACTTTTCAATCTGTATTTTCAAACGGAAGTGTATTTTTTTATATGGTGTGAAGATTTATCTTTTGGGTGTAGAGACCAAGACTAAAGAGTCAATGGATAGCGTAAAAAACAATTCAAATGATGGTGATTATCTTATATCAAATAATTTTATTTAAATAAAGACCTACGTGTCTCATCTGGATTAATTCGTGTATTTTTGAAGAAGATGACTAAAGTCGTCGGAGATTGTTTAATAACACAATCACCATTATTAACATAATAAACATACTCTCTACACCCAAAGACAATCTTCTCAACATATAAAAAAACACCAATGTCAACCAAAGAAATTCAACAGAGATTCTTCTGATGCAAGAAACCAAACACACAGCAAAGTTTTTTAAAGCCATCCCAATACAACACCATTGCCCACTTCAAACCATGGATTCCTCAACTGGGTCATCAACTCTTCTCATTCTCTCCCTATTTTCAGTCCTCTTCAGCACAGAATTCCTCCTCTGCGCATCCCAAACTTATCTGGGCTGCTTCGAATCCGATCGAAAAGCCCTCCTCGACTTCAAAACCACCCTCCTCGACCCCTCAAACCATCTCGCCTCGTGGCGTGGCCTCGCCTGCTGCGCCTGGAGAGGCATCCGGTGTGACAACCGCACCGGACTCGTAATTCACATCGACCTCCGCGGATTAGGCCTATCGAGCTCGACGCGTGAATTCGCCTCTTCATTACCTCGCCTCACCGGGCTGAGACGCCTTGATTTGAGTTCCAACTCTTTTGAGGCGGACACAATCCCCCAATCCATCTGTTCTTCACAGAATCTGAGGTACTTGAACCTTTCCAATTCTGGGTTTGGCGGGAGACTCCCACCTCAGCTGGGAAACCTGTCGAGGCTCCGCTTCTTCGATGTCTCTTCCCCGGGCTTGTCCGCCGACGATCTCAGCTGGGTCTCCGATCTTTCGTCCCTCAAAACACTATCGATGAACGGAGTCGACCTTTCGAGAGTCGACTCCGATTGGGTTCGTCTTTTAAATAAGCTTTCGTCGCTTGTCGAGCTCCAACTATCGGGTTGTTCGCTCCCATCGATCGCTCCATTTCTTCACAATTCAATCAACTTCACTTCGCTTGTGAACATCGATCTCAGCTTCAATGCCTTCTCCGCATCGACGATCCTCGGCTGGATTTCAAACATAACTAGTCTCGAACACATCGACATCAGCAACAACAACATGCGCGGATCAGTCCCTCTTCAATTGTCCGAGCTTCCTCATCTCAAGTACTTGAGTCTGGCTGGGAATCACAACCTCACCTCAAACATTTCTGAGCTTCTCAGCGGGCAATGGAGCCGCATCGAGACTCTCACTGTCGCTGATAATCAAGTGTTTGGTGAAATCCCGCCTTCGATCGGAAACATTACTTCGCTTGTCGAGCTCGATTTCTTCTCCAACCACATCGAAGGCAGGATACCAAGCAGCATTGGTAAGCTTTGCAAGTTGAAGTCTTTAAATTTAGCTGGAAACAATTTGAGTCTCCAATTGCCCGAATCACTCGAGAGAAGCAATGGCTGCAACTCCACGCATCTACTGCCGAATCTCGAATCGTTTATGTTAAGCGTCAACGGCATACAAGGAACTCTGCCCAAATGGTTAGGTGAGCCCAAACGACTAGTCATGCTAGACGTCACATTGAATTCAATCCAAGGTCCCATCCCTGAATCGCTGTCGAAGCTGTCTCGCCTGACTAATCTGGGGCTCGGATCGAATGCGCTGAATGGCTCTCTCCCACCCGGTCTAGGCGAGCTATCCAACTTGGTTTACCTCGACATCTCTTCGAATCAATTGTCTGGTTTCCTCTCTGAAGCGCACTTTTTGAAGCTGTCGAAGCTGAAGATCTTAATTGCGTCTTCGAATTCCTTGTCGATGAATGTGAGCTCCGATTGGGTCCCTCCCTTCCGCCTGAGAAACCTCGACATGGGTTCAATTCGACTAGGCCCCTCATTCCCTCCTTGGCTCGAAACACAGAAATCGGAGCTGATGTTCTTGGACCTGTCGAACACGTCAATCAACGATGAAATGCCGAGCTGGTTCTGGGACCAACTCTCTTCGAATCTCTCCCTCCTCAATATCTCCTTCAACCAAATTCGAGGCGAACTTCCAAACCCGTTAAAAGTTCCTGCCTTTGCAGACGTAAGCATGAAATCCAACTTGTTTGAAGGACCTCTGCCTAACCTGTCGAATGGGGTCGAACTATTAGACCTCTCCGACAACCGAATCTCCGGTTCGATCCCACCAAACATCGGAAAAGTGAGTCCCTATCTAATTTTCCTCTCTTTGTCAGGCAATTCTCTTTCAGGGCTTATCCCTCCCTCGTCGATCGGTGAAATGCAATCCCTCCAAGTGCTTGATCTCTCCAACAACAACTTAACCGGTCCAATCCCAACCAATCTCTACAACTGTTCATTCTTAAAGGCGCTCGATCTCGGACACAACAATCTCACCGGGACGATCCTTCTTCGATCGGTCTCTTGAACCAGCTTCAGACGCTTCACTTACAGCACAACAGACTCTCCCAAACCATCCCTCGCTCGCTTCGAAACTGCGAAAACTTGGAAACAATAGACCTCGGATCGAACACCTTAACGGGCGAAATTCCGATTTGGGTCGGGGAAAGGCTAAAGCGGCTGCGCATACTGAGCTTGCGCTCGAACAGCTTTTCAGGGGACATACCGGAGGGACTCTGTAACCTGACTTCTCTGCAAGTCCTCGACTTGTCAGGGAACCGATTGACGGGTCCGATCCCAAGAAGCCTAAATGGGCTCATCGCGATGTCTCGTCCGCGGGCGCCGCATCGCGACCTCTTCTACGGGAGCTACCGCGGGCGCTACTACGAGGAGAGCTTGTCGATGCAAGTGAAGGGCGGGACGCGCACGTACACAAAGATCCTATCTTTAGTGATCAGCATCGACGTCTCACACAACGCGATGTCTGGGAAGATACCGGAAGAGCTGATGAGCTTGAAAGGGATGGTCGTTCTGAACTTGTCCGGGAACGGATTCAGGGGAGGCCTTTCGAATAAAGTCGGGGACTTGGCGGAGCTGTCGTCGCTGGATGTCTCGGAAAACGCGCTCTCGGGGCAGATCCCGCCTTCGATTGCTCGATTGGGTTCTTTGGGTTACCTGAATCTGTCGAACAACAACTTCTCCGGGGAAGTTCCGTACGAGGGGCAGGTCGCGACTTTCGAGGCGGACGCGTTTTTGGGGAACCCGTACCTATGTGGACCTCCGCTGGCGAGGCGGTGCCACGTGGACGGAGGAGGAGGGGGATCGGTGTCGGCGACGGAGGGGGGTCGTCCACGGCGGAAAGGGGGTTGTTCTTGAGCGTCGGATCGGGGTTCGCAGCGGGGCTCATCGTGCCGTTCGTCGTGATGTCGATCCGACGGCCGTGGAGCGCGGCCTACTTCAGTTTCATTGATTGGGTGGTGGAGAAGATGTACTGCGTTAGGGACGTCGTCGGATCAAGAGGGGTCCGGCGCCGGAGGAGGGGGAGAAGAGGGACTGGTCTTTAGGGGGTCACAGGGGATAAAAAGGATTTGGGAATTTGTTGATAAATACCCTCGTCTTTTCTGTAATAATTTGGAAACCCCGTTATAAGCCCGTCTCGTCTATAAGAACTTTGATGTAAAATATACTCACCCCGTTTGAACGGGGATATGTTTTATTATAGGATATATATTTATCCAAGTATAAATAAGTATAAATAATGATAAAATAATTTTGTGTTTGATTGTGTTTTGAATTATTCTTGTTGGTAAACGTAAAAATAAATGTTATGTTGTTTGGATAAAATGTTAATAAAGTATGAATAAGGATTTATAAAATGAAAAAATAATGATAGTTGATTTAACAAGTGATTTATAAAAGGTGACGACAGTTGATTTGACAGTAAGTGCACATATTCTTTGGGTGAAATAACCTAGGATAACTTTAATTTTAGGGGTTGATTGAAAGTCATATACCACTTTATCAGGGTTTATTCTAGCATACTTTATCATGAGCTATTCGGGGTAAACAAACACTTGAGAATTCTTATTCGAAGTTATCCGGGCTTATCCGGGTTCTTATATCAGAAGCAAATCGTGGGGGTAAGAATCACTTCTGCGTCAAACAAATAATACAGGACTATTCTAGGGTTGATGTGTCATTTTTATTTCCTGTAATGATTTTAAAACCTGAGGGGAGGGCGTGGTTGGCATAAAACAGGTTACTATTAATAGTAGAAATTTTACATTAATAATTATTATCAATCTAGTCAAAAAAAAAAAATAATATCAATCGGTTGTTTATAATATAAATATTAATAATTGTACAATATACATAATTTCGGACTTCTCTTACGTTTATCATAAGTTGTTGTTCGTAGTGTCTTGCACATGTATATACTTTCTATTTTTCTGAGATACAGAAAAAAATATTTTTTTATAAAATGATGGGTTTTAAATACAAAACGATTTTCCTTTCAATTATTTTTACATCCAATCTATTTTTCAGTCCTAAATCCAGTCTACATGTATTTTATATTTTTTAAAAATAGTATATTTTTTCTAACAAGATAAATATTTTTATAAAAAATATATTTCTACAATTTGAATGAATACATTTATAAAAAAATATGAAGAAAAAAATCATGACATATACCTTAGAACTAAAAGTGGAGCTGGAAACCGCCTGACAGCACCCTAAAATGAAATATATAATCAGTTGAATACAACTTCATCTTTTATTTTTTTTGAAAGTGATATTATTAAACTTTAAAATGGCCTGACATTATTTTTAAGTATTGTCATATAGATAGTATATGAACATCATCCACTCCATCTTACATCATTGCGTTATCCTAGAACACAAAGATTTTTGGATTGAAAATTGGTAGGGGCCGCGCGAACGCAGGCCCCCGCTACCACAAATTATGACGTACACTCTACCACTTGGGCAGATGTTAAAGCAGGGCCCCTTCAAAGTGCAATGAAGGTCCCTACTCTAGGCCATGGGCCTTCTTGATCACCCATCGACCCCGTCCAGGTAAGTATGATTTCATGCTGCAGGTCCCTCCCATTTTATAGTGATGCGCCTCTCCTCATCTTCTTTATTTTGTCGATGTGGGACTAAAAATAAAACTCACAACGACCCACCAATACGCACCACCGGACTTTGAGAGTACGTGATTTGAATTGTCAAATCTAGGCCGTCCGTTCGGATGGAGTTTTTTTTAATGAAAGGCCTCTAGGCACCGTTCGAGGTCGTGGACCCTTTATTCAGGCAAGTCTCGTGTGTGTTTACACTCATTCAAGAACCAGTAAAATTGAAATTGATAACATTACACCCAGTTTTTTTTCCAGTCCTTTATGCGTCAATAAAAAATTAACAAAACATATACTTATATTAACGATGTATATGCTTTGATAAATTTTTTTATATTTTCTATAAATGCATTCATGTAATTCATTTGAATATATAATTTATTTTTTTCTAAAAACATGTATCTTATCTATACAATTTTTTTAAAAATATAAAATACATATATACTGGAATTGGGGTTGAAAATAGGGTTGTACGTAACATTATCCAATTATGAAACATTGGATTAATGACATTCACTGTTATACATAATCAAACAAATTGAGAAATTTAAGTCCGCCGTTCAAATGAATTTTGATTCTAGAATCTATTGCACACAATATTTTTGTTTAATCAACTTTGGACATTTCCATTTTAAAAAAACTTTCAAAACGGAACAATATCCGAACAAGGTGGTGAGAAAAGAAAAACAGAGAAATAAAATTGCAAAACAACACAAAACAAGAACAAAAGAAGAGCATACGAGTCTTGCACTTGACAAAACAGAGTAGAAAAGGTTTCTACTCTATGTAAGGCACCCCCCATCCCCAACTCCTACTCCGATACGTGAAGAATCACCTCATCCATCCGAATGCAGACTGCCCTGCAATCCCCGTGCCTCACTTCATAACACTCCATCTTATCATGTCTCACAGGTTTTCAAAATAGAAGCTTGACCCTTTGAAATCACCTCATTTCGTGACTGCCAAATTTGTAGTTTCATACATCTCGAATATTATCCAACAAATATAATTTTCACCTTTTCTATTATTTGATCCTTGAAAAATGACGTGAACGTGACTATCTAACTGAATCAACTCCGGATTTAGAGTGACAACTCCCATGATCCCTGCATAAGAGTATTTCCAACTGGCCTGCATACCAATTATATCCAAGGGGGCTACACATCTCCATTTTGGAGCCCCCCCAAAATACATCGGTCTCTATATTTGGATATTAAATTTTGGGTTTCCAAATGTCCAATCATCCTGTAAAATGCCTTAAATACTCCTTAACATATTCTATATAAGTAATATTTAAATCCTATGTTATTACAAATCCTCAATTATCATTTGTATTTAATAAAAAACTAGAATTTATATTCAATGTGTGTTAATTTTTGCACATATTTATTTTCTTTAAAGTTCAAAAGCAATGTTTTGAATCATTCATACATATATAATATTTTTTAAATGTAAATATAGGTTTGATAATAAATTAGATATTTGAGACATAAATTTTAAGAAACAATTAAGATGAAAGAGACGAATGATAGAATATGTATTTTATAATCATAATTATCCACGTGGCCTCACAATAACGTGTCAGCTAGCATTATCAAAATGCACTCTATAAGCTAGAATTTGCTTATAAATATGAGGTAAACCTCAAAATCGAGATAAAAGATTTTATTTTTCACAAAAACTATTTTTTTATATTTTGTCCTCAGAAAGGTTTTTGTTTGAGGGTCCGTTTGGCAACCCGTTATGGGTAGATTTTGATTTTCAACTGGTCAAAAAGCAGTGAAATGGTTGCCAAACAGGTTGGCTTAATTGGAATCATCCCATTGATTCTAGTCAATTCATGCCTCAAAAGCCGTTTTTTAAAAGCTCCCAAGCTATGCTTTTTGAAATCCCCTCATTGAAATTCATATTTTTTTTGGTATTAAAGGCTCCATTGGAGCGTACAAGTACCTGAAACAGGAAACCAAGCCCAACCGGGCTTATCAAACACTTGGGCCCATGAGCCCATCAACCACTTTTTTTTCCTGCTTAAAGCAGGATTTGATACACCCACCTCTTCATGAGGTGGGGTGTCCCTTAACCACTCGAGCAGGTGCTCGTGGGACATATTTGTCTTTTGTAAAATGTCCATCGTGCATGCCCCTCATAAATAATAAAAAATAACACCCCTTTAATTACTCCCCAACCACTCCTCTCTCTCTCCTCTTCGGCCCTTTTTTTGTTCGTTCATTTGTTCTACTAGGACCTCAATCATGTCATACAATCTGATGATGTTGGGCTGATTGATCTTTCTTAATATATGGATTTCGAAGAGGAGGTTGTTCTGAAGCTTCTTCCTGACCTTCTCCATGACGATCTCCTTCACCGTGAACTTCATCCCCTTCACTCTGTGCCTCACGTGCCAAACCACTGAGAATAACCCCGACCCTATTTGCCGCCGAATATGTAGTCCCTGACGACCCACGCCCTGCTCGTCGACGTCGATTGCACCATCGCAGATTCAGAAACCCTAGAATTCAAAGGAATGAAAACCCTAGAAAATCGAGTTCCGAATTTGCTCATGAGTGTTTTATGTGAAGGTCACAGGGGCATTAGAGTCATTTGCCACGTTTACTTTTCCCAAACATAACCTACTTTAAAATATTGAAAAACAGCTTCTGTTACCAACAACAAATATGATTCATGGATTAAAAAAAAAATATCTGGAGGGGCATAATTTTTCCTTCCCAGACCCGAGTAAGCGGATCCGGCCTCTTCCGTTCTCCTCCACCCGAACGTATCTTGTACCGCCGGTGAGCACCTCTTGAACGCCTTCAACATTGAGAGGTGGGGGACTTGCGAAAGACCTTCCGACGCTCAAGTCAGTTAAAATGGCCAAAAAAGAATTTTGCAAAAAGAAATTGTTCCTACCTCATCTGTGTGCTTTTGTTCCCTATTTATAGAGGAGATGGGATAGTGTTAGGGATTCAGATCGACCCTCTTCATCGGACAGACAAGAATCCATCAACCATTATTCAGGAGACAAAAGATATGCTCCATGATTTGATCAATTATGGGTTGACATGCATATTCAGATTTCATAGGGATTTGGTGGACAAAGTTAATAATAACCTGATTTAGTGATTCATAGTAGTATTGATGGGGATTGAATGTTGATAATTATCATTTAGTGCCGTATATTTAAGTGGATCAAAGTAATAATTGGATAAATTAAATATTGACTTGGTCTGTTGTAACTGGTTGGGTCTGGGCCTCCGGGTCAAACCTATTCGAATTGGAGCTGGTTGGGCTGTCGTATAACCCGACCCGCCATGGTGGGCTTGAGTCTGGCGGGTCGTCTCCCTATCGGGTTGTGAATCCGATCCGACTCGATTTATGCAATCGAAAAATTTGGCACCCATAAGTGTCAATGTCAAAATCATCTTAAAAAAATAATTTTATTTTAAAAGTTACTTTAATATGTGTTTACAAACAGTAGCATGAGAGTTGTTAAATCAAAACTTCATTACTCAAATTTATTATAATTTCGTGAACATAAGACTAGTAGATCTTCTCTATCAACTAAATCGAAATTATTTTGGTCGATCGAACGATGTCCGGGATACCGAGGACCGGCGATCCTGCGCCGGGGCAGGGGAGAAGAAGGACTATTGGCGGGACAATTTGAATGTGTAATTTGCCAAAAAGTCCCTGTTTTATTTGCCATGATTTTAAACCCCCTGTTCTAGTGTTCTGTTCCGCCGAGGATAAATTTATACAGGATAAGCGGTATTCACGAAAATCTCTGCAACAGAGAAACCCTAACCCTATTTTTTAGAGAAACTTTAATGGAGGAAGAATGGGATGGAAGTCTCCGACGGTCCTCAACTTGAATGCTGTACGCCTCCTCGTCAGCCCAATCAGGTCCCTTCGAAACCCTAACCCTATTTTTTATCGTTTCGTTTCGACTTTCTCATCTGGTCTCAACCCCTCCTCTCCTTCTCGAAAAACCCTAAATTTCTTTTCAAATCCCCACCTTTCGATCAAACCCAATCTTCACATCCTTCCCGCGTCATGTCTATTGCGCGTATTGTCTAAAACCCTAATTTTTGCTATAAACCCTAACCCTAATTCGGGTTTGCTCCAATCCCAAATTCGATCCTTTTTTACTTCGATGAGAAGCTCAATCAATTTTGACCGGGACGAATTCAGCAAAATCGCTGATTCAATAAAAAGAGGAGAAACCGATTTTGAATCGAAGTTGAATCGAATGAATCTTTCTCAAGCCCAGGTGAAAGAGATCCTCCACGCATTGAACGCTCGAGGAGCCCCGGCTCTCCGTTTCTACAACTGGGTCATGAAAACCCAGTCGAATTTTGAACCATGTTCGGAGATTTACAACCTGATCATCAACAACCACGGCCGAATAGGTGATTTCGAAGCAATGCTTGTCCTGTTGAGGGAGCTTTCACTGAAAGGTCACTGCTTGAGTGAAAAGGCCTTCTCGTTCCTTGCTGTCCAATCCTCCAACGATGTCAGGCACTCCATCGTAAAGGTCTTAAACGTATTGAACCTCTCCGGCGGATCTTGTCGGGGCTCTGGAACCCAGTCATTGATAAAGCTCCTCTGCAATTTGAGTTATTTCGATCTCGCCATTTATGCGATGGAACTGACTATGAAGAAGACTTCATATTACAATGTTTTGATCGCTGCAAAATGCCGAAATGGGGATTTCCGAGATGCACGTGATGTGATCGAGGAAATGAATAGATTTGGCTTTGACCCGAACACGAAATCTTACAATTATTTGTTGGGTTTCCTCTTCAAGAACGGTAGAGTTGCCGAGGCTTGTGAGCTCTTGCAAGCGATGGAGCATTCTGGGTACCTCCCGGACGCTATAACATATGAAATGGTGGCTCTTCATTCTTGTCGGGTTGGGAAGATGGATGAAGCTATTGGATTTATTGAACGGATGGTGTCGGAGGGACTGAGGCCGCGTATATCTACGCACACGGGGTTTATCAAAGGTTACTTTTTGTTGGGTCGGGTCGATGATGCGCATAAGTATGTGTTGGATATGAGTGTCAGGGACAGGTATTCAGTGAACACGAATTATAGTTTGTTTGCGAAGATGCTTATGCAATCGGGGAAAGTTGTGGATGCAGGGATGGTTCTGGTTGAGATGATGCAGAAGGGGCTTATACCTGATTTTGTGGTTTATAAGAAGGTTCTGAGGGGTCTTGATAAAATGGGGAGGAGAGATCTAGCAAGAGAGCTCAAACAGAGTTATTCGAATTTTACGTCATGCACTGATGGTGGGTGATGTGGCTGGCAATTTTATTGATTAAAAACCTTTTTTTATCATCATCAATGGAGATTTTTTTGAATTGATGTAGGCGAGTATTGGAGGGTAGAGAATTGTGTGTTGTGAAAGCATGATGTATCTTATGAATTATTGATTATTTTTTGCTATACGAAATTTCAAGCTCTTAATGCTCATTAGAAAGACAAAGCTTCTTTGCTCTCTTGTTTAGTTGTCCTTATGTTGATTTTTATTCTAACCGCACGATTAGATGATTAGCAATGGTTTTTCAAGCTTCTTTGTGGTCCCAATACTGCTGTAGATTGTGAGACAATTGTTCATGTTGTGACATGTATTATTCTAATGGTGAGATGTAGGTGGAGTTTGGAAACAGGTTTGGAAAGAACCTTATATTTAAAGCTGCATTTGAAATTAGATTATCTTGGCAATATTTCACTTGGATGGATTGGAGGCGACATAGGAGGAAAGATTGTTTGTGTGTGAAGTCCATTGAGATCTTATTTCTAAATTGTCATTTTTTTTATATGTTCAAAGGTTTGCAGCTTTTGTAGCTCCTCTGACATCTGGTCGTGTTAACATTGCTGTCAGTTCAATTTATATATCAAAGGTGAGTTCAGTTCCCTGTTGCTCTTTGTTAATTATACTTGTGTTTTTCTATGTACTGGACAAGAAGTGCATGCATAACATGCATGACCTAAACATAAATGCAACAAACCTGTTCCAATTAATTGGGTTGGTCAGTCCTCTCGCTAATTTGGATCATAATATTCATGGGTATGATAAAATTGTATTGCTTGCCTTTGCATATTGGTTTAGCAATTGCTGTAAGGTACGCTTTGACAAGACATGCTTTCTCTATTGCCCCAAATAGTCATGAAATTCTATTGCTCGATTATCCCAATCATCAGCGGTGTCTCTTACCTCTAATTGCAAAGACGTAAATTTGTATATGAGTTTTTTTGCATGTTCTTTGTGAAGACCTTTCTGCCCCATTTTTTTTCTTTCACATTTCTCGCATTAGACCCCCAGCAAACTTTCCAATCCTGCTTCTTATGCTTTACTAACTTCCAACCTTTTTATGCTTTATGGCTGTGTATTTTCTTATTTATTTGTAAATATTTATTACTATTGATTGCATTATTCACCTGGGCTTCTTTGCTCTGATTATGAAAAACTAAGTAAAATATCTGTTAGTATTGATGGTTTATTTGATTTGGGGTTGCTGGAGTTAACTTTTATGTCCCATGTAATTTTGAGCCTATAAAGTAATCTATAAACAATGAATCATGATACATTCAGGTCATTTAATTGACTTGGTTCTATTGGTATAACAATGCTAACAAATAGTTTTCAATAAGCACGCGTAGTCAATCCAAACCTTTTCCGGGAAATTAAATATAGTGATGTTTATGATGGAAATCTCTCTCAGAAACCATTGGTATTAATTCACAGTGTTTTCTTAAGACATAATGTTACGTCCTCAATTATCTGATAACTCAATATTTGAACAATTTCTATAGCATATGATTTTTTAATTCTGATTTTTTTACTGCAGTGTGTGTCTTAATCACAGTCATCGATGCAATGAGTGAACCGAGGACCCTCGCTGTCACTTTTTTTGACCTCTATCAGTTCATTCAATACGCGAGCTTTTTGCGGTCCTAGATATTATACCAGGCTTTGGACGTGTGATTAGCTTTCATCACAAGACTTGAAATATTATTGACAATGTAATATCAGATTATGCCTTACATCCAATGCTATATAATTGTTATAGTCACCTGGATATATAGAATAAAATGAAAAATTCAGTATTTAAAATGCAAACGGATGAAAGATGTTATTGTTTAAATGAAGAGATTGTTTGTTTTCTTAGTTGTATTTTTAGTTTATAAAAATTGGTTGTATTTATTGTCTTACATGGATAGATGAGTACTCAAAAGGCTTTGTTGTTAAGTGAGTTTCTAAGATCACTGTGCTTTCAAGATACTTTACACTGATCTAACTTGTTGAACTATTGGAATGGAGTATTCTAAAAGTCCTCTTTTGTCGTGGATCATTGTTCCAATTTACTTTGTTTTGAATCATAGATAAGTTTCACACATTTTGGTGACATTTAGTATAACATGTTATTTTTTATATAAAAAATGATTAAGACGGAAATATTCATCTTGTAATAAATTAGATGATAATTTATGATAAACCAATGATCTCAATATGCTCTTTCATTACTTTCCAATGTACATGTGCATCAACTAGTTCCTATAAAAGTATGATCATCGGAATGTGTTTCCAAATGCTATCTTAAATTTAAAAAATGGTATACCATCTTTTAAAAAGTGTATATAAAACAATGGTTTGTACAACATTATGTGAAAATGGTATGCAAACCTATAACTTAATAAAACAGGGGTTCATAACACAGCATTTGTTTGGTGAAAATCTTGGATGGACATCATAATTGCATATGTAAAGTTGGTGGCAGAGACGGGAAGTGGACCAGCTTTGATGCATCTTCACTCTATGTTTTTATCAAGTTTAATCTCTTTCTCATTTAGACAGAAGATTATTAGTTGTCGTACTGCAGGGACTGGTGGGATGGAGACTGGTGGATTTGAATTGTTTGTTGAGCCAAAAGATCCTATATTAAGAAGAGTTTGTGACGAACTGGAATATTGGGAAGTCCAAGTGGAGCCTATTAATTTTAAGTGCTTTGAGACTGGAGAATCAATTGACTTGATTTTTGTGAGGTAATCTAAATCCTTCTCTACCCATAACAATGGATACAGTAGAAATTGATCCGCTTTGGAAATCTCTTATAAGATGAAGAGAAGAATCTGCTCATTTATGTAGTTGTATGAAAATCTCAATAGATTTTTCTCATCAGCTCATATCTTCACTGAAGACTTGATATCTTCTATAGGTATTGCAGAGTGAAGCACTCAAGGTAGAGGTGAAGCAATCAAGGTTCTGTTCAACTTCCCTGCTTCTGAGGTATGCTTGCTTCTCCATTTTGATGATTTTTTGGAAAGATTAAGCAAATCCGAAAATTATCATTTCAGTGCATGTATAAAGACATTTTTGTTGTACATAGGATCATCATTTCTTGATTCGCCCATTCCCTTTAGAATCCAATTGATTTAAGGCATTTTTTGATGCCCCTTGGCAATACTACTGCGCTGGACAATCTGATTTTGCTTTTGCAAAATTATATTTTACATGATCAGTTCCCAATTATTAGTTTTTAATACAGCTTTTTTTAAAATAAAAAAATGGTTAAAAAGGAGCTTTTTTAAAAAACTTATTTTTGAAATTTGGTTCAAAAGTCCAAACAGGCCAAGATGACAGGTTTTTTTTTTATATTTTTGTATTTGTTGGACAGTCCCTATTCCTTTCTTTCTAAATTGTTTTCAACCAAAACTCATCAATTTACATGTTTGAATTATATCATGAAAAGGTTCATTCAAGTGATATTTTACAGGTTTATATCACGAGAGAACCTGATCAAGATTTTAGACTTGCTTAGCAGCTATTTCTCTTGATCAAACCCATCCATGACAACAAAAACAATAAGATGGCTTTGAATCATGTCCCCATATTAAGAACTGCAGTAAAAACAGACACCTTGTTCCATAACTGAAAGCCTGCAATTACTTGTCTCTGACATGTCTCTCTCTTGATAATTTGGAATTCTACGTGTTGACTTTGAATAAAGAAGTTCACAATTCACATCCCCAACATATACAGAGATTGTCCTGACAAGATAAACTTCTGAAATTCATTTTTTTATTATTGTATAGGACTCTCCTTCCTCCACAAACCATGTCAAACCATGCCAAGCTCCTCTCATGGCTTCTATTGCTTCTCACCACTCTCATCTTCTATTTCTCCACCGCCGACGTGGGCACCTCTTCATATTACAACCCCCCATATCTTCGTAAGTTTTCACAAACTCATTTCATTTGATTCAGCCAGTTTGGTAATTCTGTTCCAGAAGAAATTTTCTTCATGTACAAATGAAGGATTCTAAACAACGTTCACATGGGTGTTCCAGCAGAAGAAGAATGAGAATGATCACCAAACTGACCCTTATTTTTCCTAGCAACATAAACCATGTTTCTCTATATTGTTCTGCAGCCACTGCATGCAATGGCAATGACCCAACACAGTTTCCGGCGAACAATTTCTTCGCAGCCGCCGGAGACGCGATATGGGACAACGGGGCCTCTTGTGGGAGGCAGTACTTGGTGAGGTGTCTGAGCTCGGCTTTGCGGGGTGCGTGTACGAACGAGACGATCCAGATAGTGATCGTCGACCAGGCGTCCACGGCGGTAACGAAGCCGGTTAGGGGCGGCACCACCATGGCCCTCTCGACCACCGCGTACAGGGCGATCGCTAACGTTGCGGCCCAGCAGATCAATATAGAGTACGCCGAGTATGTATTCATGTGATCTTCATGGGTTGCTCTGTTGGTAAATCATTCTCTGTATGTATGTATCAAGTATGATTTTTTTTTGCAGGGTCTGACTTTGATTGGGAAGAAGACTGGAGAAGGGCATTTGAACTTCTTGAAATTTCTTGGGATGATGTGTTTCTCAATTTAAATTGTTTACAAAAAAAAAAAAAAAAGTGGTTTGATCTGTTCTTTGTTGATATTTTGCTTTTGGGTCCTCTTAATATTCCCTATTTATGGAAAGGTCCATTTGACTTTTTTTCTCTCTCTATAGTATTTTAAGTCCCTGGAGATCTTCATCAGTAGATCCTTTCAAATTTAAATAAGGAAAATGTTACACTATTCATTTTACTATCCAAAATGCAGGTTGTACATGTTTTGATATTATTTTTAAATGATATATTTTTATCTAATGGGATATGTATTTTTTATAAAAAAATAAAGTATATACTCAATTGAATAATATCATTTATAAAAAATATAATTTTTTTTAACTAGATATATATACCAATACAGTAAGAGGAGGTTGAAATATAAAAATGACCTACAAATAATAGGTGTAATCTGAAAAAGTAAAAGATTTCTCCCATATTTTTCCATCATCACAGGGACTTGAATAAAACAAAAGTAAGGGACCTGAAACCGAAATAAAACCACAATTTTTTTTCTTCCATGTTGTGTATATATATAATAATATAATATAATAACATGTTAGGATTAGAACATTATAATAGTCACTAATCACTATCCATGCAATTAACATCATATATTCAATGATTCAATGTCCATAACAAACAATCCAAGAAGGGGAAGCTTCCTTGTAAGTTGTAATCCACCATTGCCTTTGACTTTCTCAAATCACTGGAGACCGTCAGATTCAATCGGATGGACCACCGGGAAAAAAACAAACCGTGTGGGGCCGTCCGCCGGCAGTGACCGCGGCGGATTAACCGATGCGTGTGTTGAACGGATTTGGGATGGGACATTTTTTTTTCTTATGGGCGTCTGGCACGCAGCTCTTTTCAGGACTGGTTTCAGTCTTGTCAATGTCAAGCTGTATGATTTATTCATCGAGTTATATGGTTTATTGATTGAACTGCACAATCAATTGTTAGGTATATATCCAACTCTCTTGGTAGATCCAGTTTTTAATAGGAGAGTGAAACATGTATTCAATAATTGACTGTGTAGTTTGATTAATAGGTTGTACAATTCGATACTAATAGGACTGACTGAAACTAATCATCATTTGATTCAGACTCATAATTTTTGTGTATCTGATGAGATATATGTTTCGTTAGATAAAACTTATAGTTTGGTCATTAGAAAATGATATGTTCAACCCATTTGTAGCACTCTATTTTATATGAAATGATATACATAATTTTTCGTAATGGGGGTATGTACCAAGATAGCGAAGAATATATTGTTTGAAATGATTTCATATACTGTGTTAGTAATATAACGAATGCAATCAATGTCCATTCATATTTGTTTTTATAAGTGAGTCTGTACAGTTCATTGAAATATATGAATATAATTGTTATACATTTTATTCATTTCTTATCCACTACTTATTTTTACTTTAATTAACATGAACTAAACAACAAAAATGTTATTTTTACATTTTTCAAAGATTTTTCTTTGAAGAAAGGTAGAAGTTTGCTACTCGATTTCATTTCTGATATCGAATTACAAAATCTGAATAGGGGGAGAAAAAATTACACTACGAAAAACAAGACATAAGATAAATGGACTCTCTACTCTGGGTTAGAAGAGGCATCTAACTGCTAGAAGAGCCTCACTTGCACGTTCACCCCTCGACCCGAAAACTCCCATCACGAAAGTGGATATCTCCTGCCTTTGCTATATGGCGACCCCAATCCCTCATGCACCCACAAAACGTGTCTCACATGTTTTTCTTGGTACATGTTTGTTCTGTTGAAGATGACCTCATTTCTTGCCTTCCAGATCGTCCAAGCTCCGGCATGAACTATGGATTGCGAGACCACTACAGCCATGCTATCGTCATAACGTATATAACTATGAATTACATTTTCATAAGATAATAACAAAAAAAAAAGACAACAAAAAAATTGTTTCTTTTGTATGGATTTTTATCTATCCGTTGTAGTTACCAAGTGCGTATAACTCAGTATTATACATTAGAGCAAGGGTTATAAAATATTGTGTTTGGATGGAGGACAAGTTTTTATAAAAGAATTAAAAACTCTTCATCAATTTTTTTAAAAATGGAATATAGGGCAAACCCTCCATGAAATATATTCGTTTAAATTAGGCTGGCTTTCCATGTTGTATGTACAATTGATTGGGGAACAATGTGCAGCATGATTAATGGAGAATCAAATCTGGATTTGTCAACAGTATTAGGAGGATTGAATAACTTGCCTAGGACATATTTTTTTGTAGGTTTCGAACATAAATTAATCATGTGCAAATCGTTCAATCACAAACTTCTAGATATATAATACTAATAATAACAATTGTCACGCTTTCTTAGATTATAAATTATACTTTCAATATTATAACTAATCACATCATTGCTAAAAAATGAGAAAAAAGAATGGTTATACATAGCATTAGGATCAGTTTCAAATTCTAAAAAAAAAAAACGCGCTGATACACTCAAATCATTTCTGTAGTATCTGCATTATGCGTTATTACAATACTGTTATGTGCATAAAGTTCTATCAGTACTTGGTCAGGCCCGAAATCTCACACTGGATTGGTCCATGGGTTTGGACTTGTATACTTCAGGTCAGGCCCGCAATATAAATGGGTTTGGCCCAAAGTGATATACGTGGGCTGTTAATAATTTTTTTTTCTTCAAAACATCCATATCTCTCCTTGTAAACTACTTAAAATTTATATAACCTCTTAATTTTTCTTGAACTCCATATAACTACATGAAAAAAACCTATGTAAGTTTAAATAATACCCTGAGTTAAATTTTCGATAAAGAATATTATGTGAATATTCTATCTGGATAATACATAAAAAATCATTTGTAAATCACGATTTTATTTTTTCAGATATGATTTTATAATATTCAGACATTAAAATCATCATTTATTTAAAGTTTTTTATATTTTTAATAAATTATAATTTTTTTTTTATTATACTGTGTTTACAATAAATTTTAGAAAAAGTCAAAAATTTATAATGTAAAAATTTTAAGAAAAGTCAAAGGTTATTTGAATTTTTTTCTTTCTTTTTCTTTGTTTTTAAAGTGAAAAAAAAGTTCAGACTTCTTCAGAGTTCCGACAGTAAAATTTTGATTTTTTTCTATCGGACTTTATCTTACTTATTTTTCGATTTATTTGGTTCTGTTTATGATTGTTTTTCCTGTGAAAATCTGAAATCGATGTCTTTGTTGGTCAAGTTTTCAAATTTTGAGCGTCATATTGCACGTCTTCGTCGAATTCGAGCGAAAGTTTGAATTTTTAGCGGAGACCAGCGTTTGATCGACTTCGAATCAGGTCTTTCTTCGAAGGTTGACTTAAAAATTCGATCTTTTACTGAAAGGGTTTTTCGGGTTTGCCATGAAAGTGGGTGAAGAAATCAAGAGGGAGGGGGAAGGATGCACGGGAGAAGCCGAATCCCTCCTTGGAGACCGGGCTGGGGACACCGATCCCCTGCTCGAGATTCATGCGGGTTCGGTGTGTCGGGGGAGCTCGGATGAGATACAAGATGAAGAGGAGGAGGAGGAAGAAGAGGACATCGAAGCCGCTTCCGCCCCTTGCTGCCGCATCTGCCTTGAAAACGATGCCGATCCCGGTGAGAATTCTCTCTCAATTGGAGAATTTTGTTGGGTGGTGTTGGAGCTTTTGATCTTTATGTGATTGGTTCTTGATTTTCTGAGGCTGGATAGAACTACACAGTCAATTGTGAGGTACATGTTCCACTCTCCTATTAGATATTTATGGTTCTTAGGAATCTATGTTTTGTTCAGTAGCTGATTGGATCCCATAGGAGAGTAGAACATGTACTCAACAATTGGCTGTACAGTTTGATTCATAGGTTATTCAGTTTGATATTGATGGAACTGATTAAAGCCAGTCTTGACTGACCCTAATCTTCTACATTTTGGTTGTATGAATATAGAGCTATGTTACATTCCATCCTTTTTACAATCCAAAATGCACCCCTATATAACTCGTTAGCTCCCTTCACTCACTGTATCGAGACATATGTACCTTGTTGGAAATTTTTTACACTATCTATAAATGATATCATTCAATTCATTGGAGTATATATTTTACATTTTATAAAAGTACACGCATCATTAAATGAAATATATGATTTTAAAAAATAAAAATAAAACACGTGCGGTCTACGTTTTTAATTATAAAATGGACTGAGTGTAACATTTTCCATGAATATAATTGTTGTCTTCATTGTATAGGAGCTTGAATTAATTGAATTTCGTTTTATGGTTTTCTCATATGGGTCGTGTTTTCAAGAAACAAAAACATTCTTGTATCGATATAGAAATGCATTTCTGAATTAAATCCTTGAATCTAGAGACAACTAACTTACGTTCAGTCACAGAGTTCTCTGATTGGATACCTATCATACCCATCAGTGAACAAACTTATGTTCATCGAATTGTGCATTTAGTACATTCAGCTTCTAAGTATCTGTTTAGTTTAGATGGTACCACATTATTCATAAGTTAAAAAAACTAGCCTTAATTGTCATGTTGCATCCCCTTTTCACACTTAATATTGAAATTTTTGCATGTAATTTCCATAGTAACAATTAAAAAATTAAAATACATCTAAAAAACTTTTTATCTATCCCATGCTTTTATCACATATTTGTTGTACACAAACTTTATGACTATGCTTGCGCTTCTAAACAAGAGGAGCATAAAACTTTTACTGTGCAGTTGTGCACCTTATTTGTGTTTTGCCTGGTGTGTGCATTTCCGTCAATTGTTCTAAATTTTCTTAGGCACATGGATGAGGCCTTTTATTGCACGTGCATCTTGCCTGTTCACAAATTTCTTCCTCCCAACCACGTTTACTATGTCATGCAAGTTTGTCAGATTTGAGAGTGTACAAGTTTACGGAAATGTTTGGTTTTAATCTATTATATGATCAACAGGATAGCTATAACTTTGCAGGATAGTAACTTCTTCTTTTCCATATTCCTCGCCACAATCATTGCCTCCAATTGGCATTATCCATGGATTGAGTGAGAGTGGTTTGTGCTACATGAAAAGTCCTTAATTAAATGTTCATTGATGTTGCAGGTCAGATGTAGATTTAACAATATCTGTTTTTTCATTATCCTTCTGTAGCTGATGCAAGATTGTTATGAGCAAAACTCCATTCTGGTGCAGGTGATGAGTTGATATCTCCATGCATGTGCAAAGGGACCCAACAGTTTGTTCACCGCTCATGCCTTGATCATTGGCGCTCAGTGAAGGTATTCTTTATGTTATGACACTGCTTTGTTTTGTAAAGAATAGCTAAAGGTTCAGATGGAGTTTATTACATTGGAAAATCATCAATGCCGATTATATTTTCATGTTTTGTCTACAGGAAGGGTTTGCCTTTTCACATTGTACTACCTGTAAGGCTCAGTTCCATCTGCGGGTTGAGCTATTGGAAGATAACTCATGGCGTAAGATGAAGTTTCGAATTTTCGTAGCTAGAGATGTCCTCCTCGTTTTCCTGGCAGTGCAAACAGTAAGAATAGTTGTTTTTGTTTTTATTATACTTCATTAAATGCAATCAACTAAATCTTAAAAAAATAATTTCTTGACATGATTTTCATTTGCTGTCAAACTCACCACCTTTGACTGGTATCAAAATGAAAGACAGGTTTTAGTGCCACCTTACATGGATAATATTAAATAAATGCATTATGGTTTCATGTTTGCTGGAGGAGGAAGGGAATGCTTAGGGCCTAAGTATTTATTGCAGGACAAATATCATAGAAGTGTGTACCATCATATTGTGTCTTTGAATCTTTTTGTGTCCTCATTGATGACTTGGCAGTTTATCATAATGTTACTAAGCTCTGTTCAATTTATTTCATACATCTATGTACAAGCCATCACAATATCATTGAACTCTCATGTCTGATTAATAAACGTTGTCCATATGCACAAGCTCAGCCTGGGTTTTATTATTTTCTATGTCAATTTAATGCTTGAATTACTTCAAAAAAAAAAAAACTTGAATTGTCCCAAATTTTGCACCTGATCAGCTAGTCATCGTGGATTATATAGTCATCAAAATTTATGAATAGTTTTGGTTGTTTGGTGAACATCATTGGTCATGTGCAAGTACTTTATCCTATTACATGGTTTCTGACTAAGGTGTACCAGCCTGTGTCATTTCTGTATGTATGAAAAGTGAACATTTTTTTTAAAATGGTGGTTTCACTTTGCAGTTGATTGCAACCATGGGTGCATTTGCATACTTTATGGACAGAAAAGGAAACTTCAGGAATTCCTTTGGTGAGGGTTGGGACCGTATATTATCTAAGCATCCGATACCCTTCTACTATTGTATAGGTAAGTCAAGAAGAATACTTATAATCCATTCAACACATCTCTAGCTCGACAATTTGAAAAGTTGACATATACAATAAGATACACAGTTTATTGTATTAAGTTGGGAGTTACAGTAGGACAGTGTAGTTGTGAAACCATGTGGTATACTGGTATGTGAACCATCTGTAGCAATAAATCACTGGAGCATTAATTGAGGTGGTCTTCACTTGTGGAGGCGACATATCTAATGGGGCATTGGTAGTTTTGTAGACTCGACGATTCTATGCCATGTCATCTAACACAATATATGTATGAAATCTCCAAGTATATACTATAATGTGTCAGCTATAATGAAAAAGTGAAAATTTCTTCTTTCAATTCATTCGATTATGTACTTTATTAGACAAATATCTACTTGCCAAAAATATTCAAAATGTATGCAGTCTGCATAAGTGCCCGCAAGAATGACTGTATATAACATTTTCCTGTCTAATGAATACTAGTATTCTTTCTTCGTATTCCCTTGTCACATTCATGCCCATGCTCTTAGATATTTTTTCCCCGAGTTTGGGACTCTTTTTGTTGATTTCATTCTTTTACTTGAATGGGTATTTGATATATCATTATGTTGATGGATGTGCCTAGGTGTGTTGGCATTCTTAGTCCTTCTGGGGTTCTTCGGGCTCATGCTGCGCTGCTCATTATTAAACAGTGCTGACCCATGCATGGCTGGATGCCGCTGCTACGGATGGGGAATACTTGACTGCTTCCCCGCTTCAATGGAGGCTTGCTTTGCTTTTGCCATCATCTTTGTGATTGTCTTTGTGATTGTCTTTGCGATCCTTGGCATTGTTTATGGATTTCTCGTTGCGACCATGGCAATCCAGACAATCTGGCAGAAGCACTATCATGTTCTAACAAAGAGGGAGCTCACAAAGGCAAAAATTCACATTCATGGCTTGATTTTTTATTTTTATTTTTGTTAAATTGTATTCCTCTAATAGTAGATAGTTTACGCACTCGGGTACTTAAAAGATGCATCTTGTTGGGCAGGAATACGTTGTCGAGGATCTTCAAGGGTGTTATACACCACCGAAGCTCGACCCAGAACACGAGGAGCGTCTGAGTTTACTGAAGCTTCTCTAGCATGGTTAAAAAAAAAAAGTGAAGAAGTGTTGTCTTGCTGTAATTATTGACAAAAAGTACTTTTTTTTCTTCTGATATCAGCTACCAAATGTATGAACTTGCTTTCCTTTCTTGTTTCACTTTTCTTGAGCTGCATAGAAACATGAAAGAAGAAAACAGCAATTGTGAATACTGAATTCTCAGTGCAATAGAATACCTCATTCATTATATCATCTTCCAATGCAACCTGCAAACTATTGTCACAAAATTCAGCTTTGCTTTGGTATGATGGCTGTTTATGTTAGGGGTTGTTAAAAAAATTCAAATGAAATAAAAAGGAAGAGAGAGAAAGAAAGAGGGGAGTCAGGGAGGGTGGTGGAGGACAACAACAGTGGGAAAGAAGGATGATCGGCAGAGGAGGGAGAGAGAAAGACCACGTCTTAGGAGGATGGTTGGGGATGGGGGGAAAGGGCGACGGTGAGATAGGGGGGAGAGAGGATCATGGCGGAGCAAGGCCACCGGTGTTACCCATCGTGGCCCCCATTGCCGTCCTCCCCCTCTCCGGCCTCTTATCTTTTCCTCTCTATCACCCTCCACCCACCATCACCTCTTTTGTCCACCGTCGTTTTCCCCATGATCGATCTATCTTTCAAATTTTTTTTCTTCCAGTGATGAAATGGTGGGGCTAAACGCCCCAATTATATAATCATAAAGGGATTTTCTTAACCCACCATCAACGAAAAAAAAAAAAAAATAAATTTAATTGTTATTTTAAGTTTTGAACGATTGAACTTGGTTAAACAAGATTTGTGATAAAGTTCATAAATTTTATCTTGAAAATCTAATATCATGACGTGTATCTTCTTTGGATCTTTTATGCAACTCAAGTCTGAGTTGTAATGTAAGAAGAATCAATCATTATTATTCTTAAATGTATACATATGAACAATTTTTTTTACATAAGTGAGCTACAAATTTCTAAAAGCCAGATGTAAAATGTATTTGGATCAATTGATATATTTTTTTGGTTTTCAAATAAAGAATTCTCTTTAACCACGAATTCAAACGAAGTTTAAAAATGATTTATATTTGTCTTATATAAGATATTTTCTATAAAAAAATTGATTTAATTGAAAACACACTTACTTACATTTTTTTCATAGTCCCTTAACTATTGTTTGAATAAAATATAAACTCAGAATATGATAGATAGAAAAACTCAAAAATTTATTTATTTACAAATAATATGTAGATATAGTTATGTTAAAAACATGTAATAATAAATTAAAATTGATATTCCAAGACCCCCCGTCGTCTCCCCCAAAGCAACATGAACAACAAAAAGTTCTAAAAATTATTCGACTATATTTAATCATCCAAAACTATCATGTTTAATCGACTTGGGAGGTGCAAATTGCATTTTTCGGATCAAACGGAGGTAAAAAAGGATTAGATAGTTCTAGACCCGTTTAATTAAATTTGGTCGCCAAAAACCTTAAATGATGAATTGTTTTTTTATTTTTATTTGGGTGGGTTAAAAAATCCCTCGGTGGGGATACGCCCTTCATGATTACATGTCGGACAAATGTTGTGATAAGCTTGTCATTTATTTTATATATAAAATCGTTCAAATTTAATTATCACATCATTAATTATAAACTAAAGCATGGCTATCAAGGTCTATCCTACCTTAAAACCAACATTAAATATTATATTATATCCACTATAAATAAACATGTTTTTTTCAGAATTAAACTCTCTTTGTCCATTAATTCATGAAACAAAAAGAGTTTAAAGAATCCATGATGTCATGAAGCTTTGCTTTTTAAGGGCTTCCAGTCAATGCAAATAAGCCGATTTGACAAGCTCAATACAAAGTTACAAACTAAGATATCACAAATGTAAAACTAATGCATGACAAAGTGTGAAAACTGAAGATAACATCCAGTTTCTTGTTCTCTCTTGTATCAAAACACAATACTGAGGCAAGAAAGAACAAAAGCTGAGTTTCTACTTCCACAGTTTCCTCAACGACATGTTCTTCTCAGTCTCCTTCTTCATGACCTTCGCGACCGCCATCTCAAAGTCCTCCTGCGTCACGTGGACCCTTCTCTCCCTCAGAGCAAACATACCTGCTTCCGTGCACACCGCCTGCATCACACATGCAACAACCAAAGCAGCATCAACAGCTGAGTTTTATATCCTATAAAGAAAGGAATGAACGAAGAAAACTGAAAGTGTCTTATTGTTATATTGTACCCACACAGATTTTCAAATAAAAATAGGGATCTGAGAATGCTTTGTTTTAGTGGGAATTGGTGAATCTTCTTTAATCAAAACCAATAAAATTCATAACAAAATCCTACATACCTTGAGCTCTGCACCTGATGCACCATTCATCTTCTCTGCAATCTTCTTTAAATCGATCCCACGCATCAAGTTCATTTTTCTTGAGTGAATTTTCAAGATGTCCCAACGAGACTGGAACAGCAATTGGAGTCAGATCATGAGGTAAAGATGGATGCAATGGTACATGTTTTTAGAGCCTACATTACAAGCATGCAGCATTTACCTCTTCATTGGGGTTTGGGAACTCAATCTTCCTGTCAATCCGACCAGGTCTCAGAAGAGCTTGATCCAGAATATCGATTCGATTTGTAGCCATCAAAACCTACATGAAAACCAGTATGCACATCAAGCATCTATTTTAATTAGTATAATGCTCTATACAAACTAATCAGATTACCTTAATTTTATTGGAAGCTTCGAACCCATCAAGCTGATTGAGAAGTTCAAGCATAGTTCGCTGAACTTCACTGTCACCATTGCCTGTTCCAGATTCCATTCGAGCTGATCCAATACTGTCAATCTCGTCCATGAATATGATCGAGGGAGCATGTTCCCTGCATTAAAGACAAGGAGACCAGGAAGCGCGTCAATGACAAGGCATAAAAGGCAATTGCAATGTGTTACAGTTCTGAAATTTAACAAGTAGTGAATACCACACAGTGCCAGTTGACCTTTTAAAGAAGGGAAAAAAAACAACACAGGCAAAAAACATTTGTAGTACCTAGCCATAACAAAAAGTTCTCTGACCATTCTTGAGCCCTCTCCTATGTATTTCTGAACCAATTCTGAACCAGAAACCCTGATGAAAGTGCAATCAGTGTGATGAGCCACAGCCCTTGCTAAGAGAGTTTTTCCAGTCCCAGGTGGCCCATACAGCAAAACTCCCTATAAAAGGTGTCAACAATTTAGTTACAAATAGAACCACGAGGGGATTCAAGTGTTCCCAAATAATGGAAGCATCAGAAAAAATATATAGCTGTGGACAAGGAAAAATGACATGTAATAAATACCTTTGGCTGAGCTATTCCAAGACTTTCAAATAATTCAGGATGTTTGATAGGAAGCTCAATGACCTGTATTTGTACAGAGCGCCCAACAAAAAAATAATGGTATTAATACCCCTCTAAAAACAAGGACTGGAATAAAATTGGAGAAAAAAAATTACAACACAAAATATATAACAACAATGTATAGTGTGGTTTAAGAAAATAGATCACATCCCCTTTAGTTGTATACCTCTTTTATCTCTTTGATTTGCTGATCCAAACCACCTATCATGTCGTAGGTGGAATCAGGAACCTTCTCGACCTTCATGAGATTGACTAATGGGTCCACTTTACTTGGCAAAACCAAGTGCAGCACATAGCTATCATTGCGAAGAGCAACTCTGGTTGATGGTGTGATCTTTGTGATATCAATACTCTTATCTATATCAACCACATACTTTCCTTCAGGATGTACCTGATATTTAAGGCAAAATTATCCATCTTAATATAGTGCAATAAAAAAATTGTGCATTTTATGGTTTCTTGCAATAATGATCAACCAAGTAATCTCAGGTTTATACGTCTCATTTTCTAAGAATAGGAGGGATCCTAGGTACATACATCTCATTGAACCTTTTTAATGCAATATCTCACATTGATAGGGAGCAAGATAAACCCAAAGTTCAAACCAATACGTACTAACAATAAACTAGCATGTGAACAACAATGGTCTCTCACATTTTCAACCAACCAATGTCCAATGATGTTGTTTAGAAAAAGCTCACGAACAAAAGAGATTCACTTTTTAAAAGAACTGACCGCCGAAAGATGTTTTCTCTTCTATGCATGGGATATTAATCAGAGAAAATTAGAGGAAATGGTGCAAAACCATTGACACCACATGAAAAAACATTGTGATTTCACATTTACATGTATGCAGGATCAAAGTTTAGAAAAGATCTCAATATACATTCTCCCTCATTTAATTAAAAATCAAGAAACACTTTTTAAATTTTTTTCTATCCAAGGCATACATGATATAGACTCTGCCTGAGAAGAATATGGTGCTTTCATGGTTGACAATGGTATATTATTTTTCTTATACTGCTTTAACTCCCACCTTCATACCAACACCGTCACCAACCACCACCACCGCTATCCCTTCTCACTCTAATGACCATCCACACTCATCTGAATGCATGAAGCCCAATGACCTTGACAAGGTCCTCCACTAGCACTCCCTCTTCCCTCCGTGACCTGTTCCCTTCCTTCCTTGTCCAGGGTCCTCCCGTTTCAGTAAGACCTCTCACCACGACCATTGCCACCATGGCAACTGGCATATTGACCTCAAACCAGCACATCCTCCAGTGGCTCTCTGAAGAGATGGAAGGCGGAATAGAGAAGAAAGGATGAAGAATCATGAGGTAAATTTTTTTTCTTCTTTGACTCCATTGATACCCCTTAAATAAAATATGGGGATAATATAAGGATAAGCTTGTTTGAGCAAATAAGTCAAGGGTGGTTGAAATGGCTGGCTCTTCTACCCATTTTTTTCATATTACCATACATAGATAGGCTTTATCCTGCTTTCTATCAGTTCCAAACATCAGCTTATAAAAAAAAGTGGATTTCAGTTATTCAATTGACAAATCGATGCAATGTATGGTCAACAGTAGCTTGATCTTCTACCAAATTACTATTTCTGCTTTCACTTCCCACCATCCTTAATTAAAGAAACAATTGGCATTCAAAGAACAAGTGCAGAACTAATGTTATTCTAGTGTTGTTCGAATTGTATAGCTTAAATTAGATTACGAATTTCTTTTTTTCAGACTACTTCTGCATAAGTGAATAACGCACCAAAAGCAAAAAACAGGCATAGAAAAGATGAATTGAATCCAGATCCTTTAACGCATACAATGAGTGCATGCACACACGCAAAAGAACCTTTTACTTTTCACTCAGTAGCTTTAATTCTAAGTACAAACAATACCAAATAAACATACCTTCACCAACACCTTAGACTTCCCCATAACCTTCACAACCTCACCGACATATGACCCCGGCTCCTGCAGCAGCTGCAACTCCTCCCTCAGCGCCCTCACTGTCCCCAAATTCACAGAAAGACTCAAACTTTACCATCCAAAAACAATAAAGCATCTTTTTTACGGTAAAAGATCAAGATCTTCAAAACCCAGCCAAGATTTTTAAAAAATAGGGGTTTCGAAGGATCCAACGAATTAGGGTTAGGGTTAGGGTTTCCTGCCGTACCTCTGGAGTTGAGGTCGTTGCGTTGGGCCTCTAGACGGTTGAGGTTGTGCGTCTTCTGTCGGACCTGGAGCTGGAGGTCGTGTATGTGCTGCATGTAGTACTGCCGGAGCCCCTCTCCGCCGACCCTGGCCGCCCCCGCCGCCGATTTCCCCCCGGCGCCTCCACAGGCCATCGCATCGTCAGCTCCTCCGCCTACCGTCGGCGGATCTCCTTTCGCCGTCTCGATCACCGTCGACATTGATGACCTCTCTCTCTCTATACGTGTTTGTCTGTGTGAGTAAGATCGATCGGGAGCTTTATTGGACAGATAGAGAGAGATGAACGTGCTTTTAGATTGACCGATGTGGTCACCTTCGTTGTAATTAAGCGTTTTTTTTTTAAATGAGTCGCCCGTAAATAAGGTGCAGAATGTCATTTTGGGTATCAAATCGGCCCAGCCCGGCCCGGTTAACGGTCTTACCGTGCAAGGCCGGTCTTACGGGCTAGGCTGGTTCGTGCTTAAAAGGCCAACCCGTTAGCCCGGCCCGGCCCGGTTTCCAGTCTCAAAATACAGTATGTTTTATTTAAATATTAGATATATTGTTTTAATAAAAGATTAAATATATATTCTAATAAGTTATAAAAAATTTCTAACATATAAATGTAGATGATTCACTATGTACATGAGCTATAAAATTGATTTAGTGTAACTCATTAGTCATTACATTCAACCCACATTTTATTTTTTATTTTTATTATAAGCGTATACATCTTTTTTAGTCCAGTTAATGTTATATTTCTCTAATTTGTATACACTGTTTGTGAAATACTTGTTCTTCTTTCTTGCAGATCTTTTACTCCTTTTCATCTTTCATCTACCTTTTTTTTGTATTATCTAATGTACAAGATAAATGTGATTTTACAATATAGATATGGATTGAGTGCAAATGAATGTGAGATTATGAGATTTATGAAAGGGGATCGCAAATCATAGATTCTGCAAATCAAGCAAATTAAAATGGGTTATTGGGACGTGCAAACAAAATCAATAACATGTGAAAGATAGGCACTCAAAAAAAAAAAATTTGTCGTTTCCGATGGAACTATTTACCATAAATGTTTCGCCAGCACAATCGACAAGGGCACTATAAATTCCCAGTCGTCTTCAGCTGCGACTCTTCGCCCCTAGCCCTTATTGTTGGGAGTGTTATTCTTTTCTTTTCTTTTCTTTTCTTTCATTAATTTGTATTTCATATATACAGATTTACGAAAACAAAAAAAAATTAGATCCATAGATTCGATTAGGGTTTCAGTGATCTCTCTATTAAGGGTTAGGGAGGTGTGGATTCCTGCACGGAAGATCTGTCACTCTTCACTGTTGTTTCCCGCCTGTTCGCCTGTAAATTTTTGGGGATTTTTGGGTGTTTTTGCTGGTTAGGGTTAGGGCAAGTTAGCATTCTGGATTAGGGTTTGGCGTTTTTGATTTGTTGGTTAAAAAGGAGTTTTTTTTTTCGAGTCTGGTTGTGTTTTTTTAGGGTTTGGGATTTCAGGGTGATCGGAGATGGAGAAGAAGAAGGTGACGGTTCCCCTCGTGTGCCATGGTCATTCGCGGCCAGTTGTGGATTTGTTCTATAGCCCCGTCACGCCCGATGGGTTCTTCCTCATCAGCGCGAGCAAGGGTGAGTCTCTATTTTGGGGCTTAATAAGATAGAAATAAAAAAAAAATTGAATTGCTTTGAATCGTGGAAACTCATATTGATGATCCCTCCTTGTCTAGCTCCGATCCTGAGAATGTTGTGGCTAAATTTCCTTTTGTGCATTGTCAATGTGAAGTAGATGTAGCTGATTGAATTGTAGTTGTTATTTGGACAGTTGATTATGCCAAAGTTTTTATTATCCATCTAAGGTAGTGTTTGGAAATGAGTTTGAAAAGGAGCTTTTCACTCAAAGCGGTTTTAGAAATCAGCTTTCCAGAAAGCATAATTTTGTTAAATTACCGAGTTTTTATCATAACTATAAGTTGATTATCTCTTTCTTCAAAAGATGGGAATGCTGGGGGTGTTTGGAAACAAATTTGTTTAAGTATGGTTCCTGCAAAAGTAGAATCTCTAAAAGCTGCCCAAACTCATTTCCAAAGGCTACCTAAGAATGGTTTAATTTATGGGACACATGGTACAATTTGAATTTCCATTGTTTCTGGGAGGCTTTGTGTTCTTGATGATTTACATTGAATCTTGTTTAGGAATATATGCAGAGTCATTTTCCATACATGTTGTCATATGAAAATGACAAGGGATTTATAAATAGCAGTTTATATGTTTGCCTGTACTGGTTGATTGGGTATATTCTAAGGCATTGTATTTTTTTTCTTGGGTGACTCAGATTCTAGTCCCATGCTGAGAAATGGAGAAACTGGGGATTGGATTGGAACATTCGAAGGGCATAAGGGCGCAGTGTGGAGCTGCTGCCTGGATACCAATGCTTTACGCGCTGCTTCAGGCTCGGCGGATTTCTCTGCGTATGTCTTCTTCTCTTTTTTTCTCCTTTTTACCAGAGAATCTGGAATGTCTTATTTTATTTTATTTCCCCCTCAATATTGAGATTTGAAAATGATAAAGATTATTGAACTAATGAATTAGAAAGAAATTTTAGCAGAAACTATTATAAATTGTTCTGTATGGTCTGTATTAGACTTCAAAATTCCAATGTTGGTGTGAGAGGCAATATTTGATGAGTGACCATGGAATGATTGATGTGGCTATAAAGCATTAGAAGTCCTAGTTAGCAGACATTGATCCATCTCATTGTCTCAACCTGATTATGTTCAGTTCGCTGAACTCTAATTGGAATTTGTATTCTAATCTCTTGCATGTTGAAATTTTCTGTGATTCTAATGATATGAAAGTCCCTTGCAGCATAATGAATTTATTTAGATGGTCATCTTATCCTGGGAGTTTCTCCAATTATGGAAATTGGATTTGAATTTTGAAATATTATCATGAGGAACATATAATCTAGTTTTGTATTGATTCCTCTCGACTATAGCATGTCCTGGTGCATTGTTTTCACAAGGGAGGGTGAGCTTCTTGCGGGTAGGGGCATCCTATATTTAACCCTAATCCTTATGGATCCTTTCACTTTTTTCTTCTTCCGCTGATTGACGGGTTTATCCTAGATTGCTGATAGTAGACTCCCACCTTAGCTCCAAAGAAAGTATAAAAAATCATGTCCTGGTGCAAAATAGTGTGTATTGTGTTTTTATGGTCATTTAAGTTTTCATATAATACTGCATCCCACCTTCATGTTGTTAGTTGTTACTCTATGAAAGAACGTGACCTAGAGAACTATGTGAATAGTTGGATTTATGAGAATATAGTTGGATGCTGAGATCTGAAAATGAATTGGGAAATAGGCTACAGCACACCAAGCAGAGACAGTGTTATTCTATGATGTACAAGATATGTTCCATTGATGAAATGATTTGATGACTTGTACCCTTTATTTAGGTTAAGACTTGTGACCTGCAATGTGTCACCTGTATCTATACTGTTTTATATACGTGTGTGGATGAAGTGGTAAAGTTATAACTAAACAGCTCTTGGGACCCTGGCTCTTTGTACTGTGTAATTAAGTAGTCATGTAGCTATGATCCCAACCACTCATCTCATCATTTATGACCCAAAGCATTTCCCTCGTTGACACTGTTATTTCCAAGTAGATAACAGTTGGGTGTGGTAGAAGGCAGTTTCTGCAATTGGGTTTCCCTACTTCAGATGTATGGGCCATTGATCCAAGCAGTTTTTTTTTTTTTTTTTTTTTGGGGGGGGGGGGTGTATATTAGGTAAAAAGGGCCTGAGATATCCATAGCTCTTCATTCACGATTGCGATCCTCCTTGTAGGAACTAGCTAGATTAACACAAGTACAGTAGTTTTTTTATTCTCATTTTATGCATGTGTGATGGTGAAAGTGCAGAATTTTTTTTCCTATTTTTTACTCAATTTGTTCTTTAAGTTTATCACTATCTGTTCTTTAATATAATGGACTATGTATGTGAGCCTTTTAGACAATATTTTTACATTGTACATACCTTGTTTTTCCCATGATTTTCAGGAAATTATGGGATGCCTTAACGGGGGATGAATTGCACTCCTTTGAACATAAGCACATTGTCCGGGCATGTGCGTTTTCCGAGGTAAATTGGGAACCCTTCTGCATTTCCAAACACTCTTTAAAGTTGTTGATGACATCTTACATGCAGAGTTACCTGTTCTCACAAAAAAAGGATGTCGCCTTCTATTTTATATTGTTCATCTTTTTCTGTCATTGTTATATACTTGTTCATGATTCGCTATATGTTATGAAATCTAATGGAGCTTAATTTAGGACATGTTACATGATGAGAATGTGTGATGGGGATTGGGGATAAGGATAATGCTCCTGCATCAATGTGGCCTTATTCTATTGCTGTCATGTCTGTTGTCATTCATAGACGTTGATAATACTTCCGTTAAACAATGTTGTGGCCTTTATGGGTTTTGACATTTCCAATTTGTTTTCTGTCCATTTTTTGTGATACACCTGAATCTGAAGTAAAGATAGAATACATTCTTGGTGACAAACTGACAACTTGAGTTTGTTATGCTGCTTTTGCTTCAGAGAACATGTTGCAAGCTTGCAACTAATTTTTTCCCTTTTATTGACATGCTGAATCCAAGAGGTTAAGAGCTTGTCTCATGCAATTAAATATTCATTGTATTTTTCTCACATTGTACTGAATTTGCCTTGGCATTTGCCTTATGCCTTCTGTAGAGTCGGGAAAACTGAAAACATACTAATGGGGAATCTTGTCAACTTCTACTTATTTAGGTTTTCCTACTACTAATTCCACCAATCTCATCACAGGATACACACCTTCTGCTCACTGGAGGGATGGAGAAAATTCTGCGAATATTTGACTTGAACAGACCAGAGGCGCCTCCCAGAGAAGTTGATAAATCGCCTGGTTCAATTAGAACTGTAGCATGGCTTCACAGTGACCAAACAATATTAAGTTCATGCACTGACATGGGGGGTGTAAGGTATGTGACATCCTTTCATCTAGAGATTATATTAAAGTGTTACCCTTCCTGACATCATCCATTGTTGAAAATTTTACAGATTATGGGATGTGAAAAGCGGGAAGATCGTTCAAACACTTGAGACCAAGTCACCTGTCACCAGTGCAGAAGTGAGCCAAGATGGCCGCTACATAACAACTACTGATGGCTCTACTGTCAAGTTTTGGGATGCCAACCAGTATGACATAGATTCTTTTAATCTCTGATTCATTACTCATGTCACCGTTTTCTTAAAAAAAATGTGGGTGTTTCAGTTTCGGTCTAGTCAAGAGCTACAACATGCCATGCAATGTGGAATCTGCTTCACTCGAACCAAAGATCGGCAACAAGTTCATCGCCGGAGGTGAAGACATGTGGGTTCATGTTTTTGATTTCCATACGGGTGAAGAGATTGGTGAGTGCACTGACCTCTTGAAAATTTTGACTGAAGCTAAACTAATGCCAATATGGTCTTGATACAGTATATGCACTCAATCATTTTTGTAGTCCTAAATAGTCCAAACACAGTATATGAAAATCTCCAATAGAGTATATACTATATTGAGCGAGTAAATTCCATCAGTGAAGGCAAAAAGGCATGCATTCAATTCATTGGAGTCTAATATTTCATTTTCCCCCAAAAGTATGTACTTGATTACCAAGCATATACTTCATCATGGAAAATGCATGAAGATATGTTTTCAGTTCATTGGATTGTATATTTCATTTTTTGTGGACAAATTACATATCTCCACCCCCCCCCCCCCCCCCCCAAAAAAAAAAAAATCACAATGTGCTTGGTATTGCAAAAATAACCGCAGGAATGATTAAGTGTAAAATTCCATGCCAATATATTGAAGACTGGTTCAAGCATTTTTTTTTTCTATAACCAAATGCAGCATGCAACAAAGGTCATCATGGCCCAGTACACTGTGTGCGCTTTGCCCCCGGTGGTGAGTCTTATGCCTCTGGATCCGAGGATGGGACAATACGGATATGGCAGACTGGCCCCGATGAGGTCGACTCTGCTCCGGGGAAGGTGAAGGCTGTGGCCAATGATGTGGCGCGTAAGATAGAGGGCTTCCACATCTCCAAGGAAGGGCAGGCCGAGGACAAGGAAGAGCCGCCCGCAGACGCCACCACCGACGTGTAGGAGACCCCAGTGACTTGAGTCTGTATTGGTTGTAATCACTGGGTGTCTATTTGTGGTGTCTTCTTATTGTTGTTCTACAGGAGAATAAACCTGTTGGGCTTTGTTTTTGTGCAAGTTTTTTATCATGCAAATTAATTCATAGTTGAGACTGGATAAATACATGCTTCTAAGCTGAAGTCATCCCTTGTAGGTTTGTATCTTTAAATTGTTACGTACTTAGGTATACATCCCTTGCATCTCTAACATTTTAACTTTGGATAATGTTACGTGCAGATTCTTTTCCAGCTCTATTTCATATTCCAGTCTACAAGTGTTTCAAATTTTTTAAAATAAAATGTAAAAATTTTCATTTGATTATCATGCTTTTGGTATGTTAGTGTGATTTTTTTCCCCAAAATGTGGAGGTATGCATTCAGGGAAAGGTTGTGATGCAACACTTTTTTTATTTTTTTGGCATACTATGCTCAATTTCTTAAGTATATTTTTCTAATGCAATTTGAAGGATATTTTTTATTGATATTTTTTATTACTTATTATATAAATAATTTTTAAAATTTTAGGCGTTAATCTGAACAGTGTTTTCTCTTTTAATTATAAAATCAACAATATGTGGTGAATTTTAACAAGAAAACAATTACTTACTAAACAAATAGATAATTGTGGCAGTGCATTGGGATAAAGTGTGCATTGGGATAAAGTATGGTGTTCTCCGGTGTTTTGAATTTTATTAAAAGATGTGTATTTTTTTTTTTGCTTGGTAAAAGATGTGTATTTTATATAATATATAAATATCTAATTTCATAAAAATGTATGTTCTCTTTTGGAGTTTTTTATATTAAGTATACTAAGATGCAGGGCGGCAGCCAGGATTTAGAACATGAGGGGCCAGGGTAAAGAGACTTATAGTAAAAAGTAAAAAATATTTATAAAAATACAAGTATATAAAAACATGATAATTTGAAAAATAAAATAAAATTATAAGATAACACAATTTTGAGTTAAAAATTATAATGTTTCAATTCCTCAAAACCACATAATAAAAAATTCTCTAGAAAACAAAACTTTTATAAAAAAAAATAAATAAATAAATAAAACCTAAATCCATAACTCCATATCTCAAAATTTCAATGAATGTTGATAAGTGGTCCATCTTTGGACCCATTTGCATAAAATTAGTTAACGTAATATTTATTTCATTAGTTAGATATATATTTTTCAAAAATACAAAACATGTATAAACTGCAAACGAAACTAAACACAACATTTTTTAATGTTGTTACACACAGTCCCTTTTTCAGTCCTAATTCCAGTAATATATGTTTCATTAGTGACATATACTCATTTTAACGAAGTATATGTTTTTTTAAAAAAAAGTTTACATTTTTTTATAGAACCATGCATACAATTCATTGTAGTATATTTTTTATTTTTTGTAATTACATGTACCTTATTAGATGATGTATATTATTTTAAAATAATCAAAATATGTGTGAATTGAAAGTGGGGCTAAAAAAAAAACTACATAATATTATTTTTTCAATTTCAATATACCCTTCATTACATAATCAACCAACCAATTATGGATGAACCTTAACTCAAAAAATAAAAATAAAAAACTTCATCCGGGCCCCAGCTCACCCCCCTTTGTCTCCGCCCCTGCTAATATGAGCTAGCAGTAGTCTACTGTATTAAAAAAAAAGTATACTATGATTATCCGGTACCTTTTAATCTTTGAAAACTTAATACATTATTGAAAACTCAGTAAGTTAATCTTTTAATATAAACTACTTTTATTTTTGGAAACTTTATTATCATTGAAACTCAATAAGTCAGTCTTTTTTATGTAAACTACTTTCATCTTTGACTAGTCTTCATTTAATCTATACATAAATTTAAATTTTATCTCTAAATAAAATGTGTGATAATATAAAAGAAAATAAAATATCTTCAGCCACTGAAGATCCCTCTATCATAAAAAAAAAAAAAAAAAACTGAAAAAAAAAGAAAAAAAAAGAAAAAAAAAAGAAAAGAGTTAGATGGTTGATGCACTTATCTTTTATTTATAATTTACGAGTATTTTCTTTATATATGCTGGTGTGTGGAAAATGATATAAATCTTAATCCATCTCAGTTGAGCCAATGTTTGTAGATCAAAAATGACACTCATAACAGAAATAATATTTCCAACATTCTTTTTATCATATTGTATTTAGAATATCATTTCAACTGGTCCCAAATGCCTCCAATAGTCAGTCACACAAAAGGCATGTACAGAGCTTCCATCATAAAGGCATCACATCCCATCAATTAACTGTCATGCCAAGACGGAACCACTCTTATTTCATAACAATAACAGACATGAAGATCATCCCCTGATCCATTTCACTACATTAGTTTATCTAAATAACAATAGTCAAACAACAATTCTAGAACAAACTCAGATCCATTGCTGAAAACTCAGTTACAAATTCCATCATACAATAAATGACAATACAACAAAAAGAATTAGATGGCATTAAAATCAATGAGGGGAAAAGTATGCATGAATCCAGTTACTGCCATCATACACATCCTTCACCAAAGTTTCCTAAAGCCATAACAACTTAAAACAAACAAAAAATATCATAACCAATAAATCATAATAGCATAACTGAAGCCAAATCAGAAAACAATCAAGACCATCACCACTTCCTACTCTAAAACCAACCATTCAAACATTACTCCACCTAAGTTGAAATCGAGGAGATCCTTGGTACATCCACTGGAAACTGATCAATCTCATCCATCCATGGATTCCTCTCCTTTGCAGGATTGACGGTCCTCAACGCCCTCCACACTGCACTGTTGCACTTGAAACCTGAACCAAACGCAATCTGCCATGTACGATCGCCCCTCCTGATCCTTCCTTTAGCTTCTGAGTAGGCCAACTCATACCAAAGTGAGCTGCTTGAAGTGTTCCCGAACCTGTATAAAGTCATCCTCGATGGCTCCATGTGCCATTCCGACAACTGCAGGTTCTTCTCAAGCTCATCCAACACAGCTCTTCCTCCGGCATGGATGCAGAAGTGCTCAAAAGCGAGTTTGAAATCCGGGATGTAAGGCTTGATCTTCATCTTGAATAGCTTCCTCCCCACCAATGTAGTGAAGAAGAGCAACTGTTCTGACATGGGCAAAACTAGAGGACCCAAGGTGGTGATATTGGTCTTCAACGCATCTCCAGCTACCGCCATTAAGTCCTTGGAGAGGGAAACACCAATCTTTCCTTCAGAGTCCTCCTCTTGTGTGACACAGCTGAAGCACTTGTCATCGGAGCCTTTGTGGGTCCGAACAGTGTGGACCAACTGATACTTTGATCGTCGTCGGTCAGACCCCTTGTTAGACAATAAAATTGCAGCACCACCCATTCGAAACAAGCAGTTGGAAACAAGCATCGATCGGTTGTTCCCGAAATACCAATTGAGAGTGATGTTCTCCATGCTGATTATCAAGGCATATGAGTTGGGATGGACTTGAAGAAGATCCTTTGCGAGATCAATGGAGATTAGACCCGCGCTGCAACCCATCCCTCCTAAGTTGTAGCTTATGATGTTTCCCCTCAGCTTGTAATGGTTGATGATCATGGCAGAGAGTGAGGGGGTCGGGTTGAACAAGCTGCAATTCACTATGAGAATCCCAACTTCTTTGGGCTTCAATTTTGTCTTCTCAAAGAGCTGGTCTAAGGCGCCAAACATGACTGTTTCAGCCTCCTTGCGAGCCTCGGCCATGCATGGATTCGGGGGCATGTTGAGGACAGCTTCTGGGAGGTAAGTGTGTTCGCCTAGACCAGACCTCTCGAGGATCTTCCTTTGGAAATCCAGATTCTCTTCGGTGAAACTGCCCGTCAAGCGAGATCGCTCCATGAAGATTTGGCGGGTGCATTTGCGAGCCTCTTCAGGCTTGTAACAAGAGAAGTCAACCAAGTAGACTGGGCGAGGGCGAGTGAGGAAGTAAAGGGTGGTGAGGAAGACAAGGAGGGTGGAGCAGAGGATGACGGAGATGAGGTTGAAGCGGAGGTGATCCCAGAGGTCGTGAAGGTCTTGAATAGAGAAGGTGGAGAGCTGGGCAGCGATGAGGAAGAGGAGAGGGGAGAGGAAGAGGTACATGCCATGGGTGATGAGGTAGTGGTAGCCGAGCTTCACGTACTTCAGTTTGACTGATTGCTTGAAGTCGGGGAGTATTCGAGAGGGCGACCGGAGGAGAGGTTGTTGCAACATCGCTGAAGCTGCAGGGATCAAAAGAAAGATGAAATCAGGGTATATGGGAATAAATGATACAAGAATCACAGGAAGGAAGAGTGGAAGGTTTTTTTTTTCATGTAACAAGGAAGGTTGTTGAAAGTGATGTTCCAATTATAAATGGGTATGTATTGATATTTGCCTTTTCATGTGAGTTTGGTGGGATCATAAGAAAATCAAATTTAATAGTTCTTGGTATTGAAGGTGACGTTTCTCATTTCATTAGTGTGTTGGAAACTTGAAAGTGATCCAAAACAATCTCCCTCGCCCCAAAAAAAAAACACCCAAGAAGATGGCTAATATTTCTGGTGATGAAAGTGGACGATGTTCTATTGTCAAACTGATTCTGCTTTTGCAAAATCAGTTTTCAGTCGATTCCAAATGGATTTTTTTTTTTGAAAATTTAGCTTTTGGTTTTATTCACTAAAACAACAAAATGGGTTTTGTGTAAAAGCTAGTAAAAGTAAGTTTTTATGATTTTATTTTCTTGAAATTTGTTCCAAACATGGAGAAACAATTCATATTTGGATTTAAAAAAAATAAAAAGGAGAGATTTTGCAATTACCTCAAAAATGGAATCCCACTGATCTCCTTTCAGTGCCTAACAGCAAGAAATACTGCCTTTCTCCAAGCAAAAACCAGTGAAGATCCCAAGAGCTCCTGCATAAGGGATGAAGGGGCAATATATAAGTAGTGGTAATAAAGAAAAAATTTTTTTTAACAAATTCAAATTCTTTTTCATCCAATAAACAGATCCATAACACATTAAAATGATCAAGCCCCAAATTGAGGAATTTTTCACTGTGAACCAAGAAGGGGGAAAAAAACAATATTTTTTTGAAAAAAAGGAATAGCAATAAAATTAGTGAGAGGAGAGATATGAAAACAAGATCAGACACAAAGAATCAAATAATACAGAGAATCAAGATCTGATAAATCCAATGAATCAAGATCTAATAATACAAAACCCAAAGAATGGTTTCCAATTAAAAAAAAAGGATAAAAAACAAACACAAGTTTTCACAGGAAGGATCAAATCTCTGAACAATACCCCCATCAAAAAAGGTCTGCAATCCATTGAGACAAAAAAAATCAGACTAAACAAGTTTATGAAAAAAAAGGAGGCAAAACTGGTCTTTTCCCCCGAAAAGTTCAAATTCATAAACAGTACTCCCCCCATGATTTTTTTTTTTTGGCAAAAAAAAAACATGTATTGAACACATCCCAGTTTAGAAATCACAATCAAAATCCCTAAAAGAGATCCAAAAAAATTGAAATCCGCAAATAGATCACAAACACATTACGACAAACCCACTTGAAAAAAAATCACATTTTGTCGAAAACCCCGATCCAAGAAAAACACAACCCCAAAAAATCCAACATTCATTAAAATATTCTCCTCAAACATAACAACGCACACAAAAAAAACCTCCAAAAATCACAACCCATCAAAAAAAGTAATCCGAAAGACAAGACCCATATGAAACCCAAATCTCATAATCCAAAATCGATTTAAAAAAAAAACAGAAAAACCAACCTCGAAATCGCTCGCCGATCTACAAAGAGAGCCTCTTTTTGGGTTTTCCCCCTTTTGATTGAGCGAATTCTGCGGATTCGCTTTGTGGAGGTTCTCTTTGTGTTTTGTTTTGGATGGTGGAGAGAGACGACGAAAGAGAAGGAGAGACAACCTTAAAATGTGTTGTAGAGAGAGAGAGAGAGAGGTGTGGGCGGCGATGGATGGGTTTGACCGTAGTCTCAGCCGGTTTGCGCCGGTGAAATCAACGGCTGTCGTTGATTCCAAGGAGGATCGTATGAACCCAACAAGGACGGAATCGATTTTCGAAGAGAATAAAAGTGCGGAAAAGAGAGAGTCTCTGTGTGTTTTTAAATTGGAAACTCAGATTTTTTTGTATTTTTTATTTTTGGGAAATTAATTAGGCATCCTGTGGTCACTCGAGAATTATTTGTAGGTCCCTAGAATATTTTAAATTTTTTAGTTCATGGTGAAAAATTATTTTTAGGTCCCTCAAACGGGATGCCAAAACCGTCTGTCAAAAACACTAAAAATATCCCTGGATTAATTTTTTCAGCACACTGTTAACACTCCCAGTACATTATTAAATATCACCAATACACTTTTATCAGTTTTTAATTTCTAGTACACTGTTAACAGGCGATGAGGAATATTTTTGATATTTTGACAGACAGACTAACAAATAACAACATTCATTTTCAATGACCTAAATATAATTTTTCATCATTTCAGGGACTTAAAAAAACACTTAAAAACTCATAGGGACCTAAAAATAATTCATGAGTGATCAGAGGCACCTATGATTAATTAATTAATTTTTTTGTGTTTCTATGATATTTTTGTATTGGGAAATTGCGAGCCTCTCTCGTGACCGTTACAAATACAGGGAATCAGAGAACATTTTTTAAACTGATTTCGGGTGTATATTATATCACAACTCCCGGGTTTGTTTATTAAATCCAAGCTAATTATTTTAAAGTTTATCCCTATTTTAGAATAAATAAAGATAAATAATTATTTATGTTTGATTGTTTTTTAATTATTTTCGTTAAAAAAAAACGCAATAATAATTTTTTTTGTTTGAATAAAATGTGAATAGTTGATTTATAAAATGGGATGATAGTTGATTTGACAGTAAACCCATATATTTTTTTGAATTGAATAATATGAAATGATTTAATTTCACTGATTGACAGAAATTCATATACCATTATATACCAGTTAATTCTAACATACAGATTCTTATTTATTTCAGTCTTTTAAACACTATTTTGAGACTATTCAAGTTAATTCTTACTTATTTTGGACTTCATTCTGGAACCAAAAACACCCCTTAATCTCTAATAAAGAATTGAATAATGTGAGTTTTAATGTTAATTTTAAACAATGTGAGCCTTTCATTAGATATTGATTGAGTCATCCAATACGTCATCACTTAAACTACACTCGACTGTGCTCAATTGGATTTTATGAAGGAAAAAAAAGGATTACGTGCATGACATGGTTTATTAGTCATGAACAACTGGATTTCTATTTTGTGTCCACTAAAAGGCAACACCAACCACTTCGTTTTTTAAATTTATTCAACGTGTCCATTCGAAATCAGATGAGGTTGACACATGTGTTTTATAAACTGCCTAACATTAGCCGCGGAGTCAGAAATTTCTCTAATAGAACTTTACATGAAGTATAAAAAATTCATTTTATATATAATATATATATGATATAAAATTAATTTTAAACATAGACATTCATAAAAATCTATCATACTACTTAGAAAAATTGTATTTGGAATTATTCACTCATGTGTTTATTTCTAGATATATCAATTAAAAATTTTAATTCCACAAAATCTATCTGAACTGGATTATTTAAAAAAAGAATTCTCATTCTCAATTAGAATTATAAAAATCAACTCTTAATAGTATACATAAGATACATAATAAATGTTGATATATAAAATAAAGGGAATGAATAACAATGTACGAGTGAATAACATACACAGAATGTATAATCGTGTGTAAAATGCATTTCACGGTGTAAGCGATAAAAAAAATGAAAAAATAGAAAAAATATAATCACTACTTGAGAGTGTTTTGATATATAAAAAATTTGAGAGACCTAAACAAAATAAAAAGTTTTTTTAATAAATATTTCAGTTTATTTTTCCAAGAATTTTTATTATAATTCAATAAATATATCCGTATTAAACTAAGATTTTCAACTGTTCTTGTTTGTTTACTATATAAAAAAAGTGTTGATACACAATGTTTTTATTTTAGCCTCACTTTCAGTCTTATATGCGTCGATATAAAATTATAAAAACATTATACTCACTTTAGCGAGGTAGATGCTTCGACAACATTTTTTTACATTCATGTAATTCATTGGAGTATATACTTCATTTTCTGTAAAAACATTCACCTCATTAGATTAGCTATATTAATTAGCTATATTAGCATTTTTTTATGCATTTTTAACAAATTATAAGAGATTTTTAATATACTTTGTTTTCAAATAAAGTTAACTAAACATAATATTCTAAGAATATTTTTCATCTGTCAATGAAAGTTTAACTCTGAGGGGTTATTTGAATTTACAGAGGTATTTTGAATGAGTTATATGGACTTTATACAAAGTTGGGGGTTATATAGATTTCAAGCAATTTACAGGGGGTTATTTAGATTTTTCCATTTTTTTTACATATGAGACAAGAATAATGTTGGGGACAAATTAATAGTCCTATAAACGGTTCTTACATATTTTAATTTTTTAAAAATAACAAATATCATCCACATGTTTTGATATAAAAAAATGTGTATCATCACCCAGTTACGAATTGAATAAACCTATTTTAACAATGTAAAATAGTTTTTTTTAATAAGATATATATCAATTAATTGATATATCACACTAAATGACTATATACGAAGATACGTGAACTGTTTGCGGGTACCATATGTGAGAGAGACTTGAGACAAACAAGCCACATTTATTGCTCCTATTTTTCATGAACAAATTTCTCTTTCGAATGAGATTTTGAAAGCTTCACGAAGTAAGGAAAAGTAAATAGAATCACGTAATTGACTCAACATGATCCACACCTATCCAACTGAAAATCCAAACTTCCAAGAAGGAAGGCAGAATTCATAAAAGAAGAATAAATGAATCATACAGTACAATATGTGGTGTTCTGCGTTGGAGACAGCTTTCTTCGTGGCCCCACACATTTTTTTTTGTTGAAAAATATTATGCAAAGCACTGGTCAGCGGTGACGTGTTAAGAAGGAATTCCTTCGGACAACCAATGAGAAAGCATCGTATATGAGGGGAAAAAAATTAACAAATGTATTTGGATAGATTTTTATTTCATAAGAATCTTTATATAAGGGTTTTTTTATTTTTAACTCTCTACAAACCAACATATTTAGTGGTCGACTCCTCATTTTTTGTATTTGAGTTTTATTCTTTAAATTTAAAGAATAATTCATTTTTCTTTCCGAGAGGGACATATTTGTAAATTATTTAATTTTTTTTTTATCCCTGGTAGGTAGTAAAGATGAATTATCCTTTAAATCTGGGGAGTAAAACTCAAATATGAAGAAGTGAGAGATCGATCACTAAATATGATAGTTTGTGAGAAGTTAAAAATAAAAAATCCTTAAATAAAATTTTCGTTGATATATTATGAATATTTTGCGAATAGTTTGTTTAGTTAACCTTGATTGAAAACACAATATATTAAAAAACCCTACAATGTGTTAGAAATGTGAAAAATCTTATAAAAAATGATGATTTTACCATCTCTAAATACATTATAAAACTCTATCCATAGGGTAAAATCGTCATTTACAGATGATTTTTACATTTTAACACATTGTAAGATTTTTTTGGTATACTGTGTACTTCTCTATTAGGGTTAACCAAACATAATATTCATAAAATATTTATCATCTGTAATCGTAAATTTTATTTAGGGGGTTATTTGAATTTTGTTAGGTATTTTTAAAAAGTTATATGGATTTTAAGAAAAGTCAGAGGATTATATGAATTTCAATTAGTTTACACAGGGTTATATGAATTTTTTCTTTTTTAAAAATATTCAAATTTGAATATTAATGTGTACGGGCCATTATTTTCACCCCACAATATACTCATTCCACCCCGCTTAAAGATGCAAAATTTACTTTTCAAATGTGATGCCAAGGTGTTTTTCAAAACTTGTTTTTCAAATGTGATGCCATAATGATTGATGCCTTCATTAACGGCCCCCCATTTTTTGGGGGCATTAAAAGATGTAAATTTGTTTTTCAAATGCGACAGACCCCACCCTTGGAGACCCCATCCCCTGCTTACCCACCCTCTACACTCTTCACCCCCCTATCTCATATCCTTCTCTTTCTTGCCTGCGGCACCTTCTTCATACGACCTCGCGACAAAATCAGATACAGAGAGGCGGAATTCGTTTGAGAATAGGAGTTCGGTGGAGGAGGGGGAAAACCTGAGAATTAAAAGAGAGGAAGAAGACAAAGTGAAATGCATGCGATGGACCCGCGATCGGACGGCCCACGTCGTAAACCGCACCGACCGCATACCGCACGTAATCGCGACCATATATATATATATATATTATATATATATATATATATATATATTTCTGATAATATGCGGTCATGCGGTCGTGATCGCGGGCCATCCGATCGCGGTCTATCACATCCAACGGTCGACGTGACGGCCCGTGATCGCGCACCGCACCGACCGCACACCGCATCGGTTCCCTATATATATATATATATATATATATATATATTATATATATATATATGGGTGATTATGTGTGGCGACGGCGGGTGCGCCTGTCCGATGCAATGATTTACATCGACCCGTGATCGACGGCCCGTGACCCGTCGTTCGCGACCGCGTGTGTGTGTGTGTGTGTGTATGACCGACCGCACGACCGACTATATATATATATATATATATATATATATATATAATATCGTGATATTATACGGTCGTGCGGTCGGTGCGGTCGAGTCGTATATATATATATATATATATATATATATATATATATATATATATATATATATATATATATATATGAAAATGATTAGGTGCGGCGAACGGCAGGTGTGGCCGCGACGTGGGTCGTCCGATCGCGGGTCCATCGCATCCAACGGTCGACGTGAATCGCATCCGACCGTCCGATGCGATGGACCCGTGATCGACGGTCTGTGATCGCTGCCGCACCTGCCGTTCGCCGCACGTAATCACGTATATATATATATATATATATATATATATATATATATATATATATATATATATATATATATATGGTCGCGATTACGTGCGGTGTGCGGTCGGTGCGGTTTACGACGTGGGCCGTCCGATCGCGGGTCCATCGCATCCAACGGTCGACGTGAATCGCACCCGACCGTCCGATGCGATGGACCCGTGATCGCGCACCGCACCGACCGTAAACCGCACCTAATCGGCTCCCTATATATATATATATATATTATATATATATATATATATATATATATAGGGAAGTGATTACGTGCGGTCGTGCGGTCGGTGCGTCCGCGATCACGGGCCGTCGATCACGGGTCCATCGCATCGGACGGTCGGGTGCGAATCACGTCGACCGTTGGATGCGATGGACCCGCGATCGGACGGCCCACGACCGCGACCGCACGACCGCACGACCGCACCTCATCGGCCGCGTATATATATATATATATATATATATATATATATATATATATATATAGGGAAGTGATTCGGTGCGGAAATGCGGTCGTGCGGGAAGCGATCATGGGTCCATCGCATCGGACGGTCGGGTGCGATTCACATCGACCGTTGGATGCGATGGACCCGTGATCGGACGGCCCACGTCGCACACCGCACCGACTGCACACCGCACGTAATCGCGACTATATATATATATATATATAGATCGCGGGTCCATCGCATCCAACGGTCGAGATGAATCGCACCCGACCGTCCGATGCGATGGACCTGTGATCGACGGCCCGTGATCGCTTCCCGCACGACCACATTCCCGCACTGAATCGGCTCCCCATATATATATATATATATATATATGGGTGATTATGTGTGGCGAACGGCGGGTGCGCCGTCGATCACGGGTCCATCGCATCGGACGGTCGGGTGTGATTTACATCGACCGTCGGATGCGATGGACCCGCGATCGAACGGGCCACATCGCGGCCGCACCAGCCGTTCGCCGCACCTAATCGCTCGTGTGTGTGTGTGTGTGTATGATCGCAACCGCACCGACCGCACAACCGTATAATATCACGACTATATATATATATATATAGGTCGATGATAATATGCGGCGTCCCGCACGGTGCGGGAACGACGTCGTTCGTCCGATCGCGGGTCCATCGCATCCAACGGTCGATGTGAATCGCACCCGACCGTCCGATGCGATGGACCCGCGATGGACCCGTGATCGACGGCCCGTGGTCGTTCGCGCACGTTCCCGCATCGCGCACCGTATCATTCCTCTATATATATATATATATATATATATATATATATATATATATATATATATATATATAGTCGTGATATTATACGGTCGTGCGGTCGGTGCGGTCGCGATCACGGGCCGTTGATTACGGGTCCATCGCATCGGACGGTCAGGTGCGATTCATGTCGACCGTTGGATGCGATGGACCCGCGATCGGATGGCCCGCGATCACGATCGCATATTATCGATTCACTATATATATATATATATATATATATATATATATATATATATATATATATATATATATGGGTGGGTTGGTAATTTGTTTAAAATTAATTGGGTGGGTTTTGTAAAAGGGGTGTGGTGAGTAAATTGTGGGGCTTATTTAACCGCCCCCTTGATGTGTACGTATCAAATCCAAATTTGATTAGTTGACATGTTAGCTGTCCTCGCTCTCCCTATCTGATAAAAATTGAATTATTATTCTAACAGTATCAAAGTGAATTATTATTCTAACATGGGTCCATCTCACTGACTCACTCAAATGCCATTTCACGTGCAGATTGGTTCAGAATTCAGATACAGTGTGGAATGGCTGGCACATGAGACCCCATGTCCCCCCCCCCCCCCCCCCCCCCCCCCCCAAATGTATAATAATAATAATTAAAAAACCACAATAGGCATGTCCAATTGTCAATTCTAATTATAAGATATAATTAAAGAAATCCAAATATCTGCATATTATAATCTTATATAAATTTTTGTTAAATTTGAGACTTTATGAAAACTCACAAAAATCTAGTTGTTACATCTGGATTAAATTTTCATTCAAATTAGACGACCATTTTGTAATTGTGTAGACTTTATAATCTCTATAAACAATCATAAAGACCAATTAGTCCCTATAAAGACCAAATTATCTTTGTATAACATCTATGTTTCTTCATTCTCATAGAGATGCTATTTGAAAAAGATAAAAAAATTAAAGATAATCTAGTCTTTTTATAATATATATTAGGGCTAACTATGATTGGTTGGGTTAGAATTAACTTTTGTTGACACCATGAACGTATATAGGTTTTTATGAGTTTTCAAAGACTCGTACGATCTGTCTTAACTTTAACATGAACTTATACGAAATTATCCATGTTTATAAGGACATGAATGTATTTAACCCGATAATCTATTATCATATTTGCATTTCTTTTGGTCTATACGGTTGTGACTTTTGTAGAAATTTCAGTGACCTATTCATTAATTAATAAGGAAAAATTGATATTAGTTTTGTAAAAAGTTAGCCAAATTAGTTTTAGTTTTGGTAAAATTAGAAAATCGGCACAGGTCTCTAGAAAGTATGTATGATAAATGGATTTAGTTCTTGAGTTAAATTGTTTCAATAAATATATTCAAATAAATCTTTAAAAAATATAAAAAATCTGATTTAGTCCTTTTGATGATAAAAATGCCTATCTTTTCCTGAAAATTCTCTTGCTATCACCAAGGTAAAAATAAAAAGGGAATCCTTGAAAACTTATGAAAACAAAAAAAGATTTTTATAAAATTAATAAATTCCCTTAAGTCAACCATATATTTAGTTATTACATTACAATAATTTATCAAGTAAATTTTAAAAAGGTATTACAATAATTTATCATATATGGTTAGAATCAATCAATATCTTGTTAGTTTCATTTACGATAGTGACTAAAATAAATATTATATAATAATATAATGATATGAGAGAATTTATCGATTTTAGAGGGACCTCCGATTTTCATAAATTTTTAGGGAGCTATAGCGATTTTTTAAAAATAATTCTGGTAACTTTTAATCTTATGATTAACCATGTATCTGGTTATTTGGAGTGCTGGTAGTGACTGAAACTATATTTTTCTAATAACATGAAGACCTATGATGAATTTTTAATTTTACATGGATTAAAACCGATTTAACTAACTTTTCAGACGGTTACATTGATTTGCCCTAATTAATAATGATTTTCTACGTGCCAAATTTTGTTAAATTGGTATATCAACAGTATCATGCGTGCATAGAACAAGTGAATGCACTATGTTATTCTTACTGTTCTAATTAAGTATATACTTTCTCTAATATAAAAAATATGTATTTAATTCATTGGACTACATATTTTATAAAAAATATGTAAAAAATATGTTAAGAATATAAGAAAAAATTAACAAGCAAAAATCACTGTTCCTAACATTTTACACACGCATGGACCTGAGTGTCAATCAGCTCTGGTGATTCACAGGATCCGAGTCTATCCATTTTCTCAGAGCTCTCTTACACTCCATAATTTTTATAGTCACAAATGCGATCTTATATACCTCAATAACCTCTCCTACTCACAATATCGAGGTATATATACTTCATTTAATTTTTTTTATTTTTTTTCATATACGATGTCATTTAATTAATTAGAATATATAGTTTACCTTTTATAAAAGCAAATACTGCATTAGATGATGTACATGATTTAAAAAAAAACATAAAAACATATGCGATATGTTTTTTGAATGGTAAAATGGACTGTGTTTAACATTTGAAAAATGATACACTTAATCACATTCACCAACAAAAACTCAGACCTCACATGTTTTTATTTTTTTAAAATAGGAAACATCATCTAATGAGGTATATAATTTGATAAAAAATGCATATCGCTCCATTTCGAGTTGAATGAACCCATTTTTAGTTAGTGTAAGAAAAAATCCAGTGAAGTATATACATCATCTAATGTGGTATATGCTTCAGTGAATCTGTAACGAGGTATATAGATCAATGTTTTAGATTAAAAAAAAACTGAATGGAGCAACACTCCATTTGAAGAATGATACACTTAGCCACATTCTTAACCTTTTTCTTAACATTTTCCATTTAGATTGATAACTCCATTTGGAAAACTGAAGTGTAGCAGCACTCTTAACATTTTCCTTTTGAGTGCTGTTACTCTCAGTCATGATTACCAACCAAAACACAAACCATATATACTTCGTTACAGATTTAATTAAGTATATACCTCGTTAGATAATGTATATACCTCATTGAAGTTTTTCTTACACTTGCTAAAAATGAGTTCATTCAATTTGAAATGAAACGATATGCATTTTTTATGAAAGCATGTACTTCATTAGATGATGTTTACTATTTAAAAAAAATGAAAACACTTCAGGTCTGAGTTTTGGTCGGTAATCGTGACTTAGTGTATCTTTTTCCTTTCCTTTTTCCTTAAATAAAGGCCAAGACCCATTATTCAGAGGTCCACAAAAAGCTCACATGGGCCCAAACCATCTAACTTTGGGCTCAAACCCTCATAGACTGACCCAAAATTAACCCACGTAACCCGCAAACACTTTGTCCACACTTGAATAAAATCCAATCAGGGTTGAATTTTATCAGTGTCTCAATAAAGAAATGACACTTATTCCCTCACATGCGTGTGTATTTTTCAGATGCATGTCACTCTCTCTCAAAAGAACTAACAAAAATGATGGTATTTAAAATTCTACTATTGGAGCATTTTTTTGAATAAATATTTTAATAGCGTTGATACATCCAGACATTTCATCAGTCATTACTGAAGACAACAAGCCACTTAACACAGCATATGCACACTCTGTTTGTACATACTCTATTATGGAAAAATGTAATACTTCATTTTTTCCCCTAGAATAAGCATTTTAAAATAAAATGTGTTCAATTTACAGAATGATTGTAAAATTTCTTAATAGTGAATGTAAATGACACTACATGTTAACAACATTGTAACAACACCAGTAGCTCAACAAACTAGAGAACAAAAAAATAACTAGGCATTGAGCCCGGCCTGTAAAATTAGGGCCCAAGCCTGGCCCTAGGCTTAAGCCAGTTGGCCCGGCCGGAACAAAAAAACAGGCCTAGGCCTACCCACGGGCCCGGGCCCGCTGGCCCCCAAATTTTTCGTTTTTTAGCCATCGCCCCCCTTTCCCTCCAAAATAATTTCAAATATTTTTTTTCAAAATTTGGGGGCAACAAAGTACAAGCTTACTGGATATCTAAATTTTTGTCCATGACCTTATAGTTTCCAAAACATAAGGGAGTGCCATATAACCCATTCTATTGTGTCAGCAGACATTTTGAAATGCAATCTACACATTGCAAATGTATCGGTCCTCATGTATATCTAAAATTAAAAATCACCTCATAAAAGCATGTCATGATGCAAACAGACTATAACTTGATGATCATATGGGGCTAGGATCTGTTCACTGAAGTTGTTTGGAGAATGGATATATTTCAACCCAAAAAATTCAATATGTCAAAGTTATGGGTAAGTTCAATATGGAACATATAAAGTTATACACACATCTTCCCACACTTCTTCACACACAGAAAAACTAAGAAAGTGAGTAAAGAAAAATTAAATTATAAACTTGTAAGATAAATTACCATTCTAAAAAGCAACTCATCAGCAATAATCATATGAGCAATTTCTCTACGGCATGCATCTTGATCAAATTTCCAACTAGCAACATGTCTTTGATTCTCTTCAACAGCTAATAAAGATAACATTTTCTATTTTGGATCTTTGTTACTGTATGGATATTTATCACACTTTTCCAAATGTCTGTTAAGTGTGTCTTTTCCCATTGAACCGTTACACTTTAAAGTATGAGAACATTAATTGGATGATGCATACTCATCCTTCTGTCCAACTTCTTTTTTCAGCTTTGTGAAATGCTCCCATATCTTAGATTTTACCTTCTGAGGTTTCTTGCGCTTACTACTTTCTTCTGTATCATTTGGCGCACTTGCTTGGGTAGGCTGAGACAGCTGAGTAGCTTCTTGCCTTCTTCCGTGCCAGATATTTTTAAACTACCCTGTAAAAAGAAAAAAAATGTAGTTTATTTAGTATATACGACTATAGAGAGCATAAATTGCATACCATTTATATTTTACCATGTTAACAACTAGCAAAAGTCCAGAATAAATCCAAACACATGTCATAAAAATTAAAAATATATATATTCCAATACACAGGAGATTTGAGTTTTATAAACAAGATGTACTTGAAAAATTGAATCTTAGGATTTTTATTTACTTGAAATAAGAAAAGATCCCCAGCAATTTCATTTCTTTTTAAATGCTTTTAAAACAACACATCAAGCAAAAGCACACAAACTGATGAAAGAGCTTGATCACTCAAGCAGCCAATGAATATATCAATAAACAATCATTTTGGTTTGTCAAGAATAAACCATAACCAACAAGAGTCATCTTCATCTAAGCTTTTGTAAAACCAAATGAAATATGAACTTAATAGAATCACAAAGTTAAAACCATTCACCATTAATGAAGCATGAATTTCAATATTCACAAAGCAAAATCCATTTAAAAAAAAATAGTGTTGAAATTTGAATGGTTGTCCCCTTAATTTTTTTTAAAATAAACAAATTGTATATGAAAAAGTCATCTTCATCTAAGCTTTTGTAAAAAAAAAATTCATAAAACCCAAATCAATAACCAAACAAAATAACAAATATCCAACAATAATGAAATCAAATATTCACATAAACAAGTCAACGAAGTGAACGAACCTCTCTTTCTGCGTTGATGGTGATGGATAATCAGGCGGCGTGGGTCGGGCGGTCGGCGAGGGCTGAGCGCCGTTGAGAGTCAGAGAGGGTTGATGGTCGGAGAGGGTTGAGCGGTCAGTGAGGGTTGATGGTCGGTGAGGGTCGCCGGTCGGTGAGGCCGTGAGGGTTGAAGTCTTGACGAAATGTTTGACGGCAGCAGTCAGTGAAAGGGGGACACGTGAGTGAAAGGGGGGTATTGGGTGAATTAGGTTTAGTTGAATAAAGGACTGTGATTTCCACCATATCAGTGATGGAGGGTCAAGATTTAACCCCTCTAGAAACAATATGCGGGTTCGGGTTCAATCCGGTCAACCCGAGACGCCAATCCGAACCTGACCCGAATTGGGTCCGGGTTGAACTTGACGCTAAAAAACCCCAATCCGAACCCGCCCACGAGTCGGGTTGGGTTGAGTTCAACCCACCCAAATTGCACCCCTAATTGACAGATGATGAATATTCTACGAATATTCTATTTAATCAACCCTCACCAAAAACATAGAATACCAAAAAAACTATACAATGTATTAAAAATATGAAAAACTCTCTATAAATGAAGATTTTATCCCTCTAAATAGATTATAAACCCTTTTTAGGAGGGGGTAAAATCATCATTTATAGAGATTTTTTTTTTAATTTTTTAACATATTGTAGAAGTTTTTTTAGTATACTGTGTTTTAGTCCATGGTTAACTAAACAGAATATTTACATAATATTTATCATTTATTTAAAGAAATTTATTTTATAGGACTATTTTGATTTACATAAGTGTTTTAAACGCTTTATATAAATTCTAAGAAAAGTAAAACCATTATACGGATTTCCGACAATTTAGAGGGGTTACATGGATTTCCCTTGTCCGTATTTATTATTTTATCTCAATTATTAGAGTCCTCACGTTGAAGAAACAGCTAGACCATGGTTTCTAGATTCCCTCCCAGTACATGTCAATTATTGTCTCCATTAACCAACAGCAGAAAAAACCACACTAATAGAGTGACGTGTTGAGTAGGTTTAACTTTACCAAGAGACAGAATAACCTCTTCAAGCCAAACACCCAGAGTCCAAACAACCTTCTAGCATATGCAACACACAAGAACAATTAAAACCACACAACCAAACCTTTGCTTATCCAAAGGCACACCATCATTGTAACATGAGGTATATGTGCGATCCCCTCATAGTTAATCACACAACAAAAGCTATTGTGGTTCTCTATTTATGAAAGACTGGACATCTCTCAACCACAACATGTACGATTGTGGTTCTCTATTTATAAAGGAGAGACACACCAAAGGCAAGACTCATTCAAACAATTCCTTCACAAATTAGGCAATAATAGTCATGGGGAGTCTGAACCACAGTGACCAACAACACTTCCTTCTCTGCCCATTCATGGCGCAGGGCCATATCATCCCCATGGTCGACATGGGCCGCCACTTCGCTCGGCGTGGCATCTATGTCAGCCTTGTCACAACCCCTCTCAACGCCTCGCGAGTCCGTCTTGCGATCGACCGCGCCTCGCGTTGTTATGGCCTCCCCATCCGCCTCGTCGAGCTCCGCTTCCCATCCGCGGAGGCGCGTGTCCCGGAAGGCTGCGAGAGCTTCGACACGCTTCCCTCGGCGGACCACATGAAGGGGTTCTTCGAAGCAACCGAGCTCCTCAAACAACCGCTCGAACAGGTCTTGAGCGCGGACCGCGACTTCCCTCCCCCAACTTGCGTGGTCTCTGACACGTTCTTGCCGTGGACCATGGACATTGCGCGGGGGCTGGGGATTCCAAGGTTGGAAAAATTTCATATCAGTACGTCCATCAGAATGCAATAATGAAAAATCTATAAATAATTTTTAAATTAATGAAGTATTTTATAAAATTTTTCCATCAGGTTGGTCTTTCATGGGACGTGCAACTACTCGCTCATCGTCATAGAGAGCCTGCGCCGCCACAGTTCGGAGGGGCCCGAGGAGGAGATGGTGGCGATACCCGACGTGCCTTGTGGGCTGGAGATGAAGAGGGGGCAGCTCCTGGTGTCACCGTCGAGCTTGGGACTCACGGAATACGAGGCGCGCATGGTGAAGGCCGACGCGGACTCGGAAGGAGTGGTCGTCAATAGCTTCGATGAGATGGAGCCGCAGTTCGTCGAGGCGTACGAGAGGCTGATAGGGAAGAAGGTCTACAACGTCGGTCCGTTCTCTTTATACGACGAGGAAGTCCAAACGGAGAGAGGGAACAAGTCGTCTATTGATCAAGACAAGTATTTGAGTTGGCTCGACTCGCATGAGCCCGGGTCCGTTGTCTATGTGAGCTTCGGCAGCATTGCGAGGCTCGGACTCAAGCAAGCGATGGAGATCGGGGAGGCGATGAAAGGATCGGGGCGACCGGTGGTTTGGGTCGTAAAACAGGGGAAGGAGATTGAGTCGTGGGTGTCACGGTTCGGGGAAGGATTGGATTGGTTGGTGATAGTGGGGTGGGCTCCGCAGGTGGCGATACTGTCGCACAAGGCGGTGGGTGGGTTCGTGACGCATTGTGGGTGGAATTCGACGCTTGAGGGATTGTGCGCGGGCGTGCCGATGGTGACGTGGCCTCTGTTTGCAGAGCAGTTTGTGAATGAGAGGGTGGTGGTGGAGGTGTTGAAGGTTGGGGTGAGGGTGGGGATAGAGGTTCACGCGGGGTGGGGGGAGAAGGTGGTGGTGGGGAGGGAGGAGATTGGGGTGGCTTTGGAGAGGGTGATGGAGGGGGAGAGGAAGGGGTTGAGAGGAGGAGGAGAGTGAGAGGGATTGGGGAGATGGCGAAGAAGGCCATGGAGGTTGGTGGGTCATCTTATGTTAATATGACAAGATTGATTGAGGATGTGATGGGTAATGTGAAGAAGGAGAATGTGGTGGTGAATGGTTTGTGAAGCAGAGCAATGCATAGGTTTGAGTGTAAATTTTAATAAAGTTTGTTTGTTTGTTTGTTTTTTTTTATAACTTAATTGTATGTTTGATCACTTTAAAGATACTAGCAAGGTGCACGCACAGAAGCTTGTGAAATGCTATCATTTTTTTTTATTTTTAACAAATAAGCCGTTCTTTTATTAAAATAATCTAAGGTGACATTTGATGCATCCACAATATTTAATAAGTATATTTAATAACATTTATAATATTACTAATTAATAAACTGATTTAAATTTTTTTTACTATCACCTTGATAATGTTAACAACTTGAGCAAGAGATTATATATATATACCAACAAGAAAACCATCAATTGCAAGAATTTATCTACAATTTCAAATCTCTGACTGTGTAGCTTTATTGTAGGGTATTCTTATATCACATCAACAAACATGAAACAACAAAAAAGGGAATGATGCTCTCGTAATATTTCATCATATTATAATATTTCATCATATTGTAATTATGATACTATACATTTGATAAGGTGACGAGAACTGATACGTGAGATTCATTAGAACTCCAAAAATAGAACAATTATTTATCTTAGTTCTGCAACCATCTTAACTGAGATAATATACCGAATTAGTTAAAAATATGAGAGGATGTCTATAAGTTACTACTGAAGGGAAAACATAGCAATCATTGCCACTGTTATCACAGAAAATATTGAACTTTTGGTACCCATATTTTTTTCTTTCATTGTTCAATGCTTCCAGTCTCGGTGACATGTTCATCGTGTGTGAAACTATTTTTTTTTTAATTTGATGACTCCTCCAACGCATGCTGTTGCGTGCCCTGCCCCGTGCCGCTGCATTTATCGCCCCGTGCTCCGTGCCGCTGCACCGCGCGCACAAGCACCAAATCTACACCACTGTCAGCCCCTTCACGCCTGCCCGCACATGTCCCATCTGTGCGCACCTGTTAAGTCTCAAAGCCTTCTTCAAGTGAGCAACGGGGGGTATAATAATAAAATTTGGCGAACTTCATCAAATATTAAAGTGAAATTCACCAATTTGGGGTGCCCTGAATGAAACGGGGGAATATACTTTCATTCGCCGAATCTTTCAAATATTCAGAAAATCAGTACTAAATCGGTATGGTACGGATTTTTTGATTAACTGTTTCTCTTCTTCTCAACAGTTTAAATGTATATATAAAAAAAACTCTATTCACAGTGTTTTAAGGCTTTGACAGACCTACGGTGATTTGCCTCCGGCCTCCTCCGTGATCGGGAGATCCCAAGCCCCGCATCATCGTCTCGACTCTTTCTTTCACAAATCATAGCATCCCTGGTTCGTTTGTCACCCTCTTTGTTTGTTGGTTTTTTTTCTTCTGTCTGAGATTAGTTTTTTTTTTTTTTAATCTCACATGGTGGTGTAATATTTTGCATTTGAGTTTTTTCTTGGGTGAGTTTTGCTTTTTAGAATTGGAAATCTTTTATGTTTTTATGCTGATTTTTTTGTTAAAATAAAAGTTTTGAATATTAATGTGCATTACATTTGATATTAAATTTTATCTGTGTTCAACATTGTATTAGGATGATAAAATATAATTTGATATATGTTTACTCATAGTTTATATCATATTTATGTATCCCCGGCCGGTACATTTCCTGTATCTATCTTCACGAATGTACAAGCTAGGATCGTACCGAATGGATCACAATAGCTGAACATTTGCCATACATAAACTTTGACACTATAATGGGGAATAACAACGCAACAACAAGATGATAATAAGAATTGATGAGGAATCCATAGGGCTCTCCTAAAACTCTTCCAAATTTTACGGCCGGTGAAGAGGGAGAGGGTTGCAGAGAGCTTATTATCAAGAGACCCATACAAGGACTTATGCATATATATGCTTCTGTGAAAAATTATGTATATATATTTTTATAAAAAAAGATTGTAGATATATGGATCGTTGTGTAACATAACTTTAAGACCAACTTCTGTCGTTAACCTGTCCAAACTGCTTTTGAAGCAGTGGTCAGGATGCCCCCCAATTTATTAGAGAAGTAAGATTCGACTCTTGTCGGTGGTGAGACTGAGGGGTCTTTAACAGGCCCGAGGCCCGAAAGCCCGGCCCGTTTTCAGGGTGGGCCGGGCTTGGTTTTGGGGCTCGGGCCCGGCCCGCAGGCCCACCCGAACTGAGTCCATTCTGACTGGCCCGTAGGCCCATGAGAAATTTAATAAATGAGTAACATGCAATTTTTATTTGAATTGTGATTGAATTATACAAATTATTGACGTTTATGTAAGTGTCAACCTATTTAGATACATGTAGTTATTCATTTTTTTAAGTAATTAATTCATTTAATATTTTTATTTTGAAAATTCAATAGATATAAATATATTTTTTAAAATTATACTTTAAATTTTATGTTATTTTAACATTATATACAAATAAATAACTTAAAATAAAAAAAATCAAAAGAAATAAAATGCTTAGAATTTGGGTCCGTAGGCCCGAACCCAGGTCCGTCCCGTGAGGCCCATTCAGACCCGGGCCCGTGGGCAGGGCCTAGGCCCTGTTTTTTGGCCCAGCCCGGGCCTGCTGGACAAGCAGGCTCGTGGGCCTGGGTCTTGTTTCAACGGGCCGGCCCGTTGCGGACCCCTAGGTGTGAGGAGGAGAAAAATGGGAAAACAATAATTAGACATTAGGTTTATAGGCTTTATCACTGTCTCATCTGGATCTTTATTGACCCAGATCTATGAAATGTCATCCTGTCCAGGTCTTTTATAGACGAAACAATAAAAAAAATCTGCCTTGTTGTAAAGTTCTTTCAAGTTTTCCAAACAAAAGGTTGCGTCAATTAACATTTCAAACGAACTAATAAAAATTTTATTTTTTTTCTTCCATAGATTCAGTTCACCATCCGCAATCAATCCTGATAAAAAAAACAGTTTCAATTCAAGACAAACTTTTAAAAACCCACGCACACACAATCCAAAGCTTAGCTTAGCTTCGCACTGATGAACTGCTCCACAAAGTGCAGCCACGTCACCATCGGCACGCCCGCGCACAATGCTTCAATCGTCGAATTATATTCCACCCACAATGTGTCACGACTCCACCCGCCGCCGTGTGTGACAGTATCGCCACCTGTGGAGCCCACCCACTGTCACCATCCAATCCAATCCTTACCCCGAACCCTTCATCGCCTACCCGACCATCGATGGTTGAAGTCCACCAAATCCAATCCAACCCTTCATAGTCCTTGTTGTAAATCATATAAAACATTATGGTCGGGTATCCTATTAGGCTTAATGTTTCACTCTTTTTTATTTTATTTTGTATAGCAATACAATCTTTACTAAGCAAAAAAAAAAAAAAAAATGCTGCCGAAGCTCACATAGACAACGGACCCGGCTCATGCAAGTCAAGCCAACTCAAATATTTGTTCCCTCTCTCCGCTTGAATCCCCCTGGCAGAGAGAGTGAGAGAGAGACTGAGAGAGGACCACGTTGTAGGCCCTGTTCCCCATCAGCTTCTCTTATGCCTCGGTGAACTACGCCTCCAATTCATCGAAGCAATTGATAACCACACCGTCCGAGTCCGCCTCCACTTTCCCCGCTCGCCTTTCGAAGTCCACCAGTCCCATGCTGGACAACGGGACTGGAAGCAGCCTCTTCTTCATCTCAAACCGACAAGGCATGTCGGTTATCGTGACCGTCTCCTCCTCGAGTTTGTTAGTGACGTCCCAAATACCATATATGCGCAAGCTCTCCGTAACTATGAGCGAGTAGTTGCACATGCCGTGGAACACTAACCTTTGGTGAAATTTTTTTATATCAGTACATATTGATGAGCATATTCTATTAATTAAAAAATCAAAATCATTAATAAAATTTCCGTTAATGCATTTTGAAAGATACGTGTCATTCATCAATATGTACTAATATGAAAAATTTTCAACCTTGGAATTCCCAGCCGCCACGCGACGTCTAGGGTCCACGGAAAAACAAGTCGGAGACAACGCACATTGGGGGAGGGAAGTCGCGGTCTGCGCTCAAAAACCACTCGAGTGGTTCTTTTAGGAGCTTGAATGTGTGTGGGCTTTGTTTTTAATTTGTGAAAAAATGCACCGGACTGACTCGATTAGTAACAGACTTAGGTCTGGATTCAGCCCTACAAGCCCAAGTGGGTGGGTCAGGCTTTCGAACTTCAGATCAAATGCTAAACCTTGATTGTTTGTGATTTAATAGCTCGTCATTTTTATCATTTGACCTGTATTATTGGGATTGGAGAGTAGTTGTACATGTTTTTTTAGAGCTTCTTAATTTTCTACAAATGATATCATTTAATTCATTTAGATATTATAAACTTTATGGACCCGTTTGGATAGAGACATAAGCTATTCTGGGGTTTATACTTATTCTTGGAATTGTTGACTTTATCAACGGAATAAATGATTTTCTGTTTGGTTGTGTTTTCAGTTATTCTTGTTGGTAAACGTAATAATAAAGGTTGGAGTGTTTGGTTGAGTAAGAATAAAATATGGTTAAAGTGTAATTTATGGTATGTACTTTTTTATATCGACTAATTTACCCTCTAAATAATATTTTTTATTAACATTTATCCTTAAAAAAAATGATTGCACAAGAAAAAAAAAGTCTGCATGGACATTATAAAATGTGGAGCAATTATATAATAACTAATATTAGTGCAAGTATGATATAATGCAATAACCCATACCTGTATAAAGGAAAGTTAGAAGAATTTTTTCTAAAAAAATAAATAAAGAAAAGGAAAGTTGAAGAAGCTCAGTCACCATTTTTTTTTCCTTTGGTAGACAACAAGGTTGGAGAAAGAAGTCTGGTTACATGTGACTTCCCTCCTTTTTTTTTTTTTTTTTTTTTCCAAAAAGCAAGAGTCAATTCGAATGATCCAAACAGTGTAACAGGGGCAATAGAGAGAAAAAAGTGATTGGACGGCTGGGTCCCACACATGCAAGCTCAAAGAATAAGTACCGTCTTTTTTAATTCCGGGTGGTGTGAGGAATCCAAATACTTGGTAATACTGGTTTATTCCGGCATCCAGATACACGCTAATTTCGTCTAACCAAACACCAAAAAAGTGCTTATCCCTTCTTATTCTTTGTTATTCCAGCTGTAACCCTGTATCCAAACAGGGCCTATAATATTTAAAAAAAATAAAAGCATGGACAAACTATAGGATTAGAAACATGACTCAAGTGTAACATTTTCCTTGGGGTTGACCAAGGATGCTGAAGTAGTGAATACACATAATACAGGTTTTGGGTTTATTCACCCCTATATCTTCATACTCCCCATCAATTCTACTACCCAAACAGGGGCTACATGTTTCATAATTCAAGCTAAACTGTATTTAATGTGAAAGCCGTTCATAATGGCATCACAAAAAATGAACCTTGTTTTTTGTAATGACATTATTAACTTCTAACTAAATCGGTTAACAAGATCAACACTGTGACATTATGTCGAGCATGTACTGTGCTGAGACTTTGAGTCTCAGAAGGAAAATTCTTGGTCTCCACATTCGTTAGCCCATCTTTAGCCTCCGCTTCCTGCTTGATTCAAGATTGACGGGGTCGTCGACGAGGTGGTACCACTTGCCATCGGCCCTCATCCACCTCCTTGGTAGGAGGATTCTGGGAGGTATTTGACTGTGGGTTTAATGAGCCGGAGTCATTGTGGCATTTATTCACTGAATGCACTTATACTGCTGAGCGTTGGAGCTTTCTCCCAAGGTCTCTACAGCCTCCTTATCAATTGTGGCAGAATATTTCATGGATTGTGGTGTTTTCTGATAAGGCATGGGGAAATGACTCCAAGAAGACATGCAGACAGGTATTGTTTGTGGTTTTATGCTGGGCTGTGTGGCGATCAAGAAATGATTTGATCTTTAAAAATATTTATTCTACACCACTTCATACAACTCGATATGCATTATGAAGGAATGCTTGAATAATATGAGTTCAGAGAATTTAAGGTCTCTAACTATAGGCATTATTTGAGACGAAAATCTTAAATACAGGGGGGAATATTTTGATTCTTGGAGGCTGAGAAAAGAGAAGCTGATGATGTTGATTACAGATGGAAGTGTAGACCCATTAACCCGCAGGGTTGGTGCGGGTTTTGTTATAATCTGCTTTGATCCTATAAGGATTATTGGAGTAGGTTACAAAGGATGGTTATGGGCTTCCCCACTGCGGACAGAAGCGGAAGCAATTCGGCTTGGAACAAGGTATGTAAAATCCATGGGATTCAAAAAGTTAATTGTATGTACTGATGCTCAATCACTAGTCCTAGGCCGCCGCAGATCCAGGACTGTGTGGCAAAGATATATGATACTTGTTCTCCATAGGAACATGTATATTTTGTGAAGGTTTCTAGATAGGTTGTTTCTGCATCTGAACAGCTAGCTAAATTAGCTCAACGAACACAAACATCACAGGTTGCGGATGGCCTAAAAGATGACGGGATTCGTCATTGTATATTCCCTTTTTTAATTTGTATACTCTACAAGAGTGTGAATAGCAACTGCGGTTGCTTCATGTCTTGTAGATGGTGTAAAAAGATATAAACTTAAATTTGATATGCTATAGAAACGCCTTTAAGCTTTAAACCAAAAAAAAAAAAAAAAAAAAAAAAAACAAAAAAAAAAAACAAAATCAACACTGAATCAGTTATAAAAAGAGGAGGAGACCAAAACAAAAAAGGAAAAATTGATATAACTTCATGAAAAGTTAACTAAATCAGTTTTAGCCCTTGTAACAGTAGAAAATCACCACAAGTCCCTATGTTATTAGAAAAAATATTATTTCAATCTCTACCATCACCTTAACTAACCAAGTATTATGGTTAACCCTCACTAAATGTTAAAAGTTATCAGAATGCCCTCACCCCTTAATTATATTTTAAAAATCAATACTCCGTAGAAACTTATGAATATCAGAATAAGTCCTTATATAATCGGTAAATCCTCTAAGGTGCCTATCTTGTTAGATAATATTTATTTTAGTTTCTACTTTAATGGAAACTAATCACTGTACATGATTACCTCTAACTATACGTAATAAATTACTGTAATACCCTTTTACAATTTATTTGATAAATTTCTGTAATATATTAACTAGATTTGTAGTTGACTTTAAAGAGATTTATTTATTTTACAGGGACCTTTCAAGGGTTAAAACCAATTTAACTAACTTTCCATAGAGATATTGAATTTTTCCAAAAAAAAAGCAAACCCATTCTATAATGTGAGCAACTAATCCCCATATCTAAGAGCATCTCCAATCATATACCCAAATCTTTACTCAAATTTAAATTTGAGTAAAAGTCACTCAAAATCTTCTCCAACCATTTACACATACCCATACCCATACCAATGAAGCTTTTACTCAAACATTTACCCAAATCAAGGGAGACTAAAATCTTTACTCAAATTTTTAATATATATATTTTTCCTTTATCTCTACATTTTCTTTCAAATGTGACATTTATCCATCTTGGTTGAATTATATTAGATGTCTTCCCACCTCCCAAAATTATCACCACCAAATGGATAATGGATAATGATGATTGATTTATAATTTTAATAAATTTCTTAGTTAGGATTTTATGCAATTGTTAGGATGTATTTCATTTACTTAGTTACTGTATTTAGATCTGAATTTTAAATCATATATTTGAATTCAAATTTAAATATTAGTTAGGTTATTTGCATATTTGTTTGTTATGTATAAGATTTATATAATTAATTGAAATCCTAGTTTTGTGAGATTCTTCACTCTATAAATAGACTTATAAACTAATTGACAGATGATTGATTATTGAAGTTATTATTTTTATCTATTGTTTTTTGTTAGGAGTACTAACAATTGGATAGACCTTCCAATTATCTGGTATTTCATTCGAAATCAATAGAGTTTTGAAGCCCAACCCCCTGACATTCTTCTTGAAGAATCAACAGCGCCATTGGAGCTTACTGATTTCGTTTATTTGAACGGATCCGTAGAAGGGCATGGTTACACACTGCATCAATTAGTATCAGAGCCTCATCCATTCGTTGAGGTAATCCGTATCCCATTCCATTTATCTCTATCATATTGAAAGAAAAAAAAATCCAAACACCTATTCTACCTGTCCCTGCCACTAGCAAAAAAAAAAAAGCATCACGAAGACGTCCTCTTAACGACATCTACGACTGTGAGAAGTACCAGCAAGCCATTGAACGTCAAGCCGTAGTTAACAAATGGATGGATGATAAACTCGAGGCACTCACACGACAAATGGAGGCGATGATGATGGCGTTTATGCAACGCCATGAGCGATCTCCAACTTCACGACCTCGATCGCCACATCAAGAACGACCGACAACTCCACAATTTGTGGAGGAGGAGCCTATTGATGGTGCTTTTAACAACTCGTTCGAAGAGGCAAATCTTTCATCTATTTTGAGGAAGAAATTGAATATGCGGACCTTCCACCTATCTTCGATGAAGAGATTGAAGTGGTGAACCTTTCACCTATCTTCGATGAGGAGATTGAAGAGGTGAATCTTTCACCAATCTTTGATGAAGAAATCGAGAGAAAACATACATTCCACAGATCTTCGATGAAGAGATAGAGGAGTCCGAGAAATCTGCTCAAATATTTGATCCTGTTCAATTCACACAAGAAGCATTTCACATGTGCGACCATCATTTTGAGGACTCATTCTTTTTAGAAATCATGATTACAGCTTCTCGATTATTTACATCAAAATCGTACAAGGAATGTTCGCCACGAGTGCTCGAGGTGGAAGTTAGTTGCATAAAAGTCAGTGAATCACGTCATCAAATGCTTGGACTACATCACCAACTTCTTCAACCAAACTCGAGGTCGAGTTTTTCTTAAGAGAGAGTGAATAATGTAGCGCGATCATAGACCGTTCGATCGATATTGAAGACCACCAACTGGATAATGATGATTGATTTATAATTTTAATAAATTTTTTAGTTTGTTAGGATTTTATGCAATTGTTAGGATTTATCTCATTTATTTAGTTCCTATATTTAGATTTGAATTTCAAATCATATATTTGAATTCAAATTTAAATATTAGTTAGGTTATTTACATATTTGTTTGTTAGGTCTAAGATTTATATAATTAGTTAAGATCCTAATTTGTTAGATTCTCCACTTTATAAATAGACTTGTAAACTAATTGACAATTAGATAATTGATTATTGAAGTTATTATTTTTATCTATTGTATTTTGTTAGGAGTACTAACAATTGTATAGACCTCTCAATTCTCTGGTATTTCATCCGAAATCAACAGAGTTTTGAAGCCCAACCCCCTGGCATTTTTCTTGAAGAATCAACAACGTTGTTGGAGCCTACCGATTTCGTTCCTTTGAACGGATCAGTAGAAGAGCGTGGTTACACGCTGCATCATATAATTAAAGACTAAAATTGCCAAGCTCAATCATTTTTGCATCACTTTTAATGTCCAAACATGTTTCAATTTTTTTATAAATATGTATTTATATAAGAAGGTATTGTTTTTCACAGAAATGAATTACACATTGAACAAGACCAGTATTATATATCAGATTCAAGAAACAATGACAAAGACTGAAAGAAGCTCAACACCTAAAGTTTACATCACACAATCAATGCAAAACAACTCTTTAAACAAATTTCAAACATGGCTCAAACAGAGACACCGCGCGCACCTTCTTCAAACCTCCACCCCCTCCATTAAAAACACTTAAACAACTCATCAACTTTTCCAATTGGAACTCATGGAGACTCCAAACCACAGTCATGACCAAGTCCAACAACACTTCGTCCTGTGCCCATTCATGGCGATGGGCCACATGATCCCCATGGTCGACATGGCGATCCTCTTCGCGCAGCGCGGCGTCTACGTCAGCTTCATCACAACCCCTCTCAACGCCTCGCGCGTCCGTCCCGCGATCGATCGCACCTCGCGTCGTTCCAACCTCCCAATCCGTCTCGTCGAGCTGCCCTTCCCGTGCGTGGAGGCGGGCTTACCGGAAGGTAGCGAGAACGTCGACGTGCCCCCCCTCAATGGACCTCTTAAAGCGGTTCTTCGAAGGGACGGAGCTCCTGAAACAACTGCTCGAGCGGTTCTTGAGCGCGGACCGCGATTTCCCTCCCCCAACGTGCGTCGTCTCCGACTTCGTGTTGCCGTGGACCCTGGACGTCGCGCGGGGGCTGGGGATTCCACGGTTAGAAAATTTTCATATCAGTACATATTAATAAAATTGACATCAAAATGCACTAACGAGAATTCTATCAATGTTTTTTTTAATTAGTGGAAAACATGTACTATTTTATGTACTAATATGAAAATTTTCCACCAAAGGTTGGTCTTCCACGGTACGTGCAGCTACTCTCTCATTGTAATGGAGAGCGTGCGCCGATACGGTCTTTGGGACGCCGCCGACGGACCCAAGGAGGAGACGATGGTCGTGATACCCGACATGCCTTGTCATTTTGAGATGAAGAAGGGTCTGCTCCCGATCCCGTTGTCCTGCATGGGGCTGGCGGACTTTGAAGGGCGAGCGGTGAAAGCGGAGGCGGACTCAGACGGTGTGGTTATCAATAGCTTCGATGAATTGGAGGCGAAGTTCACCGAGGCGTACGAGAAGCTGATGGGGAATAAGGCCTACAACGTCGGTCCGTTCTCTCTGTGTGAGGGGGGAGTCCAATCGGAGAGAGGGAATAAGTCGTCTATCGATCAAGACAAGTGTTTGAGTTGGCTCGACTCGCATGAGCCGGGGTCCGTTGTCTATGTGAGCTTTGGGAGCCTTACGTTGCTCGGACTCAAGCTGGCGATGGAGATCGGGGAGGCGATGAAGGGGTCAGGGCGACCGGTGGTGTGGGTCGTAAAACAGAGTAAAGATGGGTCGTCGGAGGAGTTTGAGTCGTGGGTATCGCGGTTCGGGGAAGGATTGGATTGGTTGGTGATAGTGGGGTGGGCTCCACAGGTGGCGATACTGTCGCACGCGCGGTGGGTGGGTTCGTGACGCATTGTGGGTGGAATTCGACGCTTGAGGGACTGTGCACGGGCGTGCCGATGGTGACTTGGCCGCGCTTTTGGGAGCAGTTCGTGAACGAGAGGTTGGTGGTGGAGGTGTTGAAGGTTGGGGTGAGGGTGGGGATAGAGGTTCAGACGGAGTGGGGGAGGAGGTGGTGGTGGGGAGGGAGGAGATTGCGGTGGCTTTGGAGAGGGTGATGGGGGGAGGAGAGGAGGGGGAGGAGATGAGGAGGAGAGTGAGAGAGGTTGGGGAGATCGCGAAGAAGGCGATGGAGGTTGGGGGGTCGTCTTATGTTAATATGACAAGGTTGATTGAGGATGTGAAGGGTTATGCGAAGGAGGAGAATGTGGTGGTAGAGAATGGTATGTGAAGCTAAGCTTAGCTTGGATTGTTTGTAGTTATTATCTATGCATTTTATGGTTTAATTTGAAATGTATTATTGGGATTGGAGCATGGTTACACTCAGTCCTGTAACGCAATCTATATATATTGTTAATAAATTTCACATTTTATATAAATTATATAATTTATTGTTGTGTATGACAAACAAATATGAGTAAACATAAATTTTATATAGATAAAATCAATAAAAAAAATTTAAAAAAATAAAAACGTTGACTCTTATAGATGAAATATATGAATTTTTTAAAATCTCATATACTTAAATATATGCTTAACATCACACTCGTGACTCTTGTCATGTTTGTTGCCCGTTTGCTTTTGTCCTCTTTTGTTTGAGATTAATTGTATTTATATGAGATTTTTTATATATCATATAAATACATTGACTTCTACATAAGTACATATGATCTGAAAGTGATATTTAAACCAATTTTTATGACCAGATGTATTAAAACTCCATTGTTTGTACAATTTCCTAAAGATTTAGTGCTCATCAATAATCTTTAGCATTTCTATCTTTGTCTTACTTTTAGCTTCAGTTTTTTCATTCGACCAGACAAATTTTATATATGTACCATTTGAAAGTGATATTATAACTTTTTTTTCATTTGACCAAACAAATTTTATATATGTACCATTTAAAATGAATGCACATGCTTTTTGTTTGGTGAGAGGCAAAAATGAGTTATAAATAGGAATGATTGTGACTTTGTGCTTAATTGCTTTAAAAACAATTCTCGACAACTGCATTTTAACTTATGCACATCTTCAGAGGTAAGTGTTGCACTTAGTACAGTATGTATACATTCATAAATCATAAACGTGATACAGAAATTTTAGTACGAGAAATTAATACATGTAATCATATGGATAAGTCATATAAAATTATTTAAATAGTGCAATTATGTTTTTTTGTTGGGTACACAACGACTCCCTATTGACTCCCATCGGGGACCTCTGTGTTAAGAGACAGAGAATCCTAAGTCCCATGTGCACTATTATTTTACAGGGTGACATAAATTGGCTCTCGACATTAAATGATATATCCAACCCTGTACGCATCTCAGTTCTTGTATTTTTAAAATATATATTTAAATAATGAAAATTATTCTTTTTATAAATGTTGATGCATGAAAACTCATACAAATTAAATGCATATAATTTTTAAATTTTTATAATAGAGTATATACTGAGATGGTGTAGTGTATACCGTGTTAGACAATTTTATACATTGCAATAGTGACATGACTACTGCGGACGGTGTTGCAAAACAAACTAGGTGTATCAGCACCCTTTTAGAAATCCTAGTTCACAGTTGCTGCAGTCCTATTCTGATTTTGTCCTAGTACATGAATTCAGTTAACGAAACAAGTAAAGCACTGGTATCCCTAGCAATTTGTTCCCAACAACCAAGTAGAAGAAAATTAATTTCTACACTCATTCATGCATCACTTTCACAATCTCAACACATTTTGATTTTGATTTTTTAAAAAATGTATAATTATCTCAAAATATATACAATGCATGACAGATCTCATTCAATGCTTGGAAGTCTCTTCTCTACAATGGTGACTACAGATGGCACAAAACATTGGAAACACAAAAAGAAAGAAAAAAAGAAAAAGCAATCCACAGAGCCTTGAAGGTGACATTTCATGGATTAGACAATCTTATTCTGTATGTCTTGATATCAATATTATGAGTTACTGATCTGCCTCTGTTGGGGAAGTTCTGACTCTGTTATTGGGCAAAAATCCTTTGGAGATGGATCTATAAGGACAATAAATTCACTGAGGATGAATGAACTAAGAGCAGTCACGTAAAATTATGTACTTTCTGTGTCTTTACCAAGTTGTTCTGACTCAAATAACATAAGAATTCAGAGAATGTCTTACCAAAAAAAAAAAAAAATTCAAAGAATGGATCCTCTGCTTCTGCTTGTTTTTGCTTTGTTAAATCGGACGGTTTTAAATTCATCACAAGAATGAGGGTCATGTGTGATGGATGAATTATTCAAAAATATGTTTTTTATTTTTATTTTTGAATATTAGAACAGTGAATGGTCTCCCGGACAATGCTTCACAAAAGTGGAGATGAGGATACAGGGAACTTTATTTAAACCCCCATTTAATGAAAAACTACATCACTTGGAAACCCACCCAACATATTTTTTCAAATCTATAAAACCACCCCCTAATATATATTAGTGTGTGACTAATGTAAAACCACTTCGACTCATTTAGAAAAATTTCTCTTTTCATCCCATCTCCATCGGTTTGCCCTTCCGATCGCCGTCCACGACTCTCGTCAGTCACCATCCTTTGTTCTGACGGGCGTTGTGGACGACGTGCGCGTTGGCGAGGATGCGGCCGTCGGGGAAGGATTGGTCGAAGGAGTAACAATGGAGGATGGAGAGGTAGTTGGGGAGCTCTAGCTAGTCATAGAGGGCGAAGTAGGAGGAAGAGGAGAGGACAGGGGCGGAGGAGGTTGTCACCGAAGGAGAAGCCACCAGATTGGAGGAGGGTGCTATCGAGGAGGGGGAGGCAGAGGAGCAGAAGGTGTTAGAGAGATGTCAAGGGGAGAGGGACTATCGCGGAGGGGGAGGCAGGAGGAGAGGGGTAGTGCAGTTGGAGGAGGAGCAAAGGGTGGGGGGTGGGGGAGGAAGGAGGGGCCGAAGGAGGTGCAGTCGAAGACGAGGACCTTGTTATTGCAAAAGAGTTGCATGTGCAACGAGGAGATGCTGATGATTGTGCGGAGGAGATGCAATTCTCCAATGTTGCTGTTGGTGTAGGTGAAGGAGATCTGGAGGGGGAGGAGGAGGAGGAGGGATTGGTGGTTGGGATTTTCTGTAAGGCTCATACTAGATGTCCACATATTTAGATCTTGTTGACACTCCAATTGTCAAGAGATGATGATTCTGTTGACAATAGTTTTGTCGAACACGTAACAGAAAAAATGTATCTTGCTCTGTATGGATTACATAACAAAAAAAAATGCATCTTCTCTATATGGATTACGCAACAGAAAAAAATGTATCTTGCTCTGTATGGATTGACACACCGGATGTCGATGGAGGAAGATCCTGTCGACATTTGTTCTTACGAACATGGGTATACAATAAAGGGGTGGGTTTGATTCTAAATGGGGTGACATTGGTAAGGATGGTTTTCTTTTGATTTCGGAGTGCATAAAAACTGATATGAATGAGGTGGTTTTCTTATTGTATTGGGGGGGGGGGGGGGGGGGTTGGTTTTGTTTGTATATAACTCCCCAAGGATACACTGTCAGCCCAGAAAATCTCACAATATTGTGTTCATGTTATGTGCCCATGATAAGCCTTTCTTCTATGAAGCATTTGAAGCATGTAAGTTATAAATAGATAATGTGACTGTCCCAAATGCAGTCCTACGGACAGTCCTCACATGTTTTAATTTTAAAAAAATAATAAACCCGATTTAATGATGTATATGCTTTGATTATAAGTGTATATCACTCTATTTTCAATTGAATGAACTCATTTTAAATAAATATAAAAAAAAAATACCTCACATAAGAACGTATATACTTCATTAGATTGCTAATGAGGTATTTGAGACGGGCTATGAAAAGCATAAAAACAAGTAGATGATTCATTCTCTTATAAAAAAGACAGTGTAACAACGCCCTTACATTCTCAAAAGAAATCAGTACTATCCATCAAGAATCACTGACAAAGACAAATGCCCACCACCTAAAATCTACATAACACATGCAATGCAAACAATCCCCTCAGAACCAAAGCCGCAATTATGGAGGTTGGGGAAGAAGGCAATGGAGGTTGGTGGGTTGTCTTATGTGAACATGACAATGTTGATTGAGGATTTGCAGAACTATGTGAACAAGAATGCGGTGGTGCATGGTCACTAATGTTTTGTAACTGGAGAATAAGTGTTGCAACTGTATTGCAATCTGCATATAAATGTTGAAAAATGCTTATAAATTAAGTTTAAAAGAGTTTTGGGAGCACAACATGAGGACTCTCTAGAAAGTCTAATAGAATCTGGTGCATTAGTGCGGGTATGATCACTATGACACAGGGTTGGCTCTTTGCTAAAACCATGGGTTTGCTACTCTTATTCTCCAGGAGATTCAATATGATAGACATTTATCCAAGAAATTATGCTGGATCATGCTTCATAAAATTGTTTGTATATGGAGTAGAACCTCCCAGCTTTTTTTATGATCGGCTAACTATACCAGACTATACAATGTCAAAAAATGCAAAATTTTAGCTCTAAAATTTTTCTCATAGAATATGAGTACACTACAAACTTGGCGTTCTCATGACCATGACACCTTTCGATATTTGAGTCAACTGCTATGGCATGTATAAAACTCAATATCAGATAATTTCATTTACACGTATATCGTGTTCAAAGTTTGATCCTTCCATAAGATAAGCAAAGAAGTAGCAACATAAGAAAAAAATTTCTCCTATTGTATCCATATAAGTTTCATATACACAATATTTGGAACAACTTCATACTACCTTTGTAGGACTATGGTTAATATATATGTACATAAGTACAGGTTGTGAGGACATATACATTTTGTACAGACCATATCAATCTTTATTGTAATGTCTAAATTTCCACAATAATCAATAAGCCAGCCCACCAGAAAACCCATCCCCGTCATGGAGTAAGCTTTCTGTTAGCCAGTAACCATCCCATGAACCACCAACTCTCTGTCAATAAGTAACAAAAATTAAGTCCAGTCTGATATGTGTGTGAGGTAACATTTTCATATCAATACATACAGATGGGAATCCATCTGCACATGCTTAGATTAAATGGATGACGTGTGTCCATCAAAGAGTTGAAAACCTTTCATCAATGAAAAAACTATGGATGAAAATTCCATTAATAGACACATGTCATACATCCATCCAGACATTTACTGAGAAGATTCCCCTCTCTGCACATACTGAAATGAAAATTTTTAGTATGTGAGTGTATCTTCATTAGTTCACAATCAGTAGTAAAGATTGCAATTAACAACCTGAACCATTGTAAATTCGAATGTTTCTTCCTCTTCTGGGCGGGACCCTCTTATCCAAACTCTTTGTTTAAATCGGTCCTATTAAAACAAAAAAAATTCACAAGAAAAAAAAAATCAGAGGAATGAGCCCAATTGATATTTGTATACTGGTTAAGTGAATCAAGGATTTATAACATAGAAAGAAAAAAGAACATATAAGTAAATTTATCCACCTCTTTCACCCACAAATTGCTCAATATTTTCCTTTCCTTGTGACCTAGAAGGACCCGATAAGTGGAATGATGGAAAATCCGCCTGAATCGTTCAAACTGCACAAGGAGACTCCAGATGTAGGAAATATTAAAAGAATCAAACCTTCCATACATGTATAATATATAAAATAATAAAAAATTTCAAGAAAGAACTGACCTGTCCCAGATCAAAGAAAGGCCCAAAATAGGTGGACCTTTCGAAAGGATCAAATCCAGCAAACTGAGGAAATATTGCCATATCAAATTCATTTTCTTAGTTCAAGTTAGAAATAGTGGAAAATGTGGTATCTAAAAGAATGAGAGGTGCAGTGCTTCAACATTACCCTGTACATGACTTCTACCCCATAATCTTGGCGAGGCTGATCATTGTATTTCAAGGCGTCCAGCTGATACTGGACAGCTTCTTCTGCAGTAAACTAAAATACAGGATCATAATAGAAGCAGACAAGTGGAAAACAAGTAGAAAACTTGCCTATTTTAATCAGTGAGGACAAATTTCTGATTTCTATTTAGAAATTTTGTGGTAAAATGTACTGAATTGATTATAAGAAGCCTGGAAAAATAGATAGTTACATTCAATCTTGGGCCAAAAGGTCTTTTCCTGCGAGATTCTAGCCTGCAATAAAAAATTCTGCATGTCACCAAAATGCTTGAAAGTAGTATGTCATATATTTGACACATGACACAAAAAACATGAGTCCAAAAATATAGTTCCTCATGGACATTGTGATTTTCAAGTCAGCCGAATGGAATAGAAATGAAATATACAAGGATGTTTGAATAAAAATGAGATACATATATGATGAAATGAGCATCAACAAAAACATGTAAAAAATCATAAGAGCAATTAGACCTTTTCCAGTGCAGAAGAAAGAGATGGTATATTTCAAGAAAAGAGGTAACTTGCTTTTTAGGGAGTACCTTAATGATTCTTACACTTAATTCTGACTTTCCAAAGATTAAACAAGACGTTTGAATTAAATTTTGGCTAACAAAATTATGATGGTGACAGGTGACAGGATGGATAAAATAATTTTTGGAAGTATGCACTACAGAGTAAGAGTAAGACCAGGCGAAACGTAAATTCTGATATGATCGTCACCATGCACTACAGAGTAAGAGTAAGATTCAGCTAGTTGCAAATCTACATCAATGGAAAGGCCTTCAGTTGGTCATAATACTAAACAAATATCTGTTTCTCCCTTAATTTTACCCATTCACATACACTTATATACGTGCAACAGGTAGTTATGGATCTTTTGATTGACGTGGCAACAGGAAAGACTAGAGTATACAAAGATAGCACTAGCAGGGGTTATATCCACAGAAACAGCAAATGCTTCACAATCCAAAAAGGAGAAATAATATACCAAGTGCCTGATATAGCAAGATGTTTGGAAGACCGAGAAGGGCAAGAATCGATGGATTCAAAGGAACACAGTTATGAAATGACTAGAGATTTTCAACCATGCAAAGGAAGAAAATGTAGAATAACTAAGATACAATGGATGATGATCCAGTAGGAATAAAATTGACCACAACATGTTGTTAAAACCAATCTGTAAATTCCCTTGTACACACTCCAGACCCATAAGCTCTTCCTAGCCATACTAGCCATTAGTTAGGGAATCACCAACTATTTACTCAGAGGTTGAATTATCCCATCTGTTGAAAAATATGATACACAAAAAACCTACCAAAGAAGAGATTTACATGGTTTGGCAAATGATTGTCTAAATCAACGGAGAGGGAACATATTGGTGACAACTTATGAGGGGGATTACAAACTCCCCCCCTCATAGCCCTGGAGTCGGCCATACATACTCTCTCAATTGGTATGGTTTACTTATTTTTTTGAAAAATGGTATTATATACAACATAAACACGCTATCATATTACCCCCCACCCAACACAAAAATTATAGAACTGCATGTACAAGAAAATTCTTTCTTTGGTGTACAATCTAAGAGTGCAGTCCTTCCTTAGCATCCAGTTCTTTTTGATATCCAGACACCTGAATGCAAGACATCAACTCAACACTATCCAACCTCGATATGCAGTCACATTTTTATTTTGGTTTCTGAGTCAAGACTGCCCTTGATTTCCAGTGCAGCCAAACCTAAAATAGGCAATAACCTCAAAGCACTGGGTTTGATTACAATATTTCACATGCATTCCAGACCTATAAACCAGTCCTAGTCATTAGTTGGGAAATGACCATCAATTTAGGCAGAGGTTCAACTATCCAATCGAACTCTCTGTTTTTCTACTTTATTTAGTTATTCATTTATTGGATTTCTCAGTCAAGAATACCCTTTCCGTTTCCTTTGACACTGACACCAAATAAGAAGGAAAAAAAAACCAAAATTGGATATAATCAACCACAAAACTCTTTTCTTTTATATACTAAACCAAATATCCATCAACGAATCGAGGTCATACACAAACCAAACCCTATAAACATAATCAACCCAAAACAATTATGATCAAACAATCTTTCCAACAATTTTTAATAGAAGAATCGATTGGAAAAAAAAAACAAATCAATGATCCAAGCAAAAACACTGTAGAGATTATGAAAACAGAATAACACATACAACCCAAGATTTCCTGAACAAAGAGATCTTATAAAAGCTCACTTTGTCATCAATAACGTAAAGAGAGAGAGAGAGAGGGAAAACCAGTCGGAGGAGAGGAAATCGGGGACAGGGACGTCAGAAGAAGCCCTGAAACGGGAGGTTGTGAAGGAGGGCTTCGACGGGTCGCCATGGAAGAGCTTCGAAGAAGAGAGAGAGAGAAGTTGGGGACTACACACGTATGCCATCTCTCTCTCTCTCTCTCTCTCTCTGCGCGACCCCCATAGACCAGAAACTGCAATTAACGGGTCAGGCCAAGAAGTTCCGACCGACCCGTTTAAAACCGGAAATTTTCAATTATGTTATCTGACCATTAGGGCTAGTTTGATAATGAGTTAGAGTTTTGAAGATAATTTGTCCTAAGATTAGGGACATAAAGTCTATCAATTTTATTTTTATTTATCAAATTTAAAAGAAAAAATGAAAATAAATATTATCTAACTTTTTAAGTGGAACAAAAAAATCCTCATTTTCATTTGAAAAGCAGACAACTGTTGTAATTTATTTTAATTATTTTTTATATCAGATGAGATAAATTATTTTCCTTTCTAATTATGCATTAACGTATGTTTCTCCTGTGTTTTGTAAGTTAGTATTTGTACATGACATCTATAATAATGCACGTACATATAATATTTACAGAAATTACATTTTATGTTTTCAAAGTTACAGAAAACATATATACACTTACAGAGATAAAACTGTAATTTTATGGAGCTGGGGGAATTAAAAGGATGAGGGTAGAAAAAAATTAAGTGTTTACTGCAGGGGTATGTTGACAATTAACCTTGAAAAAAAATGACTACTACAATAAAATAAAAACAAAAAGGTTAAAGACATTTACATTTCTACAAATATGAGTAATCCCAAATAAATCTTCATCAAAGTTAGAACACTTGCACAAATCCCACAAAAAAATACAAAACTCACATTATCATTACTAAGTGAAATTTTCATCAAAATTTAATCGGATATTTTTATAATAGTCTATTACTATTTACTTGTATAGAGATTACAGTTCCTATAACAATTATAAATATAAATTAATTCATACAAAAAGGTTAAAGACATTTACATTTCTACAAATATGAGTAATCCCAAATAAATCTTCATCAAAGTTAGAACACTTGCACAAATCCCACAAAAAAATACAAAACTCACATTATCATTACTAAGTGAAATTTTCATCAAAATTTAATCGGATATTTTTATAATAGTCTATTACTATTTACTTGTATAGAGATTACAGTTCCTATAACAATTATAAATATAAATTAATTCATACAAAAGATTAAATTACATTTATAGAATTTTTATATTTCTTCATCTTCTATCTTTACATTATTTGGAGGGGTTAGAAAATTAGGGATAATTTAATCATTTCATAGTATAGATTGGAGTTAACTAAAGTAGGTTGAATCATGGTTAAATTCTATTGACAATATAAATGTATATAGATTTTTGTGAGTTTTTAATTACTTATAAGTTTACTCCAACTTTAACATGAATTTATATAGGATTACCCAAATCACAGGAACACGCGTGTTTTTAACCCAAAATATAAGAACAGTACAGAATAGTTTATCAATTTTGTTATTTAAATAAAAAATTTAGGATATAGTAGCATAGACAATTGACTATGACTAAACGTTGAATAGATATTTGCCAACGAGCTATGAGCATAGTAACAAATTTGGATAAAAATATGTCACACAAACACTATAAAAAAAAATGAGTTCTTTAGGCTTTTCCAAACAAAACATCGCCGTCGAATTGACGTTATTTATACAAATAAAAAATGTGTTGCTGCACTCAGTTTTATTTTTAGTTTAAAACACAGACCTTATTAACATAGGGATGGCAACGAGACAGGTTTTATGAATCCCAAACTCAAATCTGTCTACAAAATCTTATCTCAAACCCATGACGGGTTTAGTCTTTTCATCTCAAACCCATCCCATTTAAATCGGATTGGGTCGGGTTGGGTTGCACCAAAACAAGTTGAGGAAACAAATATTAAAACATATTTTTATGTAATATTTAATCTAAATTGAAATTTTAAATGAAAATAAATATTTATTTGAATAAACCCTACAAAATAAGAAATAAAATAAAAAATACAAATTTTCAATACAAGTGACAAATATAATGCTTTAATTTTTTTAAAATATCAAAAGACAACCCAATGTATTTTTATATGATTTCAAATTTCAATTAACATTTAAGTTTATTTATTCTTATTTTTTTTATATTTTTGGGAACACCAAATGAAAAATATAAATTATGTAATTATTATAAAAAATATTTAATTTTAATATGAATTGCAACCGGGGCAGGTTCAGGGCGGATATTGTTAAGTAAACCTATTTTTCGTTCAAACCCACCGGGTTTCATTTTATCTATCACGAACCCGTCTCAAACCCAACCCGTCCCAACCGGGTCGGATACCCTATTGGGACAGTCCAACTGCCATCCCTATATTAACCTCGTTACAAATTTAATTAAATATATATCTTGTTAGATGGTGTATATACCTCATTGAATTTTTTTTTACACTTGTTAAAGATGAGTTCGTTCAATTTGGGATAGAACGATGTGTATTTTTTATCAAAACATATACCTTATTAAATATTGTTTACTATTTAAAAATAAATAAAAATATATGAGGTCTAAATTTTTATTGATAAATGTGACCGAGCTTATTTTTTCTAACAAAAAATTGTACACTTGTATTTGTTCCACACAATCAATCCTGATTAAAAAAGCCCGCTTCAACTAAAGACAAACCACTAAAACAACAAACACACACAAACACAATCCAAGCTTAATTTAGCTGCTATACACAGACCATTCTCCACCCCCATTCTCCTCCTCCACATAACCCTTCACATCCTCAATCAACCTTGTCATATTCACATAAGACGACCCACCAACCTCCATTGCCTTCTTTGCCATCTCCCCAATCTCTCTCACTCTCCTCCTCCTCTCCTCCCCTTCCTCTCCCCCACCCATCACCCTCTCCAAAGCCACCCCAATCTCCTCCCTCCCCACCAGCACTTCTTCCTTCCCCCACCCCGTCTGAACCTCTATCCCCACCCTCACCCCAACCTTCAACACCTCCCCCACCAACCTCTCATTGATAAACTGCTCCCAAAAGTGCGGCCATGTCACCATTGGCACGCCTGCGCACAATCCCTCAAGCGTCGAATTCCACCCACAATGCGTTACAAACCCACCAACCGCCTTGTGCGACAGTATCGCTACCTGCGGAGCCCACCCCACTATCACCAACCAATCCAATCCTTCCCCAAACCGTGACACCCACGACCCGGTCTCCCTCTGTTTGATGACCCAAACCACCGGTCGCCCCGACCCCTTCAACGCCTCCCCAATCTCCATCGCTTGCCGAAGTTCGAGCCTCGCAATGCTCCCGAAACTCACATAGACGACGGACCCCGGCTCATGCGAGTCGAGCCAACTCAAACACTTGTCTTCATCGATAGACGACTTGTTCCCTCTCTCCGATTGGACCCCCCCCCCCCCCCTCGCACAGAGAGAGCGGACCCACGTTGTAAGCCTTTTTCCCCATCAGCTTCTCGTACGCCTCGGTAAACTTCGCCTCTAATTCATCGAAGCTGTTCACGACCACTCCGTCCGCCTCCGCCTCCGCTTTCACCGCTCGCCCTTCAAAGTCCGCAAGTCCCCTGTATGACAACGGCACCGGGAGCTGCCCCCTCTTCATCTCCAGCCTGCAAGGCATGTCGGGTATTGCCACCATCTCCTCCTCGAGTCCGTTTGCCGCGTCACGGAGAGCGTGTCGGCGCGCGCTCTCCATGACGATGAGCGAGTAGCTACAAGGGCCGTGGAAGAGCAGTCTTTGGTCGAAAATTTTATATTAGTGCATACTGATAAGAATTCTCATTAATTCTCTTTGATAAACACCTATTGTTCAAAAAACAAGTACTATGAAAATTATCCAACCTTGGAATCCCCAGCCCCCGCGCGACGTCTAGGGTCCACGGCAAGAACAAGTCGGAGACCACGCACGTCGGGGGAGGGAAGTCACGGTCTGCGCTCAAGAACCGCTCGAGCGGTTGTTTCAAGAGCTCTGTCCCTTCGAAGAACCGCTTGAAGAGGTCCAGCGAGGGTGGGATCACGTCGACGTTCTCGCTGCCTTCCGGTAAGCCCAACTCCGCGCACGGGAAGCGGAGCTCGACGAGGCGGATGGGGAGGCTGGAGCAACGCGAGGCGCGGTCAATCGCGGGACGGACGCGCGAGGCGTTGAGAGGGGTTGTGATAAAGCTGACATAGATGCCGCGCTGCGCGAAGAGGCGAGCCATGTCGACCATGGGGATCATGTGGCCCTGCGCCATTAGTGGGCACAGGAGGAAGTGTTGGTGGTCTTTATTGTTTGGAGTTTCCATGACTGCTTGAGATGGTTGAGGTTGGAGATTTTGGGATTGATAGAGTGAGTTAAATAATGGAGGGAGTGGGTGAGGGTGACGTGATTGTGTGTGAGCGTTGTTTTATATTTGTGGCTTTGATTTTGTGGGATTTGTTTAGCATTTCGTGTGATGTAGCTCGAGATGGTTGGGGTTGTACTTCCAATTGATTCTAGAATCTAGATAGACATGAGCTCTTTTACATTCAATCTAGACGAACAATTCTGCCAAACAATATACATGGTTAATCAAATAATAAAATTTTTATTATTATATTTCTCTAACGAGAATGACTAAAAAAGTAACAACATAAAAAATAATTAATACCCAATCCAAAATAGCACGTCGCTACAAACCCAAATCGAGCTAAAAGCTTATTTTTTAGCCCGTTTAATATTTTATGCATGCAATTATATAGGACAATTTGCAACACTTATTTTAGGAAAATGTTATACTCAATCTATTTTATAGTTCATAATGCATACTACACATTATATATATATTTTAAATCACATACCTCATCTAATGAGGTATGTAAATTTATGTAAGGTGAAGTATATACCCTCAATGAATTGATTGATATCATTTATAGAATATGTAAAAAAAAATTAACTAGATATATGCCTAAATATAAGAGTGGAGGAGGCTAACAAGATATAAAATTGAATTTGAGACTGTAAAAATAATCTGTGTAAAAGAGCTCCTTGCACACTTAATTTTATGCATGCAAATCATACCGGAAAATTTGCAACAATTATTTTATGCACGCAAATCAAGCTTTGCAACACTTATTTTATATGCATGCAAATCACACATGCAAGACAATTAGTAGCACTTTTTGTTTTGAGGCAAAGGTAGACAGTGCTACCATGATTGTATTACAAATTCGGAATACAAAATCTGAGAGTTGAAACAAAGGTAGGGAAACGAAAGGAAAACAAAAGAGTACATGAAGAAGAGGAAGGAGGAGGGAGAGAGGATTGTGGCCACCCCCGAAGTCTTGTGGAAAGCGTAGAAGAGAGTTTTGCCGCTCACACAGACACAGTAACCGCGAGAGTAACCCCCGACTCGTTGCCGCTCACCCTGTTGAGTCCGAGAGGTCAGACTCCTACAATGTGACATCCCCAGCTCCGAAGCAGACCCTCCGCCTCCTCCCGCACATTCTCAACATAAGCACGTTGGTCTCGGAAGACGACCGCGCTCCTAGTCTTCCAAATGGACTAAGACATGGTCGCAGCCGCGGACTGAAGGAGCTTACCCTTGGTGCTGTGCCCCCCGTTGCTGCACAGAAGATGCCCCGCGCTCCAAAACTTCTAAACCACGGAGAATTGCTGAGAAACCCCAGCAAAGATAATCGCTGCCTACCACACTTGCCGTGAGAAGCTACACTGGCATAACAGATGCGCAGTGGATTCGCGATCAACATTACAAAGAACACAAGTAACTGAGTCCAGCGGCCTCCATTAGACGATCTTGGAGGGCTAGCCACATGAAGCCCTTTATCTTGAGAGGAATGGGAAGGCCCCCATAGGCCGAGAAGCAAGGGACTCAACTCTATGCCACCATACGTATGTTGAGTGCACCTCGAAACAGGCCCCCAGAGATGGCAACCACCTCCGCGAATCCACCAAATCCACCATCGGATGTGTCCCTTGCAACAAATTGGCCAATTACCAGCACTTAAATAATTATTTTTCCAATCCTACATAACATTAGTGATAAACTTTTGCGAACTTTTATGGACTTTAGAGAGAGGAATATGAAGGAAAAAAAAAATCATTTTCAAATCCCACCCAAATGGATGGGATTCTCATAAACTTTCATTTTAGTATCATCAACATCTTTTTTTTTTTTTACAAAACTCCATTCTTTATATGTTCCTTTTTTTTTATAATAAATTATGTTTTTTTTCTATGGATGTTTGGTTATCTCATGTTTTTCCATATTTGTTTCAATTCTTATAATTTGTCTATTTATCATCTCTATTTTTTAATTTTTGATGAGTGTGCATATGTATGAAATATTGATATTATCTCATATATATAAGCAATGATGGATTTTCTTGAATTGAAATTAATCATTTTTATTATTGTTTATTATATATATAATAATGCCTAGATCCACAATTATTTTGAAAGATATATATTTAATTTATTATTTAGTTATATGAGCAATAATATATGGTTTGATTTGCCTTGAATACTTATATTTCTGCACAATATATATGCTTATATATGTTTTTATAATGTTTATGGATATATAAAATAGACATTATATATGTGTTCAATTTACAAAATGATACTACATGTAACAACGTTGTAACAACACCAATCACTCAACAAGCTAGAGAACAACAAAAAGAAAAAGATACATGTAGCCCCCATTGCAGCCTATTATACAGTCCAGTTCGTTTTTCATTTTCTATAAAATTATATAATCATCCTTTGAAGTGCATGTTATTATATGAAATGATGTATATACTGAGATACATTAGTATATTTTTTTTCATGACGAAAAAATGAATAAAACAATTTGGATCATATACTATGTTAGAATCCTATACATTATTACGGCTTTCTCATAGCGTACATACTGTAAAACGGGATGCAACGACGGACTGTGTGTATCAGCGCTCAACAACAAAAATAACCAGGCATCGACAATGGGCCTGGACCCGCCTGTGAATTTAGGCCCCAAGCTCGGTCCTGTTTGGCCAGCGGGCCTAGGCTTCGGGCGACCCTGCTGCCCCAATTTTTTTTTCTTCTTAAGCAATCGGCGCCCTTTCCCCTCTTCTAATAATAATAATAATAATAATAATAATAAAATGGGGGAGGGGACGCCTTTAAAATTTGGAGTGGGGGCAGTTGGCTCCCACCCCCTGCCATTCCTTTAATAAGTGGCAGGGGTTGGGGGCAGCCACCCCCTCCAAAAATAACTTGGTGGGGGGGCTAACCCCCCACTCACCTGAGCACCCACAGGCCCATGGAACACGCTCATGGAACTATTCCAATTTGAGCAGGCATGTGGGTTGAGCCCGAGCCTCACTTTGAGGCTGTGGCCGGGATTAGGCCCTACAAGTCAGGGTCAGGCGGGTTGGGCCTGCGGGCTTCAAGCAAAATGATGATCTTTAAAAATAACAAAATCAAGTATCAAAAAAAATTGAACAATGATAGGGATAGTCCAATATGTAGTCCATGTCATGTTTACTTTTTATCTAATAACCCCCGTAAACTATCCGAAATCCATATAACCTCCTGACTTTTATAAAATCCATATAACATCTTGAAAACACATATGTAAATTCAAATAATTTCATGTGTTAAACTTTCAGTTGGTTAACTCGCTGAAAATACATTATACCAAAAAACTCTAGTGTGTTAAAAGTGTGAAAAACCCTCTATAAATGACGATTTTATCATTCTCAATATACTGTAAAACCTTATCTAGAGGGGATAAATCATCATTTGTAGAAAATTTTCTGCATTTTTAACACATTATAAGAGTTTTTTAGTATACTACTGTATTTTCGCTCAGGGTTAACCAAATTAAATATTCGTATAATATTTATCATTTGTCAACAGAAATTTAACTTAGTAGGTATTTGGATTTACACAACTTTTCACTCCTTTCTTCATTTCGTGCAGTTGGTAGAAAGTTATAAGGATTTCAAGAAAAAGTCATGAGGTTATATAGATTTCGGGAACTTTAGAGGGGGTTATATGGATTTTTTCTTTTAAAAAATAATATACTTGTTATGATGATGAGGTATATATTTTTATAAAAATATATATACTTTCTTAACAAATTAAATGTGATTTGAATATTCAAATATATATATGATTTCTGCTTTTTAAGGTACAAATTTGAAACAAATACAACATTTTTTTTTATAATTGACCAAGTCAGTGAAGTCATCTTGATACCCTGATTTATATAAAAAATACATAAAAAATACATGTTATTTCTATTACTAATTAAAATTTAAATCTTCATGGGGAGTTTCAATCTTTTTCATTACGTTCAAGGACATCTACATCCTTGTAAACATAGATAATCCCACATATTCCTATCAAAGTTAGGGCATATGTACAAATTCCTGAAATTCACAAAAGCCCAACTATCATCCCTGAGTTAGATTTTCATCAAAACTTGATAGAATAATCTCGAATATTCTGTCACTATGTAATTATGTTGACATTATAGTCTTCATAAACAATCATAAAAATAAATTAATCATTCCTTTTAAAGGCCAAGTTATCCATGTAAAATTTTTATGTTTTTTCCATTCTTACAGAGGTATTGTCTGGAAAGTGTAAAATTTTTTAGATATGATTTAGTCATTTCATGGTACATGTTAGAGTTAATTAAGGTAGGTTTGGGTTATGATTAACCTTTATTGATACTAGAAATGTATATTAATCACAATAAGTTTGCAAGGACTTGTACACTTTATCCCAACTTTGCTTATGACTTATATGAGATTATCCAAATTTATAATGACATAAATATCTTTAATCATTTTCTTTATTAATACTACTATTTTTCATCGCTTCAATAAATATTCCCCTGCATGCAACTCATGCGCAGAATAAATATCTTGGAGTCGCCTTACATTTTGAAAGGTGTCTCGGGAGGCAGTGCGAGCACCGGAAACCCTTGCACATCATGCTTCACATGAGCGCAAAGGCTGCTTCATCTAGCTTCTATCTCTCCTCTTTGGGTACAAGTGTCATGGCTTTACATTCAAAGACCTTCAGATGCGAATACGAAACCTCATCCCTGGACCAAACCTTCTCTGGAATCTCCATATCCAAAGGAACTGATGGTGATTTGTTCATCAAATAGCAGGCAGTCAAAACAGCTTCACCCCAGAAGGTTTCAGGCAATTTAGTCTTCTTCAACATACATCTGACTTTCTCAACAATAGTGCGATTCATCTGTTCTGTGACACCATTGTGCTGTAGAGTACCGGGCTCAGTCCTTCCGTGTCGAATCCCATGACGCGAGCAATAATCTCTAAACCTCCTCGAACTGTACTCTCCTCCATTAACGGTCCGCAGTGACTTCATCCGTTTTCCTGTCTGTCTTCCGTTCCACCATGGCAAGAAAGTGCTGAAAGTGCTCAAACACCTGATCCTTTGTTCGTAACAAGTAAACCCACACTTTCCTGGATGCATCATCAACAAATGTAGCAAAATATCTATTGCCACCAAGAGATTCAACCTCAAACGGACCATAAACGTAAGAGTGAATCAAGTCCAAAAAATTAGACTTCTTTTTCGAACACCTATCGAAAGAAACTCTATGATGTTTTTCAATCAAACAATAATCACAAGAGCTAAGAGACGTACCATTAGTAAAGGGAATGAGATACTTATTTACCAGAACTTGTAGCTCCTTCTCGCTCATGTGACCAAGCCGCCTATGCCATAAATCCAGAGACGAATCTTCTTCAGCTGCATTCATTACATCCTTGCACATTTTTATCTTTGTCGTGTACGAAGTACAACATGCTTGTCCTCTAGCGACAACTAGTGAACCCTTTGTGAGCTTCCATTTTCCATTGCCGAAGTGATTCTCAAATCCTTGACGATCCAAAGCGATCCCAGAAAGCATATTGAGGCGCAAATCAGAAACATAACGAACATCTTTCAAAGTCAATGTGTGTCCGACCTCAGTGCGTATACACACATCACCAATTCCTGCAATCTTTAAGTGACTAGTATTTCCATCTTCACAATGTCAAAGTCTTCTGTCATGTACGAAGTGAAGAAATCAATCTTAGGAGTCGCATGGTAAGACGCTCTCGTATCAACTATCCACTCAGTATTCTGATCTGCAACATGCGGGCATTTTTCCTCTCTGAAAGAGAGAGCCACAAACTCATCCGTATATGCAGTCGCCACGATGTTCTTGTCGTCATCTTTTTTCTTCTGATAATTTGCCTCATTCTGTTCTTTTTTTCAAATTCGACAATTCATTTTGAAGTGACCGGTTTTACCGCAATGGTAGCACGCGTTTTCTTCAGACCTTGACTTATTTTTGTATCTGACATGACCTTCTTGTTCTCGACCATTGCTCCTCCCCCTATTCTCTGTGACAAGTGCTTGTGCATCATCTGTACCCGCTGATTTTCTTCTTGTTTCTTCATTCAGCAAGTAGTTCGTAACTGTACTCATAGACAACACACCATCTGCATCATCTGTACCCGCTGATTTTCTTCTTGTTTCTTCATTCAGCAAGTAGTTCGTAACTGTACTCATAGACAACACACCATCTGGAACAGAATTACTCAATGTGATGACTAACATCTCCCAACTGTCTGGCAAAGATCCCAAAAGCAGTAGCTCCTGTAACTCATCATTCAAAGTCATCTTCATATTAGTCAACTGATTTACCAAGCTCTGAAACTCATTTATGTGCTCTGTAACACTGTCACCTTTGAACTTTAAATTCACGAGTTTTCTAATTAAAAACGCTTTATTCCCCGTAGCATTTTTGTCATACAAAGACTGAAGCGTTTTCCATAAAGAGTGTGCGTTCGTCTCATTCGCAATGTGATGGAATATGCTGGGATTAATCCATTGTCGAATATTAGCACATTTTCTATTCAACTTGGTCCAGTCTTCTTCTGTCATTTTTTCTGGTTTGCTTTTATCTACTTCAATTGGTTCAAATAAATCTTTACAGTAAAGAATATCCTCCATCTTGGGCTTCCACATCAACCAATTAGAATTATTCAAATCAATCATATTGCCGATAGAATTCTCCATAACTATCTCACACAAATAAATTCAATCTTGCTCTGATACCACTTGTTGAGATTTTTAACATTTTATTTGTGTGAAATAAATAATAATAATTACGGAATAAATTATACGAAACCCAAATCAATCACTCGGCGCAATCAGAAAAATATAAAAGCAAGCAAACCACAAAGAAACACCCAATTTAACGTGGTTCTGCGTAAGCCTACATCCATGGGGCACTCCAGCAACAATTCACTTATCAAAATATAATGAGAAATAATGTCCTCTCAACTTGAGGAATACAAGATGAAAGAGGGATACATGGTTACCTCAATGAAACCTTAAATTAATCTTCCAAATAATATGGAGAACCCAACCTCGATGTAAATCGGAATCCAAAAAAGAACCTAAAGAAGGAACAACTCTTCTCCTCTCTCTCTTTCTCCTCTCTCTCTTTCTCTCTCCTTACTGCTGCTGCCGAATACACACGCCGTATCCTCTGTTGCCGTATCTCACAGAAAAACCAATTAACAAATAAGACCTAGGTGGCCTCATTAATCCACACTTGAATGATTCACGTGTACATGCATCTGACATGCATGAGGCCCTCATGGGCTGGAACCAAATGTGGGTCTCATGGGTTTATTAACCCCCTTAATTGGGCTGGACCACTAATGGCCCACAAACCCAACAACTAGTAGTTGGGGGTTACTACTAAATGTTGAGCCTGTGACACCAATGAAATACTTTACATTATCATTTTTCAAAGGGAAATTTTTTAAATTAACCTTAATTAAATAATTAATGTTGAAAATAACCTTCCCGAAAAGTTATTTGCATAAATGACCCTCTACCCTTTTTTTTGTCCATTGGACCATGCCACATCAGCATCACCTCACTCCTTTGATTTTTTTTTTAAATGGTATTCTCATGAGATTTATAGCAGTAATAGTGGCATCTCTATTAATACCATATTTGAATATTATATACACAATACCATCACAACTAACATACCATTAATCATATCCCTCTCATACCTCATATATTATCAGATCCATCTCTACATTAAATAGAAGTTGAGGGTTCATTTTTTTAATTATTTTATTTTATTTTACTAATACATGTAATAGAATAATATTGAGTATATTGGAATACTTAAGAATTTATCTATTTTTTGTTTGGATTGTGTATGTTTGATCATGTTTAAGCTTGAAATTAATTAATATGTATGTTTAAATACATATACGATGTGAAATATTTTTGTTTTCAAATATGTGATATCAAACATTTTTTTTTTAAATAGAATACAAATAGGAGTGTTCAGATACTCAATTTTCAAATATTCCTCTCTAATTTAGAGTACCAGCTCAATTTTGGAGTTTTTCAATTTATTTTAAAATAATATTTATGCATTAAATTTGCATAAAAAAATTTCACTAAATAAATATAATTATTAAGGGATAAACCCCAAAGAAATTTTCTAAAATTTTAAAATAGCAAATCAGCCATTCTCTAAAATGGAATCTAGATTCTTAGTAAAATAATTTATGCTAAAGTAATTCAAAAAAAAAAAGACACGAATCAAAAGGGCTGAAAATCATAACAATAATACATTTGAAAATACAAATATCATAAAAATAATACAAGTGAAAATAAACTATATATAAAAAATAACAAAATAAAAAAATAATCTAATAAACACATCTTTAATAATTTTGAAACCCAAATTGACCACTATACCATTATATCTATGTTTTTGTTCCAAAAAATCTTATTTAATTTTTTTTCAAAAAAATTTAATTAAACAAAAAAAGTGATCCCTAAAGATGAAGAGAATTAAATGTAGAATTTTTTAAATTAATTTGAGAGATATAAAGAATTTAATGAGTAATTAATGGCATGAGACCCACATGCATTAAAACTCATAATGTTTCTCTCTTTGAATAGTGATGATCATTAAATAAAGAAAAAAAATAAATTTGTGAGGTAGTGTTAATGTGGCATGGTCAAATGGTCAAAACAATGGTAGAGGGTCACTTATGCAAATAATTTTTGAGAAATGTTACTTTTTGTTGTAAACTAACTATAATACATGAACATAAAAGTACATAAACAAAGCACACAAGCATATAGAGAAGAGAAGTAGAGAGATGATTTATTCTTCACTTGTTGGTTATGGAATACATTACAAACTCCTCAATTTATAGGGTCTATGGAGGAATCCCAAAGGTGGGGAGTTTCAAGTCTATAGAGGTGAGGGGGTAGATAATGGGGTGATTAATAGTGGGGGTTATGGAGTTGAATGAGAGGGGTTATGGAGTTGAAGAGTGGGGGATGTTATGGCTTAGAGGAGTGGTGGTTATCCACCACTTTCACAACACTCCCCCTTGGATGACCACCACACTAAGATAATTGCCTCATTAAAACCTTGCTTGGAAAACCCAGTGGAAAAAAACCAAAGCGAAGGAAAAAGAGTACAATTTAACTTAATCGTATAATGGTGTATGCGTTTAACACTGCCTCGTTAAAACCTTGCCAGGAAAACCCATTGGGACAAAACCTAGGCGAAGGAAAAAGAGTACAGTTCGCAAAATGTCATCAAAAAATTACTCCCCCTCATAAGTACAAGATTTCAAGAATTTTGATCGCTAACTCGTCGCATCCCAATGTTATACACCAACTTCTTGATTGTTGACGTCGACAAAGCTTTAATGAACAAATCTGCAAGATTGTCATTTGACTGAATTTGTTGAACATCAATTTCATGTCTCTGCTGGAGCTCATGAGTGTAAAAGAATTTTAGACAAATATGCTTCATTCTATCACCCTTGATATATCCCCCTTTGATTTGAGCAATGCATGCTGCATTGTCTTCATAAATAGTTGTTGGAACATCTGTAATGAGAGATAGTCCGCATGCAGTACGAATATGATGAACCAAAGACCTTATCCACACGCATTCTCGACTTGCTTCGTGGAATGCAAGAATCTCAGAGTGATTAGAAGACGTGGCGACCAAAGTCTATTTCGTAGATCACCAAGAGATCGTTGTGCCACCGCAAATAAATACATACCTTGTTTGTGAGCGAGCCTTGTGAGGATCTAAAAGATATCCTGAATCTGCATAACCCTTCAGTTGTGCACCATTATTGGAATCATTTGCATAGAATAGGCCCATGTCTGACGTTCCACGAAGAGAACGAAAAATGTGTTTCACATCATTCCAATGACTTCGAGTTGGTGCAGAGCTAAATCTGGCCAATAACTTAACTGAAAATGCAATGTCAAATCTAGTGCATTGTGTCAAATATAATAAAACATCAATTGCACTAAGATATGGTACTTCAAGACCAAGAAGATTTTTTTGTATCTTCTTTTGGACGAAAAAAAAAGTCATTCTTTGGGTCAAGTGACCATACCACCATAGGAGTACTTAATGGATGACATTTGTCCATATTAAAATGCTTCAGGATTTTTTTCAACATATGTTGTTTGATGAAAAAGTATCCCATTTGAACTCCGCTCAATCTGCAGGCCGAGACAATATCTTGTTTTCCAAGATCTTTCATTTCGAATCCATTCATAAGATATTCTGCAGTTTTGTTGAGCTCTTCAAGAGTCTCAATTAAATTTATGTTATCAACATAAATTGTCAAAATAGCAAATCCCTTACTAGATATATTTATAAGGACACACGGGCAAATGAAATTGTTTTCATATCCTGCTTTCATCAAGTATTCACTAAGACAGTTGTACCTACTGCTTTGAGCTGTACAATGAACGTCTTAGCTTTATTGAGTATATACTCTTTGATTTTTGTTTTAGACAATTTATATCCTTCAGGGATTCATATAAATTCTCATATAGATAAGCTGTTACTTCGTCCATTAGTCTCATATCAAGATTTTCAGAAACTTCGAGACTTTCTAGTTAATGGAACGTTTTTGTATCCATGACTGATGAGTATGTTTCTTCACAGTCAAATCACAGGTTTCTGCAAGAAACCATGCGCCACAAGACGTGTCTTATATCTAGCAATTTAATTTTCTCATTTCAGTTTCTTACAAACACCCATTTATAACCTTCAGGGTTAACATCTTTTGGGGTATGTATTATAAGTTCGAATACACCATATTTTTCAAGAGAACTCAATTCTGTCTGAATAGCATCTTTCCACTTTGGCCAATTATTTCTTTGTCGACATTCATTTATGCTGTGTGGTTTATTATAATCATCGCCCTTTGAAATTTCAGTAGCTACTTTGTATGATAAATATGTCATCGATGATCATTTATTTGTGATTCCACATTTCTCTTATATGCATATAAAATATAGAGATCTCACTATCATTAGGTACATTTTCCTCTTCAAGAGTCTGTGTAGTCACTTCAGGGACTCATGTCTTTTCAGGGACATTATACTCTTATGGAGTCTTACTCTTCTAGAGTTTTAGAGAAAGTGAATTTATTGTTTATAATCTCTTCTAGAGCATTATGTATAACTTCTTCCGGAGCATTATCAGGGCATGATTTTTCAATTGATCTCCTCTTCTAGGGAGTTGAATATTTAGAACATATAGGTTTTCCACGCTTCTGGCGTGCATCAGGAATTTAATTTTCTATATCCTTCGTACTTCACATTGAGCGGTACTAGGTTTAAATGAGACAGAGTGGAAGTATTCTACGATAATTCTCATCGTTCCAATAATTCTCGTCGTTCTTCAGGAACAGATCGTACTTCAGGTACGTTCTTTCCTCCCCCTAACGGCGAGAATATTGTTTCATTAATATGACAACCCAAAAAATAATACACATAATTGGATGAAAGAATCTTCTGGTTCTTTAATGGGTATGCAATAGAATTGTCAATTGTTTGAAACATCATTATGTAATCAATGATCATATGATGTTTGCTCTTCTGGAGCTTACAAACAATTTTATAATATTCAAGAAATAATATTAAAATTTTCATACTTTATTTCTATGAAAGATGTGAGAGGTAATAAGATAAATCCAGAAATATAAATTGCATTTCATATAATAAAGAAAAATAAAGACATAAATATAAAATCGACAAGGGTTTAATCGTACATCAGGTACATGATCAATCAAGAGTTTATGCGTACTTCAGGTACGTAACCAATTTAAATATTTGGATGTACTTCAGGTACGTGACCAAAATTATGTTCTCAAATACCACATAGATGACAATAATTTTTCTTTGCATTTTAGGGATTTGTTATGCAAACTTTTCCCCTTGTTTTCATTCAATAGTATTCCACTTCTGGTGGTTTCCAATAACTTGTTATCTCTACAATTGTTGTGGTTATATTAACCATAATTTATCCCTTGAACATGATCATGTCCATAGCTCAAAATAAAATAAAATCCATTTGCTTCAGGCAAAAATTATGAGTCAGTAGATATGACATTATAACTGTTACATGATCCTTCTAGGACACATGTATCCTCTATTTTTGTATAGTCCTTTGACAATACAAATTTTCATTGCCCTTCAAGGACACTTGTTAATCATAACTTTGCATGATCCTTCAGAGATCCATGTAATTCATAACTTTTATATGATCCTTCAGGGATCCATATAATCGTAATTTTTATATAATCCTTCAGGGATATAATAAAATAAATAAAATTTTGTACGGTCCTACCGGGACACATTATTCGTAACTTTTGTGTGGTCCTTTGGGGATCTATGTAAACAATTTTTTTTTTCATTTGGTCCTTCAAGGATAAAATAAAATAAAATTTTATATGGTCCTTCAGGGATTCATATAATCATAATTTTTATACAGTCCTCCAGGGATAAAATAAAATAAATAAAATTTTGCATGGTCCTACCAGGACACATTATTTATAACTTTTTTTTTTTTATGGTCCTTTAGGGATCCATGCAAACACAATTTTTGTATGCTCCTATAAAGTAATATAATGCCTTTTACTTGGTCCTTCAGGGACTAATAAAATCATAATTTTACATGATCCTTCAGGGATCGATATACATAATTTTTTTTATTGTCCTACATGGACACAAGAAGCCATTTTTCTTTTTTGTATAATCCGTCAGAGATAAAATAAAATTTTTGCATGATCCTTCAAGGACTCATAATAGATATAAAAAATTATACAAGTTAACAGGTTTGTACACAAGTAAAGAAAACATCAAAATTTCCATATCATGGAAAAACTGTTAGCAATCATATCAATAGTTTAGGGGATAATAGTAAACGCAAAAGAAAATTTCAAGCATCAATGAACCTCAATTTAAATGCATTTCTCTGTTATCCAAATCCACACTTCATCTTTACTTGCATAGTTGAGTGAATCAACATATTAGGGACTTGGAAATAGAAAAGACAATAACAGCTGCAAAACCAGTATACTTCACAGGCTAGTGAATGATCGGATCCCAAAGAAAGCATACATTAGCATACAAAAATACATCAATGAAATATTGTACCCAAACCGACATGCCTATCAACAGTCTGTGCATATGTATATTTACACCAAAAGGTCAAATGGATTTTTCTTTAGAGATAGATAACAATTTATCAAGAAGAGATGATACTTATAAAAAAAAATTTGATCAAACTAGACATGAATGAGAATCACAATTGAAATATTCAATGAGTAATATAACATTGTTTGAATACATTTATTCACTTATTCCGGTTGTATCATTCATAGAAGTATGCAATGAAAATTAATGGAATTTTCATGTAAAGAAATTGTGAACAATAACATGGGTGAAAAGTGTGTAATAAAGAAAATTCGCATAGCCAACATATGATAAAAGCATCTCAAACAAGGTACTGTTTCACATATCATAGATCATTAGATTGATAGATTTGATCTAGGGATTTATTTAATCATGCAACAAAAAATACCTTATGGTGGATTCTCAAGATACAAACCTTTGAAAATCACTTTTACTTTTGAGTGTTTGAAATAGAATAAGAGCTTAAAAATAATCATGATATTTTGATCAGTTCTTTACCTTTTCCAAATTCTCTAAACATTTACCTTTCCCGGAGTATGTAATCATTTACCTTCTCTTGACCCAAAAAATGCAACCTCTTTGACGAAATAGAGTAGAGTGTCGTCGTGCTGATAACGTGTTGTAAACTAACTATAATACATGAACATAAAAGTACATAAACAAAGCACGCAAGCATATAGAGAAGAGAAGTAGAGAGATGATTTATTCTTCACTTGTTGGTTATGGAATACATTACAAACTCCTCAATTTATAGGGTCTATGGAGGAATCCCAAAGGTGGGGAGTTTCAAGTCTATAGAGGTGAGGGGGTAGATAATGGGGTGATTAATAGTGGGGGTTATGGAGTTGAATGAGAGGGGTTATGGAGTTGAAGAGTGGGGGATGTTATGGCTTAGAGGAGTGGTGGTTATCCACCACTTTCACAACACTTTTAACATTAATTATTTGATTAAGGTTAATTTGAAAAATGTCCCTTATTCAAATACCAACATGTGTCATCTCATATGCTCTCATTCAAATAGACATATCAGCTATTAAATATAGAGGACCAGACATCTCAACCACTATAAATTATTGTATTTCCTTTATTATTTATAAAAGAGAGACACACCAAAGGCAAGACTCATCCAAACAATTCCTTCACAAGTTAGGCAATAATCGTCATGGGGAGTCTGAATCACAGTGACCAACAACACTTCCTCCTCTGCCCATTCATGGCGCAGGGCCATATCATCCCCATGGTCGACATGGCTCGCCTCTTCGCTCAGCGCGGCGTCTATGTCAGCCTCGTCACAACCCCTCTCAACGCCTCGCGCGTCCGTCCTGCGATCGACCGCGCCTCGCGTTGTTCCGGCCTCCCCATCCGCCTCGTCGAGCTCCGCTTCCCGTCCGCGGAGGCGCGCGTCCCGGAAGGCTGCGAGAGCCTCGACCTGCTTCCCTCGATGGACCACATGAAGGGGCCGGTTCCTGGAAGCGACCGAGCTCCTCAAACAACCGCTCGCGCGGTTCTTGAGCGCGGACCGTGACTTCCCTCCCCCGACGTGCGTGGTCTCCGACTTTTTATTGCCGTGGACCCTGGATGTCGCGCGGGGGCTGAGAATTCCAAGGTTGGAAAATTTTCTTATCAATGCTTATTGATAGAATTGTTATTATATTGCCGACACATATTTAAAGATATTTTTTAAATTAACCTTAATTGAATAATTATTTTTAAAAATGACCCTCTCCAATAATTATTTACAAAAATAACATTCAACTAGTTTTGACTAGTTTGACAATGACACCTCTACTTGGTCCATGTCTGTCTTATTTTGATACGTGTCCTAACGTAGATTTTTACCTCCACATACTATTTTTATTTTAAGCACAATTCTAATCTCATGTGCATTGAAAGAAAATTATAACAAGATATATTCATTTTAACAAGATATACGTTTCGATAAAAAAAATTATATTTTCTATAAATGCATTTATACGATTTATTAGAGTATATGTTTTATTTTTTATAAAAATACTATTTTATTAGATGAGGTATGTTTATTTTTAAAAAAATTAAAATAATATAAATTATCCATAACACAGAAAAAAGAAAGAAAAAACCTACTGTATGATTGTGTGTAACAGAAAATAACATCTGTGACTTACAATATTTGGTAATAAAGCAACAATTTTTTTTCACGGATTGTTGCTTTACCTACTATTTGTATTGCAATAAGTGCCTAATTATTAACAAAAATAAATTTCTTGGAATTTTTCACTAATATATAAACATCACTTTATAGCAGGGACATGCTATGTATGGACTAGGCCACACTCCAATTTGTACAAAATCCATTTTACTATAAAATATTATTCATTGTAATATTTATGTAACATTACCAGATTCACCACCACAAAAGAAACAACAGAGAAAGGCTTCTCTCTTGAAAAACAATCAAACGCATATACACAATCTCACCCACTCAAAACACATCACAACCTCTCTTTATTTAAACATCAATTTATTGCCGTGGACCCTGGACGTCGCGCGGGGGCTGGGAATTCCAAGGTTGGAAAATTTTCTTTATCAATGCTTATTGATAGAATTGTTATTATAGACCCTCTCCAATAATTAACTTTAATTGAATAATTATTTATAAAAATAACCTTCAACATTGTTTTAACTAGTTTGACAATGACATCTCAACACCATCGCCTGACACCATAAAAGACAAGTTGTTTATACGCCATTAAGGTGTTTTTTTTGTTATTTTCTTACTTTTTTTAATATCTGTAAATAATGTAACTTTTATTACATAAATCATTTTTTACAAAATTAATACCATTTGGAATATCATTGCAAAGTTTCAAATAAGATCAATATTGAATATATTTAATTTATATTTAAAAATGATAAATTTAAGGTAATTAATTAACATTTGTATATTTATACTAATATTTACATAAAAAACATCATATTTGATTACGTGGATACATCATAACGAAAATTTACTAAATAAATGTCGTTAAATTTTAATATTAACCAAAAATGAATAAATGTTAATTAATTATCTTTAAAATATAATTTTAAGTTAAACTAATTACATTCAATATTTGTGTCATTTTAAATGTCTCAACGATATATTTCTAATTGCATACTAATTTGTAACAAATAATTTATGTAATAAAAGTTAAATTGTTTTAAAGATATATATAAAGATAAATAAAAAATAAATATATTTTTATGGCATGGAAACAATGTTTGTGTATGCCCTTTGAGGCACACAAATTAATGATGCATTTAATTGTATGTTTGAAATAACATTGTCAAGCCGGTCAAAACAAGGTTCAAGGTTACTTTTACAAATTATTTTGACAAATGATCATTTTTAAAAATAATTATTAAATTAAAGTTAATTACAAAATTATTGATCCATCAAAACATGTAACATGCAGGGTTGGAGTTATGCCGAAAAATTTGGGAATAACTTATTTTAATATTTTGCCTCCCATTGCTTTTAGGTTGTTTATTATCAACTTATTGTCAGATTTTCATCATATATGTTTTTTTATTTCTGATCAAATGTGTATTTTATTGTAAGTCAACCGGGTTTTCAGGGGAATATACTCATTATAGATGAACGGAGATTTTAGGATAGAGTTGAAACTCCATTATTTTTTTTTCGGAAAATATATATAGCCCTATGAAAGATTACTTATATACATATCAACCCCTCTATTTTTGAAAATCCATATAACCTCCTGATTGTTTGGATTATATAAATATACTCCCTTATCGTTTACATCTTTAAACTAGAGAATGGTTAACTTAACCACACAATGTTAAATTACCTTTTTACCCCCGTCATTTTCACCCACACCTAAAAATTTGTGAATATCCATATTGACCCCTCATTTTTTTGAATATCCATATAACCCCCTATATTTTGTCATGGATAAAGATTTAGGCTTCTGAGTTTGTTTTCTATTAAAATTTAATGAATATCCTGGGTAAGTTTATTTTCTATCAAATTTTAAGATATATTTTAAGCATAATATATCCATCTAAAGGTATTTCAAATGCATTTATCTAAATAATCTAATCAGATTTAAGAAAAAAATCAATATAATCCTTCTAAATAATCAAATGACTTCTGTAAAAAAGAAAATAACTCACTGTGTTTCTTCCTCAATGCGTTGAGAATAAATTATTGTTTATTGTTATATTAACCACACAGAAGTTTTAATTGAATAATGGTAAAGGGTGATATGAATTAAACGCATAATTTCTGGGGGTTATATGGATATTCTGAAAAATAAGGGGCCGATATGTATATTCACAATCTTTTAGAGGGTTATTTTTAAAGTGACGTTAAATAACTGAATATTCCAAGAATATTCTTCCTAAATTGATACCTAAATTGACAGTAATTTAACTCTGGGTTAGAGGGTTATTTTTAAAGTGACGTTAAGTAACTAAATATTCCAAGAATATTCTTCCTAAATTGATTCCTAAATTGACAGTAATTTAACTCGGGGTTTTTTTGTTTAACCATGGAAACTTTCAGGTGGTTACATGGAATTTTGTAAAAAACAAGGGGTGATATGGATATTAGCAAACTGTGAGTGTGTGTGTGTGTGTGTGTGGGGGGGGGGGGGGGGGGGGGGGGGGTGTTTGGGGGTGGGGTGGTCTTACAGTATTTGGTAATAAAGCAACAATTTTTTTCACGGATTGTTGGTTTACCTACCATTTGTATTGCAATAAGTGCCTCATTATTAACAAAAATAAATTTCTTGGAATTTTTCACTAATATATAAACATCACTTTATAGCAGGGACATGCTTGTATGGACTAGGCCACACTTCAATTTTTACAAAATCCATTTTACTATAAAATATTATACATATATAATATTTATGTAACATTAGTTTTTTTTTTCTTAAGACCACTTTAAAACTCTAATCATCTATCCTACTTTATGCTTGGTGCATCTAATAATTTAAATAAATTTCAAATTTAATAATAAGTGACTTCTAATATTTGAAACATTGTGGGGCTCAATGGTTTAATTTATATACTTTTTAATTTTAGTAATTTTTTTTTATCATAGATTAAAAGTTGTATTAAATTTTAGTTTATCCCACTCTAAAATTAATTTCTGGGGATTGATCCGTCATGTACTGATGCAGTTCACATTAATATTTATTGATATGAAAATTTTGCACCAAAAGGTTGATCTTCCACGGCACGTGCAACTACTCGCTCATCGTCATGGAGAGCCTGCGCCGCCATAGGTCGGCGGGGCCTGAGGAGGAGACGGTGACGATACCCGACGTGCCTTGCGGGCTCGAGATGAAGAGGGGGCAACTCCCGGTGTCGTGGTCGCGCGTGGGACTGGCGGAATACGAGGCGCGCATGGTGAAGGCTGACGCGGACTCGGATGGTGTGCTTATCAATAGCTTCGATGAGATGGAGTCGCAGTTCGTCGAGGCGTATAAGAGGTTGTCAGGGAAGAAGGCCTACAACGTGGGTCCACTCTCTCTGTGCGAGGGGGGAGTCCAATCGGAGAGAGGGAACAAGTCGTCTATCGATCAAGACAAGTGTTTGAATTAGCTCAAATCGCATGAGCCGGGGTCTGTTGTCTATGCGAGCTTCGGGACCCTTGAGAGGCTCGGACTCCGGCAGGCGATGGAGATCGGGGAGGCGTTGAAGGGGACGGGGCGACCGGTGGTTTGGGTCGTCAAACAGGGGGAGATTGAGTCGTGGGTGTCGCGGTTTGGGGAAGGATTGGATTGGTTGGTGATTGTGGGGTGGGCTCCGCAGGTGGTGATACTGTCACACAAGGCGGTGGGTGGGTTTATGACTCATCGTGGGTGGAATTCGATTATTGAGGGATTGTGCGCGGGCGTGCCGATGGTGACGTGGCCTCTGTTTGGGGAGCAGTTTTTGAACGAGAGGGTGGTGGTGGAGGTGTTGAAGGTTGGTGTGGGGGTGGGGATAGAGGTTCAGACGTGGTGGGGGGAAGAGGTGGTGATGGGGAGGGAGGAGATTGGGGTGGCTTTAGAGAGGGTGATGGGGATAGGAGAGGAGGGGGAGGAGAGGAGGAAGAGAGTGAGAGAGGTTGGGGAGATGGCGAAGAAGGCGATGGAGGTTGGTGGGTCGTCTTATGTGAACATGACAGTGTTTATTGAGGATGTGAAGGGTTATGTGAAGAAGGAGAATGTGGTGGTGAATGGTTTGTGAAGCAGAGCAAAATGTGAAGGTGCACGCGCGGATGCGCGTGAAATGCTATCTTCAACTGTTTTTTTTTCAAAACTGGTAGACCAAAGCTACCCCGATTATATTAAAATCGTATAACTTTGGGCCTAAATCGTTACAAGCTACACCCTATAAATATAAAAATAAAAACAGTGCTTCGGAGGCTTAGATAAGACATCTATTCCTCCCGACTCGACCGATGTGCATCCCTTACGCCATAATATGTATGCCATCCCTGGCCAGCTCCATCTGTTTTGCTCCTCCGAGTACTCTGCCCCACTGACAGGCTATCCCTGCGAACGTGTCCCATAGATTGTCAAAGTAGTAGCGTTGCCCCCGAAACAGCACCGCGTTACGTGTAACCCATATGGCCCATAGCCCTACCGGTATCAAGCCACGGATCACCTCTGCTTGAACGGATCTATCCTTCTGGTTTGTCATGGAAGAGATTGTCCGCCATAGTTCGTCCATTGATGCGACAGATAGATCTCGCGCTAATAAGTTACCCAACGTCGTCTATAGCAACCTCGCCGCTGGACAGCTGCAAAACAAGTGATCCACTATCTCGTCATCAGTCATGCAGATACCACATGTCGTGGAAGCCTGCGGCGCCCATTTCGCTCTATAACACTTTGTAAGCACTCGCCTTTGGTAGATCAGCCATAGAAATACAATGATTTTGTGCGGGACTTTCGGTCTCCAGATGTCGAGGCTCTTAGGAATGACTGAAGTGTTGACTCGGGTATCGCGGATGAACCAACTGTACCCCAGCTTGGCTGTGTAGTCCCGGCCATCTTCTCCCTTCCAAAGAAGCTTATCGGCCCCGTCGGATAAGGAGATTGCGCGTAGGATCCCCCGGAGTATCTCTGCCTGACCGTTCTCCTCCTCCCGAATGTCTCGTTCGAACCGGATCCTCCACCCGTGAGAATCCTCCTGCGCCTCCCATCTCTCCTGCACCCTACAGTTCTTGTCCACGGCTATTTGATAAAGAGCAGGGAACCTTTCCATGAGAGATCCCTCCCCACACCAATTATCCTTCCAGAATAAGATAGATTGTCCGTCTCCTGTCGCCCATTGCACCGCGTCCCCCAGTTCGACGAGTACGCGACACCACCCTTTGACTAACGCCGAGGCCTGCCAGTTCAGACTTGGCATATGTGACCCTACCTGTGGCCGATACCGTTCACTAAAAAAACTGACCCATCCACTCTGTGTAGCCGCCAGCCACTGCCAACCCCACTTGGCTAACAATGCCTTGTTCATGGCGTCCAAGCGACGGATGCCCAGTCCTCCTTCATGGCAAGGGAGACACGCCAACTCCCAACTCACTAGGTGTGGCTTGCGTACCTCCCTATCCGTCCCGCTCCATAAAAAGCAACATCGAATTACGTCGATCTTGCGTTGAATTCCCTTCGGCATGGTGAATATTGACATGTAGAAGACCGGAACGCTCGAGAGTACTGCATGTAGTAGCGTTAACTTGCCTCCGAGACTCAGCATGTGGCCGCTCCATCCTGCCAACCTTTTCTCCATTCGGTCCAGTAAGGGAAGCCAATCTTGCCGCCTTAGCTTCTTGGCCACAAGCGGAAGACCTAGGTGCCGGATCTGGAGACTCTGCGTGACACATCCGAGCGCACCCACCAGCCTCTCCGCCTCCTCCGGGCTAATGTTGATCGGCACCAAAGCACTTTTGTCAAAGTTGATCCTCAAGCCCGAGAGGAGACCGAAGCATCCAATGATGAATCTAAGCCCTTCGATTGCTGGGTAGTTTGACGCACTAAACATCACGGTGTCATCCGCATACTGCGAGATGTTGAGTACCGTCGCTCCTCGGCTACATGCAAGCCCCTTGATCCATCCCTCTAGCGCTACTTCTCGACACATGAGGGCACAGAGCATTGGCGACCAAGGAAAATAACATCGGGGATAAGGGGTCGCCTTGTCGCAACCCTCTGTTCATAGGGAAGAATCCATATGAGTTGCCATTGACCAGCACCGAAGCCCTTGCCGACCCGATGCATCGTTCAATCATCCCACACCACCTGTCACTGAAACCATGTAAACGCATCAAACGAAACAAGAATGACCAATCCACATGGTCGTAGGCTTTAGAAAAATCAAGCTTTAACAACACCCCGCTCCGACCGTTAGCATGCAACCCAGAAACTATTTCCTGCGTGATATCATTTTTTTTAAAACAACTGTTATATCAATTGTTATATCATTTTTTTAAAACAACGAGCAATTCAACCGTGACAATAATCTAAGGTGACATTCCAAATATTGATGCAACCTCAATATTAATAAAAGGGAAATTTTTGAAAATAACCCAATGAAAAAAAATTTCATTTTTTTTACCTCAGGACCAGTTTATTTACAAAACTGGTCCTCGGAACGGTTTTGACCCGGTCAGCGCGCCCATATGGCAAGCTGACCGGTCCACATATTGTCACGGTAGAGACGTGATTTACTGCAGGCATTGTCGTGCGTCGCGTGCGGGGGTTGATTAATTTTTTCCCCTTAACATGACTATTTATACTTTTAATTCAATAAATTATTTGTGGAGATGAGATGAATAGATCTCATTAAGTGTTGAAAAAATTAATAAATGATCTATTATGTAAACAAACATGAAAAAATAAGTAAATGATCCATTCCCAAATACAAATAATACTCATATCATAAATTTTTTTCCTCTCTTTCAAAGTAATATTTGATTAGAAATAATATAGGAAATATACGGCTTAACTTTGATTTAAAATCAAGCTTAAATTTTATAATTCGAATTAGATTTAAAATTTAGATGATGTTTAAAATTTAACTTTATAAAACAATCATTTATATAAAAAAAAATAACATGCAAATATATATAAATGGTTGCTTTACAAAATTAAATTTTAAATATTATTGTTTTCTCTTGTTTTCTGTTTTTATATAAATGGTTGTCTTATAAAATAAATTTTATAAATGGTTATTTCCCCTTGTCGATTTTTTTATATAAATGGTTATTTTATAAAATTAAATTTTAAATATTATTTAAATTTTAAATGTTAAATTTTATTTAAATTTTAAAATTTAAACTTTATTTTAATTTTAAATCAAAATTAGGCCTTATCTTTCCTAAATTATCTCTAATTAAATATTATTTTAAAAATTAAATTTTATAAGTAATTGATTATTATTATTTTCCTTAATTGATCCCACTTAGACTTTGTGATAAAAGAGACATGCATGTCCATTTTTATTGGATTTGAGATTGATAAAACATTATTATAATAAAAAATGATATTATATGTGAACAGTGAACATGCAGAGAACAACTTATTGATTTTGTTATTTAAAAATTTTGGAATAAAATAGTGCAAACAATTGACTAGATTTCGTATTAAAAAACTTTGGGGCAAAATGCCTATGAGTCGTCCAATGAACACACACACACACACAGAAGTGATACCCATTCATTGAAAATGTTTTTTTTTTTAACCTTATTTGATTATCTTACTATTTAGTATTTTGGGTTTCATTTGTTTTTTTTTCTAAGGGTATTGGTTTCTTTCTTCTTTTTTTTTCATGGATTTTTTTTTTGATTCCCACTTTTGCAAATTGTCTGTTCAACAATATATGTGACTTTGCTGTGTGTTTGAATTACTTTGAGCTTTATGCGATAATAAATATATGGAAGTCTTGTATCCTATTCTGACTTGATGAATACAGCATATTTGGTCCACCCAAGAAATAAAAAGAATTCTGTTTTCAACTTTAAAACAGTGAATGTAGACTTCAGAGTATGCAAACCAGGATTATTGATAGATTTAGATGGTGAGGAAAGTAGGCCTTAGAATTAAGTGATGGCTCAAAAGACCAATCAATGTGTGGTTTTGCCTCATTGTAATAAAAAAAAAAAACCTTTTTTTTAAGGTAACTTGCAGGAAGATTGCAAACTTTGTTCCTTGAATTGATGGAGTTCCAATGCCTTGCAAATAGAACAAATAAATAAGGTTCACTCTCGATAATGTCAGCCAGAGGAAATAACAATCTTATTCAGCCCTGTTTACTTAATTACATTTATCCCACTTGCAGAACATTGCATCATGATTGAAGGTTTTATTCTAAATTTAGGAAGTGTGTGAGTGCCTACACATTTTGCACTAAAAAGATTAAAAGCAAACATTGAAACTTTGATATTCACAGGCCTCTATTCTGTCTTGCTACGAGATAGAGTTGTCCAAATACAACCACATTCTAAAACTTTGTTATAGGCTTCCTATGTTCTCTTCACGCCCGCACACATGCATGAACCCACTCGAACATATACCGCACACCAATACCGCCATCCATCTCTTTGAGACATGCTCACAAACATGTACAATGCGCATAGGACTCACGCACCACGGTCCCTCATGTTTCACACACACACCACAACACAAATTCAAACATTTCACTCTTTGAAACACACACACAAACACAAGGTGTACAATCAACCTCCACTAGGAAGAGGTGCGGAGGGGGTGCCGGAGGCCCGAAATGGCACGCCAAAGGGTGACAGGATGGGATGCCCGAGGGGGTAAAAAAAAAACGAGATAAAAGGAGAGTTTCATATTTGATTATCAAATTCAGAAAAAAATACATACAAAGAAGAGATGTTCGGATATGATTTTCAAAAAAAAAAAAAAAACAAAGATGAAGGAGAGATATTCATGGGTTCGGAACCTCTGTTTTTATAAAACAGAGGTTCTCTGTTTTGACGAATAGGAGAATGACACGTGGCGAAGGAACACGTGAGCCTCACGTGCTATCATTAACAGAAATTGCATCGTCTCCTCCCGTTTGGTCGTCTCCCCCATCTCACTGTTACAAAAAAAAAAACAGATCATACTCTCCTGTCTCACCCTCTTCAAAAAAAAAAACAAAACAAAACAAAAAAACCTCTCTCGGGCTGATTTCACCCCATCCCCCTCTCGGCCTCCCTGACGCCGCCCCCTTTCGAAACCACCGCAACCACTGCCATCCAAACCCTAGCCACCACCCTTCAAAACCCTACCCGCAACCACCACAACCACCGCCTTCGAAACCCTAGCCGGCCCCCTTCGAAACCCTAGCCACCACGAAGCCCCCACCACCGGAGACTATTTCCACCACCGAAGCCCTAGATCTGACCTGCCGGAGACGACGACGCAGGCCCAAATCCGGTAAGAGGAGGTCTTCTTAGCTCTCAAGGTTGGTTTATTTTTTTGCTCATAGAGGTTCAATGCATTATAATGGAAGATTCTGAATCCCTCAAGAAGAGGATAGAGATGAGAGAAGCCTGGAAGGCTTAGATGCTTTTATAAAATCCTCTAGAATGTCTGTGAGTAGAGAGCTTTAGAGGGAACCTAAAAGGTTCTATGGGAACTGGCCAGAGTTGGGGCTTTGTACATATTGTAGAGAATTAGAGAGCAGTGTAGGACTCTCTAGAATGCTCTTTATCAGTGGACGGCCACCTGTTGGCATCATCAAAATGAAATCTATACATAGAATAGGTTTTACAAGAGAAAGTCCTCTCATGAAAATAAGATAATAATATTAAACCTAAAATACCTTTTGCTGATGGTTAATATAACTCCATGACTTCCATGAAGGGGTCAAATATGGTATTTCTGATGCTTTGTTTGATGATATTATTAGACATATCTTGGTTCCACATTTTGGTAGTATAAAGGACTGTATAGCAATGGTAGTCGAATCTAAGATCTATATTGAATCTTTATTGAATGGTACCAGAATGTAAGATCTTTATTCAAATAAAGGCATTACCCTGTACGTTTCACTTATTGAATGTAAAAAAAGGTTGGTTTGATTATTATAGGATGGAAATGTTTTATGTTTAGTCCGGCTGGTTATTTATAGCATACATTCACATGATATTATATATCTTTATTGAATTGTATGATCTGATTATTATGCAGCTTTTATTTTTATTGTAGGTTCATGGAAAAATTTAGGTATCACGCGGTTGCAATAGACAGAACCCTGGGCGTGTATACGAGTTTAACATTTTTTTTATTATCATTTTTTCATGTAAATTTATTTTTTGCTATGAGCCTATGTGAGATCTTGGCTCTAGATATGTATTGTGTCTTCTGTTTCGATGTACCACTCATCTACAGACTTATCATAGGTCCTCATAATATGTATTGTGTCTGAATTCAATAGTTGTATATATATTGAGTGTATAGTTCCATGCAGTCATTCGATTTAGGTAGAGTTAAAATTGCTATTTTAACTTGTCCATTGATTGATTTGTATACTTCTTTTTGAGATAATAAATTGTAGGCATATCTATTTTAGAGTAGATAGACTTGTATCATTCTTTTAACTTAATGCAGTTCCTTGAACTTCTAAAATAAAAAAAAAAAAACATCTTCATGCCATGTAGATAGAGCAATCTCATGTTGGTAGATTCAATTTCTCTAGCACAGCCAGACAAATCCAAAAAACTTGTGACTGGGTTCAATGACATTTTTTTTTTACACTTGAGGATTCAACAAGAACCGGGATTTAACATACATACTTCACATGATATTATATACCTTTATTGAATGATATGCTTTGATTATGCAGCTTTTATTTTTCTTGTAGGTTCATGGGAAAATTTAGGTATTACGCGGTTGCAATAGACAGAACCCCGAGCGTGTATACGAGTTGGTCTGAATGCAAAGCACAAGTACATAAGTTTCCAAAACCAGTATACAAGATGTCTTATGTCTTTGAGTTGTAATTTCGATTTGGGACAATAGGTTATGATTGTGGATGTTTGTGTTTGAATGAATGTATATAAGTCTGTGTTTGGACCTTCAGGACATACTATCAATTTATTTTGGTTGATTTCATCAGTTAATATAGAATTCCATACTCGATTTGATCCATACTCGATTTAGAATTCCATCTCCTCAACAGAACCGTGAGCTGGAGAATGGGTTATGGAGGATGTTGGCTAATACAAGAACACATCATTGATTCCATAATTTCAATACACCAAAAGAAATAGGAAAGGAAAATCAGATGAATTCCACTCTCAGAATACCAAAAGCATCAGAACACACATACTCAAATTCATCTAGCACCAAAAGCATCAGAACACACACAATACCAAAAGCATCAGAATGAATTACAAAAAATTGAAAAACACACACACTACAATGTTTGATAACAAACTCCACTCTACTGATTCTCACAATTTTTTATTGCTCCATTACCACATAATTATGATCTATGGAAATAGATGCAACTTCAAGGGACAAAAGCAGTCCAGACAACCTTGAATTATGTAAAACTTCAAACTCCATCTAGCACCTGTGATATAAATTGATCCATGTTAATGTTTGTAATGAACTCATTTATATGAAATCAAATATACCAGTGCAAAACCACAAAAATGTATAAAAAATCCACAAAAAAATTATATAAACCACAAAAAATTAAAAATAACTCCACAAAAAATAATTGCAAAACAGATTAGATCTAAAATCACAAAAATTAAAAAAATAAATCCATCAAAAATAAAAAACAGATTAGATCTAGAAACCACAAAATAATAAAAATAAATCAACAAAAAATCACTGTAGGCCTGTGTCAGATCTAAAATAGATGCAAATGACATGGGGAGGGAAGGGGGGCAGCTAAGGTTTCGAAGTGATGCAAACAAGAAGCACCAAGAGGGGACGAATACCTGTGACCGTTGTCAGCGTTCTTCAACCCGGGACCGTCGGCGGCGTCCAAGGCTGTATCGTCGTCTTCTAGTGGGCCTTTTAAGTCGATGTGAGAGATTGATTTTGAAGAGATGAAGGGGGCTGGGCTATAGTGTTTCGAAGAGATGAGGTTGAAGAGAAGAAGTCGATGTGAGGATGGGAGAGAAAACCTAACGGAAGGAAACGGAAGCAAATGGGATGGGATTCTGTTAAGTTGGATCACGTGCCTCGACATCATCTCACGTGTCCGACGTGGCCACGCGTCATCTTCTAAATGGTCGGAACAGAGAACCTCTGTTTTATAAAAACAGAGGTTCCGAACCCGATATTCAGACCTTTCTTTCAGATTCATAAAAAAAAAAAGTTAAGAGAGAGGGAGATCAGATTTTTTTGGGGGGATTTTGTTTTGGGGCACCGGCTGACCGGGTATACAGGTTCCGCAAATTTTGTTTTTGGCCGTCAGATTGCTGCACCCTTGATCGAACGGCCAATCTCTCAATCCGCACGGAAAATGTTGGGGCGCATGATCCGCAGGTATCATTAGTCATTATGTGTGTATATATATAGTAGTGTGATTCAGTGCGAGAATGCGGGAATGCGGGAAGCGACATCGGTCGTTCGATCGCGAGTCCATCGCATCCAACAGTCGATGTGAATCGCGCCTGACCGTCCGATGCGATGGACCCGTGATCGCTTCCCGCATTCCCGCACCGAATCACTTCCCTATATATATATATATATGACATAACCCTATATGTTGTTGACATACATATCTTTATTGAAATCTTGTCTAGGGTTAATGAAATTGATTGGTTCGTTATTCATATAAATTATTATTATTTATTTATTAAAAAGTAAACTCTAATAAAATATTTAAATTTTATATAATAAAATCATATTTTTATGATATTAAAAAATAAAAAATAATAATATTAAGACTCAATAATTATACAAATATTTTCTAATATATTTTATATTTATATTAATTTATTTATTTAAAAATAATAATTAAAATATTTATTATGTCACTATAATGTCACGATTCAAATACGGTTGACCAATGATAGAATGAGTGACGCTTAACCCATTTATTTTCTGGTTCAATGAACGATTCAGTTTATTGTTTATAACTAGTTGGTTTGCTCCCAACCCAATTTACATGTGAGGAAATGCTAGACCAACTAGGAGTAGGGCTGCAACTCGGGCGGGTTGGGTTCGGGTTGCCCCCAACCCGAACCCAACTCGAATTTCAAATGACCCCCAACCCGAATCCAACTCGAATTCCAAATGACCCAACCCTAACCCGACCCAACCCGATTTTCAACCCGAATTGGACCAACCCGAACCCAACCCGAAATTAAATAAACCAACCCGACCCAACCCGACTTAACCCGAATTTGACCAACCCGACCCCAACCCGATTTTCAACCCGAATTGAACCAACTCGACCCAACCCGAATTTCTAACATGATGTGTAAATTAAATAAATCAACCCCACCCAACCCATAAGATTAGCTAGGTTTACCTAAAATTTGGACTACCCATATTAGAAGTTACAAAATAAACTGCCATGATTTTTTTTAAATATTAATTTACGGGTTCAGGTTGGGTCGGGTTGGGTCGGAGGCCAACCTGAACCCAACCCGATTTGTGAGTCAACCCGAATTGGCCAACCCGAACCCGAACCCGATTTGATCAATCCAACCCATGTAAAAATCGGGTTCAACTCGTCGGGTTCGGGTTCAACCCGACCCAAGTTGCAGCCCTAACTAGGAGGAAGAGAGACAGAATCTAGCGAAGAGGGAGGAGGAGCTTGTGCTCACCGAGAAGTCCATCTCGATCAAGTGCGGATGCAGGAGGCCAGACGATTGTCACTTAAAAAGAACAAGATCAATGAGAAGGAAGAGGTAAAAAAACTATTAAAAAGTGAAATTTGGGGTGCCCCAAATGAAGCGGGCGAATATACTTTCGTTAGCCGGATCCTTGGCCCCGCATCACCGTCGTCCCGACTCTGTCACTCACGAATCACGGTCTATCACGGGTCTCCCTGACGTGTTTTGTCACACCCTTTGTTTGCTTGGTTTTATTCTGTCTGCTGAGACTAGTTTTTTTTTTATCTCACATCCATGGTGTTATTTTGTTCTATCTTGACCCAGTCATATTTGGCATTTGATTTTTTTTAAAGTGAGTTTTGAATGTGAAATGACATATGATAGTTGACAATTATTAAAAAAAAAATTTTTTGAAAATCGAGTTATGTTTGACTCTTCTTTATGTACTTTTTTTTAATTTTAATTTGAGAAGAGTTTTCACGTCAAATAATTTTCTTTTCTTTTTTTGTGTTTGTCTAGCTTTTTAGAATAGGAAGTTTATGTTTTTATGTTTTTTTATTAAAATAAATGTTTTGAACATTAATATTTATTACATTTTATATTAAATTTTATGTGTTAGACATTGTATAATTAGGATGATAAAATATAGTTTAATTTTTATGCTTACTCATGATTTATATCATATTTATATGTCTCTATGCATTTTTTGTATTTATCTTCACGAATATACACATATCGTATCGAACAGAACACTAATCAAACATTTGCCTTACACAAACTTTGTCACTGTAATGAAAAATAAGAACACAACAACAAGATGATAACAATAAAAATTGATGAAGAATCCATACTGGCTCTCCTAAAACTCTTTCAAATTCTACGTATCCAATAGGAGTGAGAACATGAAGAAGAAGAAACAAATGACAAAAAACAACTACTTCAGGCCTTTGGTGTCTGTCTTCTTCGGCAGTGAAGAGGGAGAGGATTGGAGAGAGCTTATCAAGAGACTCATACAAAGAGTTATGTCTATATATTGCTTTTGTGAAAAATATACATATCTTTATAACAATAAAAAATTGTATGGATTTATTAAATAAAAAATATTAAAAATTATTAATGAGATACACGGATTGTTGTTTTAACATTGACTTTAAAACCAACTTTATGTCGTTAGCCATTGTTAGAAAGTTCTTTAATTTCCCAAACAAAAGGTCGCGCCAATTGACATTACTTGTACAACCAAATAAACTAGAACTTGTTTTTTTACTTTGTCCACAGATTCTGTGCTTCAGCATCCACAATCAATCTTGACAAAAAAACAGTTTCCACTAATAAAGACAAACTACTGAACGCCACACACACAAAAATACAATCCAAGTAGCTTAGCTTCACAGATTATGCATTCTCCACCACATTCTCCTTCTTCAAGTCACCCTTCACATCCTCAATCAACATTGTCATGTTCACGTAAGATGACCCACCAACCTCCATTGTCTTCTTCGCCATCTCCCCAATCTCTCTCACTCTCCTCCTCATCTCCTCCCCTTCCTCTCCCACACCCATCACCCTCTCCAAAGCCACCCCAATCTCCTCTCTCCCCGCCAACGCATCCTCCCTCAACCCTATCTGAACATCTATTCCCACCCCCACCCCAACCTTCAACACCTCCACCACCAACCTCTCATTCACGAACTGCTCCCAAAAGTGCGGCCATGTTACCATCGGCACGCCCGCGCACAATCCCTCAAGCGTCGAATTCCACCCACAATGCGTCACGAACCCACCCACCGCCTTGTGCGACAGTATGGCCACCTGCGGAGCCCACCCCACTATCACCAACCAATCCAATCCTTCCCCGAACTGCGACACCCACGACTCTATCTCCTCCGACCCCCCTTTCCTCTGTTTTACGACCCACACCACCGGTCGCCCCGACCCCTTCAACGCCTCCCCGATCTCCATCGCTTGCTTGAGTCCGAGCCATGTAAGGCTCCCGAAGCTCACATAGACAACGGACCCCGGCTCATGCGAGTCGAGCCAACTCAAACACTTGTCTTTATCGATAGACGACTTGTTCCCTCTCTCCGCTTGGACTCCCCCCTCGCACAGAAAGAGCGGACCCATGTTGTAGGCCTTCTTCCCCATCAGCTTCTCGTACGCCTCGGTGAACTTCGCCTCCAATTCATCGAAGCTATTGATAACCACACCGTCTGAGTCCACCTCTGCTTTCACCGCTCGCCCTTCGAAGTCCGCCATTCCCATGCCAGACAACGGGACCGGGAGCAGCCTCTTCTTCATCTCAAACCGACAAGGCATGTCGGTTATCGAGACCATCTTCTCCTCGGGTCCGTTAGAGGCGTCCCAAAGACCATATCGGCGCACGCTCTCCATAACGATGAGCGAGTAGCTGCACGGACCATGGAATACCATCCTTTGATGGAAAATTTTCATATCAGTACGTACTAATGAGAATATTCTATTAATTAATAAATCATTGACAGAATTCGCGTTAATTCATTTTGATAGATGCATACTTATGACAATTTCATCAATATGCACTGATAAGAAAAATTTTCAACCTTGGAATCCCCAGCCCCCGCGCGACGTCCAGGGTCCACGGCAATAAAAAGTCGGAGACCACGCACGTCGGGGGAGGGAAGTCGCGGTCCGCGCTCAAGAACCGTTCGAGCGGTTGTTTGAGGAGCTCGGTCGCTTCCAAGAACCGCTTGAAGAGGTCCGGCGAGGGGGGGAGCACATCGATGTTCTCGCTACCTTCCGGTAAGCCCGCCTCCACGCACGGGAAGGGCAGCTCGACGAGACGGATTGGGAGGTTGGAACGACGCGAGGTGGGATCGATCGCGGGACGGACGCGCGAGGCGTTGAGAGGGGTTGTGATGAAGCTGACGTAGACGCCGCGCCTCGCGAAGAGGCGGGCCATGTCGACCATGGGGATCATGTGGCCCTGCGCCATGAATGGGCACAGGAGGAAGTGTTGTTTGCCATGACTGTGGTTTGGAGTTTCCATGACTGCTTGAGATGGTTGGGGTTGAAGATTTTGGGATTAGTAAGTCATATAATGGAGGGAGTGGGGGAGGGTGATGTGAATGTGTGTGGCCTTGTTTTAAATTTGTGGCTTTGATTTTTTTTGGGATTGTTTAGCATTGCGTGTGTGATGTAGCTTGCTATGGTTGGGAGCTGTACTTCCAATTAATTTCAGATTGACATGAGTGTTGTTACACGCAATCTACCAAAACATTCCTGTTAGATAGTTAATTAATATACAAAATACATAATCAACCAAATAATAAATAAAAACATCATTACTATATTTTTTCAATTAAAATAACTAAAAACATAACTGCACAAAAAAAGATTTTATGCCATATCCAAAATAACTCACGTCGCTACATTCCCAAACCACACTGAAAGCTTTTTAAGCCACTTTAATATTATATGCATGCAAAATCAAGCTGCACAATTTGCAAGACATATTTTAGGAAAATATTACATTTAGTTCAATTTATAACACGATCACGCATGTTTTTCTTTTTTTAAATCGCATACATCATATAATGACGTATTTAAATTTGCAAAAGGTAAAATATATATTGTAAATGAATTAATTGATATCATTTATAAAAAAAGGTGTTTATATATGCAAATCATGCATGGCAATTTGCAACACTTAATTTTATTCATGCAAAATCATGCATGGTAATTTGCAACACTTATTTTTATGCATGCAAATCATACGTGCAGGACAATTTGCAGCACTAAATTATTTTCCCAATCCTACATAACACTAGAGACCATTCCCCACCACCACATGATTCTCCTTCACATAACCCTTTACATCTTCAATCTAACATTGTCATGTATGTTCATGTAAGAGACAACCCTGTGTGAGAGATATTTGGTGGGTCGTCTTATAGTTAGTCGATCATAGAAAACCTTGGAGGTTCTACTCCATGTACAGACATTTTTTTTATGAACCGTGGTCAGACATAATTTTTTGAAATATTTTTTTTATTTTTTTTTCACTTTCCATCATGCACAAAAACTATACACATTTAATATTTTTGTTTTCTTATTTTTATTTTATAATAAAATAAGAATAAAATTTATTAAATTTTTTTTATTTATTATGTGATGTGTTCATTGATTATCTTTTAAAACATTATGTATTTTAAAAAAATTGACAAGTTATGTTGTTTTTATACTATTAATAAATTAGCATACGAGCAACATATTTTATTTTATTTTTGTCATTCTTTATTAATTTTTGTGATAACACAAACAATCTATTTTATTTTAACATTTTCTATCACAAGTACAAAAAATAATTTTTATTTCCGTCATTTCTTTTATTTCAGCTTCTCTTTTAACTCCCACGTGCTCACAATCAAAACTATAGAAAAACTTTAAAATCCCACGATCCAAGCTTTGCTTTTTTTTTTCTTTTTTTCTTTTTTTTGCTATCGAAGGGACCCCCGTGGCTGACCTTACGGTCGAGCTGGGAAGGCCAACCTCCGCCTATTTGCCCCGGTCCCACGGAAAATTCTTTCGAATAATCGCCAACAAATAGGTGGGTAAGTCAGCGCCAAGACTCGAACCCAGGACCTATCGGTAACACCGCTTTGCTTTTTAGCTTCAAGAACTATGCATTCACCACCACATTCTCCTTCACATATCCCTTCACATCCTCAATCAACACTGTCATGTTCACATAAGACGACCCACCAACCTCCATTGCCTTCTTTGCCATCTCCCCAACCTCTCTCACTCTCCTCCTCATCTCCTCCCCTTCCTCTCCCTCACCCATTACCCTCTCCAAAGCCACCCCAATCTCCTCTCTCCCCACCACCACCTCCTCCGTCTACCCCGTCTGAACCTCTATTCCCACCCTCACGCCAACCTTCAACACCTCCACCACCAACCTCTCATTCACAAACTGCTCCCAAAAGTGCGGCCACGTCACCATCGGCACGCCCGCGCACAATCCCTCAAGCGTCGAATTCCACCCACAATGCGTCACGAACCCACCCACCGCTGCGTGTGACAGTATCGCCACTTGCGGAGCCCAACCCAGTATCACCATCCATTCCAATCCTTCCCCGAACCGCGACACCCACGATTCAATCTCCTCCGACCCCTCCTTCCCCTGTTTTAAGACCCAAACCACCGGCCGCCCCGAACCCTTCATGGCCTCCCCGATCTCCATCACTTGTCGGAGTCTGAGCCTCGCAAGGGTGCCGAAGCTCACATAGACAACGGACCCCGGCTTATGCGAGTCAAGCCAACTCAAACACTTGCCTTGATCGATAGACGACTTGTTCCCTCTCTCCGCTTGGACTCCCCCATCACACAGAGAGAGCGGACCGATGTTGTAGGCCTTATTCCCCATCAACTTCTCGTACGCCTCAGTGAACTTCGCCTCCAATTCATCAAAGCCATTGAGAACCACACCGTCCGAGTCCACTTCTGCTTTCACCGCCCCCCCTTCAAAGTCTGCCAGTCCCGCGCAGGACAACGGGATCGGAAGCATCCCCTTCTTCATCTCAAACTGACAAGGCATGTCAGGTATCGTGATCGTCTCCTTCTCGGGTCTGTCGGCGGCCTCCCATACCGACGCACGTCTCCTGAGCGAATCTCGGGTGGAAGACCAACCTTTGATGGAAAATTTTTGTATGTTCCCATTAATTAAAAAATCATCTATACATCGGAAAATTTTCTAACCGGCCTAGCCCCCCCAAGGGTCCAGACCGTCGGAGACCACGCACCGGGGGAGGGAAATTGTTGGTTTTTTGAAATGTTTTTCAAAAATAAACAAAATTATATGTTTAAATATATTAATTTATTTTGCACGATCCCTCACTCTCAAATAATAATCATAACAATGATATAATAGCGCTATATATATATAATAGCTGCATTTGGATGTGAACGTGCATGTGTGTTGGCTAATGGAGTGGAAGACTAATTATGTAATTAAATATGCAACATTTGTGTGGGATTCTTTGATGGAAAATTTTTGCATTAACTATATATCATGTATGTAGTTCTATAATGAACCATTAATTAAAAAATCATCTATACATGCATGAATTGAATATAAATGATATGAAATTTGTCATTTTAGGGACCTAACCATGAAATAATTTGGAATTCTAATTGAATGAGTGCTTTGAATTTGGAGGTACTCTTGGGCTAGAGGCCTATATAAAGGGATCCATGTATGTCATTCCATCCATCGCAAAGTGTGACAAAGAGAGAGAGTCTTGTGAGAGTTTGTGAGAGATAGGTCCTATTATTCCAGTCCAGTGCTTTCGTGGTGATAGAGGCAACAACACTCTGTGTGGCTTGCTGGATCCTGGGGGCGGTTCGGTTCGTGTCGGAGTGGCCGACCACGCACGTCGTCCATCCATTTATCTCTCACTCCTTTTGATTCTCTCTGTTATTTCAGGATTTTGCTGAATTTTTGTATTTTCACCCTATTTTCATCTAATCCCGAAGTCGCGGTCCGCGCTCAAGAACAGCTCGAGCGGTTGTTTCAGGAGCTTGGTCCCTTCGAAGAACCGCTTGAAGAGGTCGATCGAGGGGGGGAGCACGTCGACATTCTCACTACCTTCCGGTAAGCCCGCCTCCTCGCACGGGAAGCGGAGCTCGACGAGGCGGATGGGGAGGTTGGAACAACGCGAGGCGCGGTCGATCGTGGGACGGACGCGCGAGGCGTTGAGAGGGGTTGTGACGAAGCTGACATAGACGCCGCGCCTCGCGAAGAGACGGGCCATATCGGCCATGGGGATCAGGTGGCCCTACGCCATGAATTGGCATAGGAGGAAGTGTTGTTGGTCATGACTGTGGTTTGGAGTCTCCATGACTGCTTGAGATGGTTGGGGTTGAAGATTTTGGGATAGAGAGAGTTATATAATGGAGGGAGTAGGGGAGGATGAGGAGGGTGTGATGTGAATGTGTGTGGGCCTTGTTTTATATTTGTCGCTTTGATTTTTGTGGGGATTGTTTAGCATCGCATGTGAGATTCGTTTTGCATTGCGTGTGTAATATGTAGCTTGAGATGGTTGGGGCTGCACTTCCCATTGTTTATAGATAAACATGAGCAAGCTCATACACACAATATAATATATATATATATATATGGTCGCGATTACGTACGGTGTGCGGTCGGTGCGGTTTACGACGTGGGCCGTTCGATCGCGGGTCCATCGCATCCGACGGTCGACGTGAATCGCACCCGACCGTCCGATGCGATGGACCCGTGATCGACGGCCCGTGATCGCGCACCGCACCGACCGTAAACCGCATGTAATCGGCTCCCTATATATATATATATATATATATATATATATATATATATATATATATATATATATATATATATAGTCGTGATATTATACGGTCGTGCGGTCGGTGCGGTCGCGATCACGGGCCGTCGATCACGGGTCCATCGCATCGGACGGTCGGGTCGGGCGCGATTCACGTCGACCGTTGGATGCGATGGACCCGCGATCGGACGGCCCCCGATCGCGACCGCATATTATCGGAAATCTATATATATATAGAAGAGAGCGATTAAGTGCGGTGGACGGCGAGTGCGGCCGCGATCACGGGTCGTCGATCACGGGTCCATCGCATCCGATGGTGATGAACGATTCACATCGGACGGTCCATGTCGCGGCCGCACCCGTCATCCGCCGCATCCAATCACTTCAATATATATATATATATATATATATATATATATATATATATATATATATATATATATATATATAACCTTCCAATAGCTAAAAGTGTCGCATTCCTTTGGTTTGGCTGTCATGTGGGTTTTTTTAGCTTTCACAAAATCATTGTAAATTTTGAAATAAGAGTATTTAAATGTGTGGGATATAATTTTTTTATTTTATTAAAGATTGGGACTCGCTTGTACTAGAGCAAGTCGGGTTGCTCTGTTGGGGGGGGGGGGGGGGGGGGGGGGGGGGGTTGTAATTAAGGGGTAGGCTTGCGTTGTTCCTTTTGGCTTCGTAGACCCCTCCTCTACTAGCTTTTTTCCTTACTTTGGATATGGTTTCCCTGAATTAATACAATTGAAGCTCATGCCCACATTCCCATAATACAGTTTGGGGGAGGGGGGGGGGGATTGTAATTAAGGGGTAGGCTTGCGTTGTTCCTTTTGGCTCGTAGACCCCTCCTCTACTAGCTTTTTTCCTTACTTTGGATATGGTTTCCCTGAATTAATACAATTGAAGCTCATGCCCACATTCCCATAATACAGTTTTTTCGTTTATTAAAATGAGTATTTAAGTAGTCATAAAAGTCTACATATTTTTTTTATCAAAATGTGCATATATCTCATTAGAACATGTTTCCTATTTTAAAAAAAATGCAGAATGTTCATAACTACTGGCCGAGCCAGGATTTTTATAAGATGAGGGTCTAATGTGATTTATGTAAATATTTTCTAAAGTTATATCATAATGAATTTTTTTAAAAACTTCAATAGCATAGATTAAAAAAGAATATGTATAAAATGAAATAAAATCATACGAAACATATCACTTTCTAAATGATAATTGTTATATTTTCAAACAATATGTCAATTTTCATATCAATGATTCACAAATAAGATGTCAAATCATAAATCTAATAAGCAATGGAGATTTCATATTCTGGAAATATTGAAAGATTTTATCATTATCAATGGTATAAAATATATCATTTTTAATATATGCGATCAGCAATCATTCACCCACTTGTCTTCTATTTGATTGCGCAACTTAGTCTTCAAAATATGCATTGCAAAAAGAGTGTTGTTACACTTTTTTTTCAAGCCTCAATTCTAGTCTCATAAGCGTCGATAGAAAATCACTAGAACATATACTTACATTAACGAAGTATATACTTCGATAGAATTTTTTTACCATTTTTTATAATTTCATTCATACAGTTTATTTGATTTTATGCTTCAGTTTTATAAAAGAATGAACCTCATTAGATAAAGTATAATATTTTTTAAAAATTTAAAATAAATGTAGACTGACATTGGTATGAAAAACATTCTTCCAAAGGTAGCTGTGGCTGCAAATAAGATCATGACCTATGGCCTTTGGTTATGGGCCCTAATAAAAAGGTTTTTTTAAATAAATAAAAAAAACCAGGGGGCTTAAGGTGGCTCAGCCATTGTCCACAACAATCATAGTTTTATACATGTAAATCATGTAGGACAACTTGCAACACTTTATTTTTAAGCATGCTTACATGCAGAACAATGTGCAATTTTTTTTTATGCATGCAAATCATTCATGCAGAACAATTTGCAGCACTTAATTATTTTCCTAATCCTACATAACACTAGAGACCATTCCCCACCGCCACATGATTCTCCTTCACATAACCCTTTACATCCTCAGTCCAAACTGTCACATAAAACATAATAAGACGACCCACCAACCGCCATCGCCTTCTTCGCCATCTCCCCAACCTGCCCTATCACCCAACGTAATTATTAAGAATTATCCCCAATACATTTTTTATATTTAAATAGCTATCCAATAAAATTGTATGATTATATTTATTAGATAAATCAAATTTGTAATCAAAATCTACTTAAAAATCATATAAATATACCAAAAATTGTGTTATCATAGTATATGTGGCTCTATCATAGTGTATGGCGCAAATCTTTTTCATCATTTTTTCAATTGAAAAAAAATGCACTAGTGTATCTTAATATATATTTCAATTCATATAACAGCATGAACTTCAATGGAAGAGTGCATGATTTTTTTTTAAAAAAAATGATATGCACTGCAATTGGAGCTGCATGAGATGTTGAACATATCATTTTCCTTAGAAAAATGTTAGACTCGGTCATTTTTACAGTTTAAAGACTACACATGTTTTCATTTTTATCCATGGACTAATAAGAAAAAAAGACGTTTAAAATTAGGAACTTAAAATAAAATATGAAGAAAGGAGGGATTGGTAAATAACATAGTTTACAAGGACTTAAAAATAAAATCATATTTTACAAATTAACGTTGTATGGACGGACGTTTGATGGAGGGACTAAAAATCAAATAGGCGTTTGAAAATGGAGATTTAAAAAAGAAATATAAATAATGAAGATATTGATCTCTAAATAAGTATATTTTGAGTGATTTGAAACTCAAAATCCTATAATTTTAATGCTTACACTGCTTTTGTAATTCATGGAGTATGTAAACTGCAAAAGATAAAATGGAAGGACTTCCATCACTATCACTGAAAAGCTTGATTTTTGCTACTAGTCCCAACAAGTCCACTTGCTTAACATCACACTCGTGACTCTTGTCCTGTCTGTTGTTAGCTTTTCCCATAAAATGTCCTGCCAAGTGACATTAATTACTTGTGAAAATGATACTCAGCAGCCCTCATAAAATCAGCTTAAAAATGGTGTATTTATGTGAGATTTTTTATGCACTGTATAAATACATGTAACTTCCACATGAGAACGTATGATCTAAAAGTGATTTTTAAAACAACTTTTAGGATTAGATTGTTAAAGCTCCATTTTTTCTACAATTTCCTAGATTCAATGCTCATCATTAATCTTGAGCATTGCTATCTTTGGTCTTACTTTTAGCTTCAGTTTTTTCATTCCACCAAACAAATTTTATATACCATTTGAAATGAATGCATTTACTTTTTGTTTGGTGGGAGGCGAAAAATGAGTTATAAATAGGGACGATTGTAACTTCGTGCTTAACTGCTTCAAAGACCATTCTCGACTAATCCAAATCATATTTTCTTAGTTTTGCCATATATCCATGTCTACATCAGCAAATCCACCTAGAAGTTCTGCCTTTTAGCAGGTAGAATTGTATCAATATTTACCTAATTATCCTTTTGATATGTCTTCTGAAATGGGTCCCCATGGGAGAGGGTAGCGCAAGTCTGGTGAGTGGGAGAGGGTGGATCACTGGTTTCCTTTTTAGAATGAGACGGCTGGTGCTCCTTAAAGCCACTGCAAGAATGAGTGTTGGGCTTTGGTGGTGTGTCATAGGTTTTGTAGGGGAGGGCATAAAATCTTCAAATGCTTGGTCCATGGAGGTGGTGAGGAGGCAAGGAAATGGGTCTCAATGGTGGAGCCTTTCGTTCAGTCTGGGGGTGGGGACTTCCCACAGCCCCCATATATGGTGGAGCTGTGGTAGTCTGCTGCAGTCAGAGTATCTGTAAGATTTTATAATTGCTATGCATGGGGATTTATGTTGATGATGAACTAATGAATGTCAGGGTGGTTCAAGATGCTTTGAAGATGGTTTGGAAAGCCTTTAATGGCTGGTGACCCAGGCAGCAAGGCTCAAAGTTATGCTTGCTAAATCAGCTTTGGATTTTGGGGTGGTTTGCCCAGAGCTTGGCATGGTATCAGAGAATTCCTCATTGCCTCCCTGGTGGAGTGCCAATTGGTGATTCTTCCACTCCTATGGGAACAAGGAGGTAATGTGGAGAATTGTTGGGGCCTTCAGATGCCCTCTTGAACTTAAGGAAGTGGTCAAGAGGGAAGTGGAGTTCTCCATCATATGTGCTGGTTTGTTATTGGGTTATCTTTTCTATTGAAGATTGTGGTGTTCTTGGGGTGTAGGATTGCAGTGGTGGTTATCAGGCAGTGTTTGGTTGCGCGATTGCGCAGCTTTTGCGATTGCAGGAAGTTGATTCTGCAATCGTACAATCAAACAGTTTTGCAATCGCAGCTTCCTGCAAACAGATTTAAGACAAATAGTCCTAAAAAATTACGATTTGAGAAAGCTGGGGAAAGACAGCTTCCTGCACAATCAATTTTAAACCCAACGATTGCAGAAAATCAATTTTTCAATCGAGTTACCAAACTTTACTTGAGGAGGTGGCTGGACATTCTCTGGCTTATTGAGGAGGGGTTGACTCATTAAGTACCCATGGCTGAAGTTGGATACAATTTTGAGTGAGTGGAAATAGGTGAGGCTCGGCGGTGAGTCCTTGAGGTGTGTGACTTGGTCTGGATCTGGATTGGGTTTGCTGTTAATGCTTCTGGCATCCCTATGTGGACACGTGCCTAGTTGCAAGTTCAATTTTTCCATTTGAACTTTGGGTGGGTGTTGAGGTGGTGTTTTCTGACAGTTGAGAGTGCGACATGTGGCAATGAATGAGATGACCATTAGGTCTCTCTCATCTTGGAATCAGACGTACGATGGGTGAACAGAGTCCAATTACTGTTTATATTCTGTGTTTCGGTCCTTTTCTGCTTGGCTTGCTTAGCACATCTTCAATCAATATTGTTACGTTGAGGTAAGTATTACACTTAATATAGTATATGTATATTTGTAAATCATAAGGGGTAAGTGTGATATAAAGATAACTAAACTATTAGTATGAGAAATACATGTAATCATATGGATAAGTCGTACAAAATGACTTAAATAGTGCAGCTGCGGTTTTTTTACTAGGTACATGACGACTCCCTATTGGCACACATTGGGGACCTCTGTGTTAAAAGACAACATGTGCACTATTATTCTAGTGGGTGACATAAATTGGTTCTCAAAAGGAAATGATATATCCAGCCCTATTCGCAACCCACACATGTTCTTGTTTCTTTACCCCCCGTATGGCATGAAGAATTAGGCCAGAATAAGGAAGAATACAGGAGAATAGTAAAAAAAAGTTGTTTGTTTTGACAGAATAAACCCCGATAATTATGTCTGGATAAGTTAGGATAAGGCTTGATAACTATTCTAAGGAAATATTGGAATTGCTTATCAGACCTTATCTATGCAAATGGATAAAAATACCCTTCTCTGTCATTTTAAAAAATTTATCTCACTTAACAGTCTCACACAGATTTCAAAAACTGTCACATCTATCAAATCAATCATATATTTCTCACACTATTCCCAGGGGTATAGTTGTCATTTAAAAAGTTATAAATTCTTATTCATCCCTTATCAACCATTTATCATCACTTTATCCAAGATTAACCAAACAACAAAAAAAGCATTTTTACGTTTTCCAATGAGAATAACAAAAAATGTAACCAAACAAAAAATTGCTTATTCAGTCTGAATTGTTATCTATCCTAGTATAGCTATCAGGAGCGAATAACTCAATGTCACACCCCATACGGGGGGTTAAAGTATATATTCAACTATTGAAATTAATTTATTCTTTTATAAATGTTGATGCATACATACTGATACGAATTGAATCCATATAATTTTTAAATTTTTATAGTGGAGTATATATTGAGATGATGTAGTGTATACCGTGTTAGGCGATCGTATACATTGCAATAGTGACGTGATCCTTTTAGAAATCCTAATTCACAGTTGCTACAGGCCTATTTTAGTTTTGTACTCGTACACGAATTCAGCTAGCGAAACAAATCAAGCACCACTATCCCTAACAAGTTGTTCACAACAAGCTAATTCAAGACGAAAATTAATTGCTACGCTCATTCATTATCACTTAACATCTCAACACATTTTGAATTTTTGAATATCAGAACATTGAATAGTCGCCAGGACCATGCTTTACAAAAGTGGAGATGAGGATACATTGGCAACCCTGACCCCCGTTTGGAACGAGAATAACCCCCCGGATAACCCCGGATAACCCCGAATAAGTATTTGGAGGTGTTTGTTTACCCCGGATAACCCCAGATAAATTATGCCAGAATAAACCTTGATAAAGTGGTATAGGAATTTCAATCAACCCCTAGAATAAAAGTTATCCTAGGTTATTCCACCTAAAGAATATGTGGGCCCACTGTCAAATCAACTGTCATCACCTCTTATAAATCACATGTCAAATCAACTATCATTACTTTTTTACCTTTTATAAATCCTTATCCATACTTTATTCACATTTTACCCAAACAGCAAAACATTTATTCTTACGTTTACCAATGAGAATAATTCAAAATACAACCAAACACAAAATCACTTTATCCTTATTTATACTCATTTATACTTGGATAAATCTATACCCTAGAATAAAAACTATCCCCGTTCCAAACGGGGGAGTCTCACAATATTATCCTCATGTAATGCACCCATGATAAGCCTTTCTTTTGAAACATGTAAGTTATAAATGGATAATGTTATGAACAATCATAAATGAAGTCCTATAAAAAATCTCACATGTTTTAATTTTTTTAAAATAATAAACTTTTTTAAATAATATATATGATTTGATAAAATGTATATATCATTCTAATTCTAATTATAATTGATTGGATTCATTTTTAATAAATTTTTAAAAATAGATATATATTTCATCTAAGAAGTTATACGCGTTATTGGTGTAAATATCCATTCTCCTATGAAAATGATGTGTAACCGTCCCGCACATTCTCAAAAGAAATCAGTACTATACATCAGTAATCACAGACTGAGAGAGACCCACCACCAAAAATCTCCATCACACATGCAATGCAAACAATCCCCACAAAACCAAAGCCATAAATTTCAAACATGGCTCAAACAGAGTCACCTCACCTTCTTCAAACCTCCTCCACCCCTTTCATTAACAAACTCTTCACAAATCATCAATTCTTTCCCATTGGAACTCATGGAGACTCCAAACCAAATAGACCGACAACACTTCCTCCTATGCCCACTCATGGCGCAGGGACACTTGATCCCCATGGTTGACATGGCAATCCTCTTCGCGCGGCGCGGCGTCTACGTCAGCTTCATCACAACCCCTCTCAACGCCTCGCGCGTCCGTCCCGCGATCGACCGGGCCTCGCGTTGTTCCGGCCTCCCCATCCGCCTCGTCGGGCTCCGCTTCCCGTGCGCGGAGGCGGGCTTACCGGAAGGCAGCGAGAACGTTGACGCGCTCCCCCATCGGAGGAGCTCTTTAAGAGGTTCTTCGAAGCGACCGACCTCCTAAAGGAACAGCTCGAGCGGTTCCTTCGCGAGGATGACTTCTTCCCGCCCCCGACGTGCGTCGTCTCCGACAAGTTCTTGCCGTTCACGCAGGACATCGCGCAGGGCCTGGGTGTCCCAAGGTTGGAATTGTATCAATATGTGTCGGGATGGATAGACGACACGTATTTTATTGTTTAAGCCAAAGATTTTTAGCTTTTTTATACTAATGGAATCCTTATTAGTACGTACTGATATAAAAATTTTCCACTCAAAGATTGGTTTTCCACGGCATGTGCTGCTACTCGCTCGTCGTCATAGAAAGCATGCACCGACACGGACTCTGGGTCACCGTCGGTGAACCCGAGGAGGAGACGGTGGTGATACCCGACATGCCTTGCGGGCTGGAGATGAAGAGGGGGCATCTCCCGAGTCCATGGTCCCTGGCGGGACTCGTGGACTTCGAAGGGCGAGCGGCGAAAGCGGAGGCGGAGGCGGACGGAGTGGTCGTGAACAGCTTCGATGAATTGGAGGCGCAGTTCACCGAGGCGTATGAGAAGCTGATGGGGAAGAAGGCCTACAACGTGGGTCCGCTCTCTCTATGCGAGGGGGGAGTCCAAGCGGAGAGAGGGAACAAGTCGTCTATCGATAAAGACAAGTGTTTGAGTTGGCTCGACTCGCATGAGCCAAGGTCCGTTGTCTATGTGTGCTTCGGAACCATTGCGTGGCTCGGACTCCAGAAAGCGATGGAGATCGGGGAGGCGTTGAAGGGTTCGGGGCGACCGGTCGTTTGGGTCATCAAACCGGGGGAGACCGAGTCGTGGGTGTCACAGTTCGGGGAAGGATTGGATTGGTTGGTGATAGTGGGGTGGGCTCCACAGGTGGCAATACTGTCGCACAAGGCGGTAGGTGGGTTCGTGACTCATTGTGGGTGGAATTCGACGCTTGAGGGATTGTGCGCGGGCGTGCCGATGGTGACGTGGCCGCACTTTGCGGAGCAGTTCATCAATGAGAGGCTCGTGGTGGACGTTTTGAAGGTTGGGGTGAGGGTGGGAATAGAGGTGCAGGTGAGGTGGGAGAGGGAGATGTTAGTGGGGAGGGAGGAGATTGGGTTGGCTGTGGAGAGGGTGATGGGTGGGGGAGAGGAGGGGGAGGAGAGGAGGAGGAGAGTGAGAGAGGTTGGGGAGATGGCGAAGAAGGCAATGGAGGTTGGGGGGTCGTCTTATGTGAACACGACAAGGTTGTTTGAGGATGTGAAGGGTTATGTGAAGAAGGGGAATGTGGTGGTGGAGAATGGTCTATGAAGCAGCCAGGCTTGGATTGAGTGTGGTTTTAATAAATAAATAAATTTATGGCATGAACTGTATTATTGGGATAGAATATTGTTATATTTTTAGTTCTTTAATGTAAGGTCATCTTCAATCCTTATTCAAATTTATATCTAAATTTTACTTAAAATTTAAGTAAAAGTTTGATTTAATATGATGTATCTCCAATCATCACTTTGTATTTTACTCAAATCTTTTAAAAATTTCACTTCTTCTAATTATTTTCTATAAATATTTTCAAAATCTTTTTCCCAAACATTTTTACTAGTCAATTTTTCTTTCCTTCAAAATATTTAAATTTAAAAATTATTATCATCTAATTTTTTTTTAAAAAAGTAAAAGTAATATATTTTTTTACTCTATTAAAAATAAGAAGTAAAAGAACAAAGATGAAGACTTAAGAAAGAAGACATTTTTTTATTTCAAGAGATGGTGAAAATTTTGAGGGGTGGGAAAACATCTAATATAATTAATAATGATAATAAAGTCTTCTCAAATTTTGTCCAAAACTTGAAATACAAGATGAAAGAGGGATACTGGGTTATTTCAATTAAATCTTAAATAATCTTCCAAATAATATGTAGAACACAATCTCGATGTGCATCGGAATACATAGAGAAATATCTGAAGAATGAACATCTTTTCTTCTCTCTCTCTCTCCTCTCCTCTCCTCCTCTCCTCTCCTCTCTCTTCTCTCTCCTCTCCTCTCTTCTCTTCTCTCTCCTCTCTCTTCTCTCTCCTCTCCTCTCTCTCTCTCTCCTCTCCTCTCTCTTCTCTCTCCTCTCTCTTCACTGTTGCCAAACCCAACACGCCGTGGAAGTCTTAAGGGTCATCAAAAAGTCCAAGACCCGAAGAGCCCGCCCGGCCCGGACCCGAAGAGCCAAAATCCGGCCCGCCCGGCTCGGACCCGAAGAGCCAAAATCCGGCCCGCCCGGCCCGGACCCGAAGAGCCAAAACCCGGCCCGGGCTCAGGCTTGCTTCTGGAAGCCTCGGCCCGGCCCACGGGCAAGCCCAAAATGGGCCCGTTCGAGCTGGCCCTGTTAGGCCAGACAACGGGCCCTGCCCGTGGGGCCCGTTGGGGGAAAAATAAATGGGGCAATTGCCCCCATTTCAAATTTTTTTGAAAAGGGGGGACACTTGTCCCCCCTTAATTAAGGGGGGACAGGTGTCCCCCCATTGGAAAAGGGGGCCCAAGGTGGGCCCCCTTGTGATTTAATGGGGGGGGGGGGGAGTGTCCCCCACCAAAAAAGGGGGCCCAAGGTGGGCCCCCTGAATTAATGGGCGGGAGACTCCCGCCCATTTTCAAAAAAAAAAAATTTAATTTTAAACAGGCTCGTAGCCCGCCCTTAAGCCCGTAAGAGCCCGGCCCGTAAGGCCCGTTCAGGCCTGAGCCCGTGGGCGGGCCGCGGGCCTGGATTTTTTTGACGGGCTGGCCCGGCCCGGGCCCGTTGGCAAAAAACCCGCGGGCTTGGGCCTGGGCCGGTCTTAGGCCTGTTTTCACGGGCCGGCCAGCCCGGCCCGGCCCGTTGCCGATGCCTACGTGGAACCCTCCTTTTCTCGCTGCCGCAATTGTGTTAAAGAATGAAGAGGAAGCACTAAGGTATTAAATACCCTCCACGTCATTATAGGCATGTGTGTGCATTGCCATGCATTGGCCTTAATGCACGAAGGGACCCAATAATGGGTCCAAACCCAATAATTAGATGGGTTATTGACTTTTGAAAAAAGATAACATAGTAAAATACAGATATGTCGTTCATTAAAAATCCGTTCCATTAACTCAAATTCTCTTTTTTCTCTATTCGGTTATTACTCTTTCGTAAGAGTTTTGGTTACACTAAAATTTATCCATTTCAAAATTTGAATTTCAAAATCTCTATCTAAATTATAATTAAATTTTTATTTCAGTTACACCAAAACTTACATAAATTGTTTTTTGTCAAAATCCTTCAAATGGCTTACATTTTTACTTCAAACTTACATTCTTATTATACACATTATTATTATTTTTAAAAAATGTTATTAATTGAATTTTAAAATGGTCAAGTATTTATTGTATTCAAATTTAAATAAAAAAACACGTATAATCACTACATGAAACAGTTATATTTATAGGATTTTTATTTTTAAGTCCCCACAAACTATCATATTTAGTGATCGATCCCTCATTTTTTCGTATTTGAGTTTTAGTCCCCAGATTTAAATGATAATTCTTTTTTAGTCCCTATCAGGGATTAAAAAGAAAATTAAATAATTTATGGATAGGTCATTCGAAGGGATTAAAAAGGAATTATCCTTTAAATCTGAGGAATAAAACTCAAATACGAAAAAGTGAGAGATCGAACACTAAATATGATGGTTTGTGGGGACTTAAAAATAAAAAAAACCCTATTTTATATTGGTAATTACATTTAACAATTAATTATTGATTCCAGATTCATCATGCGCACACACATACAACAATGGAAGTTAAACAAAAAAAAACTCTGAATTAAATTTTCATCAATATACGAGTAATATTCTTCGAATAGTCCATTACTTAATGTCACCATGAATATATATACCGATATAACCCCTGAAATATTACAAATATACATATCGATACTCATTGTTTAGAATATCCATATAATCCTCTGAAATTACGCGCTTAATTCATCGCCCACTACCGTTACCTAGTAAAAACTTGTATGTGATTAACCCAACAATATTCAATAAACATTGAAGAACAAACATAAGAGTTTTTTTTATGGGGTACATTTTGATCATTTAAAGGGTCTTATTGATTTTTTCTTAAATCTCATAAGGTTATTTGAGTAAACAAATTTGCAACACATTATACCCATAATAATTCTTAAAATTTGACAGAAAACTAACTCAAATGCTTAAATCTTTATCCATAAGAAAATATAAGGGATTATATAGATATTCACAAATTTTAAGAGGGTTATATTCCCTTAGATGTGGGTGAAAGTGTCGAGAGTAAAAAAGTAATTGGTTAAGTTAACATCGTCCCAATTTCAATGCGTTAATGACAAGGAGGTATATCCATATAACTCAGGGGTTATATGGATTATTTTTTAAAAAAAGAGGGGTCAATATGGATATAAGCAAACTTTTAGGGGGCTCCACTTGCTTCGTGATGATTTAGACCATTTAGGAAATAATCCAAATAACCCCCTGTAAATTGTCTGAAATCTATATAACCCCCTGACTTTTCATAAAGCCCTATGGATATGATTTTATTGTAAAATCATTATTTACATATGATTTTTTATATTTTTAACAAATTGTAGGAGTTTTTGGTATACTACATTTTCAGTCAGGGTAAACAAAATAAAAATTTAATTCATGGGATTAATTGGATTTACATAGATGCTTTAAGGGGGTCATATGGACTTTAGTAAATCAAAGGGTTATATGGATTTAGTTTACAGGGGGTTATTTGGATTTTTCCCTTTAATATGTTCAGATTTTATATGCATTGTTTTTAATAAAAGTTCATTCTTTGTTAGATAAATATATACTTTTGAAGAAATAAAAGTGAATTCACAGACTATTGTTCCTATCCTATCATTTTCTGTTATACCACTAATCACCTAGGCAGTGAAGGGATTACATTTTTACTTTACCATGAATATTTCTATTTATTTATTTATTTGGTCACCATATTTTTGGTTAGGTTAGGGTGGGAAGTTGGGAAAAAATACATAAAAATTGTGAAAATCTGCAAATCTATTATATTTTCCACTTGCTTTGTGAAAAATATAACACTCACCAATCTAGAAAATACAATAAGAGTAAAACAAAAAGGTAATAACATAATTTTAAAAAATGAAAAATAACATGGGATGGGAGAGCACTAAAATACCCTAAAAGAGATAGGGCCTGGCTCCAAACACACACACAAAACAATTAACACCCAATAACATTGGACATTGGTTAGAATTCTATTCCTGAAACCATAATGATTGCCTTCTTGTTGATGTAAACCCCAAATGAAAAAAAAACAAAACAAAATAAAAAAGGACAATATAAAACCAAAAAAGACAAAAATGAAAATGAAAATAAAAATAAACAAGGATATCTGCTATTGTCTTTGCAATCTGTGTTGTGATGATAACAATCTGGTTATGAAAGGCGATAACGCTGCCAGTAGTGCCTTTGGGCACTCCTCGTGCGGGAGATGGCCACACCCCGATATCGCCACTAGCCTCTGCAAGCAGAAATCAACAGCAGCAGATCAATCAAAACATCCCAAACACAAATTCAAAACTTCTGAATACACAGGTTGGCATCCATTTACGTATATAGCTTGTAACAATCTTAATATGAGCCTATCATGTGATCGCATGAGGCGGGTTTTCAAGTGTGGAAAAGGTGGACAGTCATTCCTGCCAACACATTTTGAATTTAATTTTTAAACATAGATTTAAAAAAAATGAAATTACATACTAGAATGAAAATTGCATTTTTTTCCCCCTAACCTAGCTTAGATTAGACGGAAGTAGAGAATGTGACTGAGTGTATCAGTGCCCTTTCGAGTTTTTCATGATCATAAAGTAGAGGGTGCATATGGGGAATGGAGGAATACTTACAGAATTTACAAGCTTTGATGCCATGGCTTGAGTTGATTTTAATGGGACAAGCGTATTTTCTGCACCTGCTAGTACTAAAACTGGCAGTTGCTCGACCGATTTCAGTAATGCAGCTGCATTCTGTGATGAGAGGATGTTGGCAAATGAGAGTCGACCGATCTCATGTAGTGCTTCATCCCAACCTTCTACGCATAATGGTGCCTGCATGTATGAGGAATCGGTTTGTTGCATTACAGTTATATGGAGGGCATACCAAGTATTTCGGAATGGAAAATAAAGATTTGCATGCATCTTCGGTTGTCATAAATATCCTTTCTTCAAGTTTAACAAAAGTGTATTGGTCATTAACATGCATTAATTTTTACAGATTTAGCATTCTCCTCCATACAGATTACAAAGAGGGCAGTGAATGTTTTTGAATGCGCCCGGACATGCTCTCCTGAATTAAAACATGCATAGTTGGTTCCATGCATCTTTCTCAAAATAGCGACCCCGAATGTAAAAAAGCAAATTGTTCGTAGAAGGAATTAAATGATGCTCAAGTCTAATGGGCATAGACAGACGGGGAGCAGGACCTACCTTGTAGAGGTTCATAACCTCTGTGGTGAGCTTGGTCACATCATACCATGCCCGACGGTTGATCACCTGTGTGATCTCAGTACGCAAAAGAGGGCGCACCATGTGCTTCTTCCTCAATGAGGTGTGCAGGAGGATCCTGGCAAAAGCGGGAACGACTTCCCTTGACAAGCTGACATTGAGAAGTACCACTCCCTTGATCTGCACCTGGAACATGTAAGATGATGTTATTCACCATCAAAGTTTTTCAACAGTATAATGTACATGGAAATTAAAATAAATAAATAAACTACTTATAGGAGGGTAATAAAAGGTCATTGCATAATAAAAAAAAGGAGGTAAGGAGAATTCTGAGGAGGAGAACCAAAAAATATATATTTTCCGTTCTTCCACATAAGAAACATATTCAATGCCTCAAAGTTACAGGAAAAAATGCAAAGCTTTCTGACTTGAATGGGAGCATTGACGACATGTTGTTGGGAATACTATTTCCTCACATCTATTATATGCCAGTGTACGTTGGTGACATGTCAGTTTTATGTCAAATTTTTTGTTTATAATAAGAAAGCTCTAAAGCTACATTTTTATTTAAGAATGTCAGTGATATATCAGTCACAAGGTGACATGACAGACAAGACATGGAAAATATCGTTAGTACCAAAGGCTGTTGAAGGGAAATGTCAGAGACATCAGCATCATATCACACAACATTAAAAACCATGATTTGTTCTAGCCAAACTACTACACGTAAACTACCCAATAAATACTGAGCACACACAAGGCTAGAAATAAGGAAGAAGAATTAGTATTTGCATGAACAAGATCATAAAGTACTGCCACCCCATCTTGCTGATCTTGTATGTACTAAAAATATATAGTCTGATTTGCTTACATTTACAGAGCGTCCAGAAGCCAGAATCTTCTCTGCGGTCTTCAGTGCAAGTAGCCCTCCATCATCATGACCAACAAGCACCACCGAAGAAAAACCCAACTCCGAACAGAAAGAAAGGAGCAGATCAACCTGTGGACAACAACTTTCAAAAACTCTTCAAACTTCAATCAAAGAACCAAATCAGAGTTTGAATCTTACAAACATGATAAGGAAATTAACAAGATTAGACATAAATACAGGATTCCAAAATGATACATACACACAGAAAAAAAATAGAATCCTTCCATTTGAGGTTATTAATTAATCAGATCTCATCTTCTGCATGTATGCACGCTCCGTTCAAAAGAAATTTCTAAATCATACAAAGTATCACATGTTCATGTATCACAATTTATTATGTGAAACAAAATAGATATATAAACAAAAATTTTTTTTTTTTACTGCAAGAAGCTCAATAGAAAGAATGAGTGTGATTCTAAGGTTCAAAAAAGAAAGGGAAAAAACTCATGATTCCCACTTCAAATTAGTGGAACCTTCTTATGAAACCCTGAAACAGAATCTTGTAGGACAGTATGACATATAAGTTCTTCTGTACTAACTTAACGAGTCATCAATAATGCAGTAATACACGAGTTAAAAAAGAATGTCTATCTCCCAATACATATATTCACGTACATTAATACTTAGATAAATCATGGAAAAAAATTTCTGGCCAGTACATCCGGCAGACAAGATGCATGTCTTATTGAAACAATACACAAGTTAGAAAAGAATTTCTATCTCCCCATACATATATTCACATTCATTAATACTTAGATAAATCATGAAAAAAAAGTTTCTGGCCAATACATCACTACCGATCATAGATTACCCTTTTTACCCTCTATTACAGTAGTTTGCATATTGTTCCTATGAAACAGTAAAATGGAGTTCCATAAGATAGCTAAGAACTGACAAAAAGCAAATGTTAATTTATACTTAAAATGATGGGTCACCATATGAGTGTATTGAATACTATCACAGACTGTGACATTATCTCCCGTCTAAATAACAAGTGTAGAAAGCTAAAATGAGTCCACAAGAATATGGAAAAAACCTAATTGACAGGGAATGCAGTGCATACAAAACCATATAAGCAGGTGAAAACCTCTGTTTCAATGCCTATTTGCGATCACCAATTCACCATAAATTTAAACACACTACTACAGAACATGCCAGCAGTGGGATAATCACCTGCGATTCAAGCTTATATGGGTTTGGCAATTGTTTCTCCTCCCAATCCTTCCTGCGAATGCGAGATGTTAAACCCCAACCAGGGCGATCAAATGCCACAACTGTGCAACCAACCTGCCGGGCCAGTTCTCCCATAACATGCCGCCACGAAAATACTCCTCCTCCAAAGCCATGGATCAAAACAATACCAAACCTCCCACTTCCATCTGCATCTACACCTATGTTGACAGAATTTGGCAGATTATCATTTTTGTCACCTTCATCCAAGCTCAGGACAGGGATTTCTTCAGAGAAATATGCAGGCGAAGTTGCCGAGCCATCCAAAAGTGGTGCATAAAGGGAGGAACCATGGAATTGGTTGCTAAAGCTTCTCTCAAGTTGGTGGTAGCTCTTCGATTGAACTGTTAGAGGAGGCCTGTCAAGTTTAAGCCATCCACGTGTGACACGCGGAGAACTGCAAATGGGAGTAGAATCAGGGAAACTTATGGATGCCACAGGATGCGAAAGAGATGATTCAGGGAAGCTGAGCTTGTAGTGGACTATGAGACCCCGGCAGGTAATGAACAAACTGTCAACATCTGCAAGTAAACTAATTGAAAGGTCCCGTTCATTGTGATCCGTTGCTCTCCTTCTAGTTTCACTGTCACTCTTTGAGATTTTTCCTGTGCATGGCGTAGGAGATCGAGGAACTTTCTGGTAGCCAGAAAACACATTCTTGCAGGCAAGAACCTGTCAAAATGGAACACACAGCAAACTAAATGTTTAGTTATCTATATAATAATTCTAAGACTGAGGGGAAAAAAGGCATTAAATTTTTCTAATTTTCAAAACAAAAAGAAGCAAAAGAATGTAGTTAATACTTAACTAACTAGAGATGGAAAAAAAAAACCGAAAAGTATGATTCATAAGCAGAACATGGAGCAACAAATATGAAATGGAAAAGGACTCACAGCTTCTGGGTCAATGCGATGAAACAAGAGTTTTCTCCGTGCTCTACAGCTTGTTCGGTAAGCAACCACAACATGGCCAAGAGCGAAAACTAGTGAAGAAAGGAACAAGGCAGGCATCTCCCATGATTTATTCAAGTGAATGTTATGTCTCATTGGGGATGGTGATGCTTCAGGCTCAATTTCCAGGACAGGAGCATAAACACAAGCCTTCACCAACAGAGCCAGAACTGAAACAAAGGAACAGAGAGTTGCTGTTCCAAGATAAGACCCATGGGAAATACCCGGCCAATCACATAAGGAATAAACACCTGAAATCAAGAAATAGCAATTTGTGAGTAACAACTTTGTTTTCAATCCGTGTCCTGGACTAAAGCCACAAAAACGTATTTGTTCCAAATTTTTCACGCAATGACCTTCTCAAGAATCTACTTTATTGACCCAGGACTAATGTAATGGACTAGATTGATTGTTCACAATTTCACAAAGCATATACAATGAGTTCAATTTCTTATTCATGAAAAAGGGCAAGCAAGCTAAATTGCTGAAACTCTTCTTGGTCATATTTATATGTATATTCAAAATTAACCACAGATATCATTAATTTATATGTATTTTCAAGTCTAGAACAAACAGAAATCCTGAACCCACAAAAATTAAATCTTAATTACTGAATGGGCAACTTAGGAAAGGGAAAAGAAAAAAAAAACCATTTTTGCTAATATTTCATTATGCCTAAGAAAAATATATTGCAAAGCTACATTCAATTGAAAAACAAAAATAGTTCTCCATTTCACACATTGAAACCTAGAAATAAAGTTCTCTTTCTGCACTTCTGCTTCACTTTGGGTTGATGAGTTGATCAATATAAATCATTCGCTAATTTTTCCATCGCATAATAGCATTCACAACTTTCATAACCACATATATATAATTACATCAAACCTTTAAAAAAAAAAGTTTTCTTTCTTTAACGCTTTTCCCTTTCTCCCAAAAGAAAACAACTTTGAAATCTCCAAACATTTCAATAAACAAAACTTTCTTGCGATCAATAAAAAACAAAACTTTAAAAAACCAAAAACACATTTGAAATCTCAACAAAAAAAAAAGAGATCGAATGAGTGATTGTGAGCGAGAGATCGAACATGTGATGATGAAAGATCGGACGACGGAGAGCATCGGAACATCGATCAGAGACCTCCTGAAACCATACCCCCTCAACTCCTCCCTCAACCCCCCACCGCCTCCACCGACAGAGAAGCTCGACATCAGCGCGAGAGACATGACGACGTCCCCTACCGCGACGAGCACCGGCGCCGACAGCACGAGCAGCGAAGCCACCATCGTCAGCATGAAGAACACCGTCCTCACCCCCCTCCTCACCCTCTCCATCCACCCCTTCGCCGCCGCCATCTCCTCCTCCTCCGCCGCCGCCGCCGCCTCCGCCGCTTCACCTACGACCACTCGCCGGCGGAGGCGTACTGGCCGTCATCGCTGCTTCTCTGCCGCTACGAAGTCTTCGCCGTGATTGGGGTTTCGAAAACAACAGAGATCCGTATTGGTTTTTCTCAAGTTGTTGTTGCTGTACAGAAATGTCTCCCGTTTTCATCGACGATGTTAAACAAAAGGGGG